>JAWNNI010000171.1:600000-810124 GCA_035043065.1 Hirtodrosophila confusa
AATGCATGTTTATAACATTCAGTCTATCTAAGCCCTATCTCGGTAACTATTCTATTGATAACTTTCCCTTAAAACGTATTACCTCTGTTAAGGACTTTGATTCTTAACTTAACTTCAACTTGCATATTTCCTCAATTGTTAATGTTGCCAAGGGTGTACTTGGATTCATCACGCGTTGGTCGAAGGAATTTAATGATCCTTTCCCCACAAAACTGCTCTATGTGTCGCTCATACGCCCTATTCTGGAATACTGCTCATGTATATGGTCTCGTCAATACAAAAATAGTGAGATCCGTATTGAGTCAGTCCAGAAGCAATTTCTATTATTTGCCCTACGTAGTTTAAATTGGGATCCTAATCTTCGTCTGCCGTCTTATCCCAGTAGACTCTTACTTTTAAATCTTCCGACATTAGCTAACCGTAGAATAACTCTTGGTGTGGTTGTTATACATAAGTTGATTAGTGGCGACATAGATTCTCCCTTTCTTTTAAGTCGTCTTAATTTCTCTGTCCCTTGTAGACCTACTAGAAATTTTATTCCCTTATCTCTTTCTATCAGTAGTGCATACTACTGATTACGCTTTACACAATCCTTTTCGTGTACTATGCACACGGTACAATTCTGTTTTTCATGTTTTCTCCTCGGTACTCTCTCTTCCCTCCATTAAGCTTGCTCTTTTGAATCACCTACGGGTAATCTCTGGCCAATCCCAGCTGTGAGCAGGGGCGCAGCTTGCCAGTGTGGCAAATAATCTTCTCCCGTCGGGTCGGAGATTGCCCATTCTATGTCCCCCTTTGTTTCCTATTTTCTACTCTATAACTCTTTTATTCTTTCCCATCCCTACCCGTTCCTAGATCCTTTTTTCCTTAATGTAATCTCTAACCAACCTCGCTGTGAGCTGGGGCACAGCTTGCCAGACTGGCTAATAAAACTTCCCCCATCGGGTTGGAGATTTCATTTCATTCCTACTTTCTTTCTTTATTCTTCTTCTTTAGTTTTAAATTATCCTTAAATTCTATAAGCTTTTTCTTCATAACTAACTCTTCACTATCTTGATATAGGCTCTAATAACGCCACCGGCAATTCTTTGCTGTGAATAGGGGCATAGATAGCCGGACTGGCAAATAAACTTCCCCCAACGTGCTGGTGTCGTTATTAGATTTCAATTGTAATTTCGCGTAGGCTTTTAAAATGTTTTCCTAATATCTATGTATTATATTATATTTTTTGATTCGAGGCAGCACTGTTTTGCCTTCGTAAATAAATAAATAAAATAAAAAATAAAATAAATAAAGTAAAATACAATATTTGGTGTCCCCAATACAAGGTGCATCAGGATAGATTAGAATCGGTACAAAAACAATTTCTGCTCTTTGCACTCCGGGGTCTTAACTGGAATACTAATACTCGCTTGCCTTCTATCGTAGTAGACTTTTATTAATAATTTGCCTTCTCTTTCAGATCGTAGAACCATGCTTGGTGTAATTTTCTTACACAAACTAATTAATGGGGAAATTGATTCTTCTGAATTAATCAGCCAAATTAGTTTTGCAGTTCCGATCAGATGTTCTAGAAACTTTCTTCCACTATCTCTTCAAACGTGTAGTTCTAATTATGCTATTCATAGCCCCTTTCGAATCTTATGCTCTAACTATAACAATGTTTTCCATCTAATAAGTAATGCTACTTCAATTCCTACACTTAAAACTTTACTCTTACGTTATTTATGTAATCCTTAGGAACTTTGTATAATGTTATTGTTGTATTTGCATGTCCGCGATCTTTCGCTACCGTACGTTATGCGGCGTGCCCCTCGGTCGGTTGGGCGGGAGGTGGGTTGCATTTCTGCTAGGGTCCGCGCGTTAACAAGCCCGTGCTTGGTGTCGTTGGGCCACTTGTATGTACTGTTCGTTAGTACATCAACGTCCAGAATATATGGGCTTTTTATTTGGCCTGTATAAAGGCCTTGACATCATCAGATGTAGTGTCAGGGGCAAGCCGCGAAACAAAGATTTGTTTCCGTAGCGGAACACCTACAAGGGTCTTATTACCAACCATAGTATGAGCATCAAATGGAGCCATGCTAATGGTTGATTGACCAGATAATTCGACTGAATGACTGGCACTATTGATACTAGGTTGTTGACCTGCATCAACAGTGCTAACAATCACCGAATCAGGAACCTCTTCGGGGTTGGAAGGAACCACATCCATGGGTACGATTTTGTTCTTGTCACTTCTGATCGAAATATGGGATGAAGGGGACGAGAAATTAATCAACTCTAACTGTTTAGTAGCGGATGTAGTGGGTAAGTGAGTAGGGAGCGAAAGTTCATTGGGGACAATGGACAGTCTAAGATATAGCAGGCAACCATATTTATTAAAAGAAAAATTAACAAATAAGAATGCTTTAGACGAGTATATCCGACTACAAAACTCCCTGTACCCAGGTCAAAAGTTTCCAATCGCATCTTCGTAAACTTACACATACACACATACATACACATAGATGAACACACACGAACCATAGCGCCAGCCAGGCATTTTAAGTTGTGGCTGTGCTTTTTCTTCCCACGCGCTGAAGCACTGAATCTTGTTTGTTGAATAACTTCCGTGTTTATTATCCGATCGACTTGAAATTTGGACAGTAGATTAAGAGTGACTAATGTATTGTACATACCTTGAAAACTGTTACTGTAAAACGGCCTTAATCGATTTGCGGGGGAATGCGGAGAGATATCTGAAATACGAAACGAACTTAATCTGCGTATGGTATACAGGATCCTACATTCCAAATTTGTTGTCTCTAGCTCTTGTAGTTGCTGAGATCGACGCGTTCATACGGACAGACGGACAGACAGACGGACATGGCCAAATCGGAGATGTCTCCGTCTGCCTGTTACATACATTTGCACAGATTAAGTACCCCCTTTTTACCCATTTTACAGGGAGTAAAAATCTATTTTAGGGGTTTATATTAATCATTTTATTAGTTAGCATATAATATTTTTAACATCAACTTTGTGGCGCTTATAGAAATAGCAAGCACAGGTATCAAATCCTTCTATTGCTTTGTCGGATGACCATGAACATGTTTTCAAGTGCTCTCCATATTTTGATAGCACGAAATTAACTTTTTATATTTTTCAAAATATTTGATATATTCTTCAAATTGGTTCCTATGAAATTCAAAAATTCTATGATCAAATTCGGACACAAATTCATTAATTTTACATAAAATTGTGGTTTTATCTATTGATGCTTCGCTAATGAAAAATTATGACTTAATTAAATAGTAAGTTGTAAAGGATATTTATGCATAGTATGTATATTTTTAATTTACACATCGTATGGTGAAATAAATTTTGAATCACAGGTTTTATAAAATTCTAAGATAAGTTGAGTATTTTTCAGTGCACACACACTCATATTAGTATTTTTATTATTATTATGCAAGCCACAATCACGAAGGTCATCAATCTTCTCACTCAATACAGACAATTGGGGACATCCGTATTCTTCTACGTCATCAACAGTTGTTTAAAGAGATTTCTCTAAAAACTTAATCTTTTCAATTCCGTTTGTAATAACAAAACTATTCTGGGTAACTTTACGTAAGTACTTTTGTACTTTGAAGAAATCACCACTCCCATCATTCCAGTATAGCTGATGATGATTTCTAGTCAACCAAATTGCTGATGCGCGTGTTTTCTTATTCAATCGAGTAAAATTATCAGGCGGCCTTATTATGTAATGATCATTCAAGGAACTGTTTTCATTAAATTAAGAGTAATTTCTTTAAAGATAAATTTATTGTGTCAATTGCAATGATATCTCGAACTTCATATGTCATTTTTTTAAACGATTCGTTGAACCAATCCGCTCATGGTGAATATTCTACTAAACGGTCATGCAAATGAAGGCAATTTGAATGAGTGTGTTTAAGACGTGGATAGTTTAATTCAACTGAAACTCTAACATCGATTGGTCCGGTTTTAACTATCTCATTCTGATATGAAATATAAACAACTATGAATGGAGTTGTTTGGAATTCGTTTGGCGATAACATTATTTGCGGTTCTTTCATATAATAAATTTGTTGAAATCTCGAATACATATCATACAAAGTGGCAAATCGATTATTCTTAAAATTCATATTCATATCATCAGAGTTTAAATGTACCCTCAGGTTTACTAAAACATTTGGAGTAAATGTCCCATCCAATTTAAAAGCTATTAAAAGCCCTATTGGCTGCTAGCTTTATATTCCACATGTGATGTGTACTCTCTGATAAAGTTGAATTGAGTTACCTCAGTCCCAGCAGCGAAAATTTATTGATAAAAAATTTCATGAGATGTCTAAATTAAACATTTGTATCTTTGTTTGATCGTTGAGTGTCACATAAGGTATTTGCCAAATTTTTTTATGAATGTTCATTTTCATATCAGGTTCACTAACTTTTTGTATTTTATAACTCTTTCATAGTTTTAGACATAAGTAGTATAAGCTCATGCTTACAATTTAGTATAACCTTCTTAAAATCTGCAATCTAAGCAACATTTTTAGTGGAATAGAAAAATTTAAGAATCCATTAGATGTATCGAGTTATTTTTCTCCATCAAGCCCCCCGACATTTTTTAACATTACTGATTCTTGGAATGTGTGTTTAGCGACGTATAATTTGTAAATGAAAGGCTCGACGTCAACAATTCAGGGTGAATATAGAAAGGTAGATATTGAAAAGTATTGGCTGGTCATATAGCGCTATTTCGGATGCTGCCAAGCATCCTCATCAGTGACCTTATTGTTAGAAATTTTTGTCCAAACTTGTCCGTATATGAGTAATAGTCGGCTAGATTCGAACCCGAGTGCTCCCGTCTGTAAGGCGGATGCCTTAACCTCTGACCTACTTGCTGTCCGATCCCGGCTTGAACTAATTACTGTCATCAACAGGTCCATTTGAAAATCTAAGTCCGCACCATAGCTTAATCCCTTTATCTAAGTTTCTAACCCTTACAGTTCTATTTTTATTATTATTAGAACCACTTGTATTGAACTTTTTTATCACTTTGTAAAAGCTTCGCTTTAATATCCCAGTGTAAGTTCGGCACTGGTACTGATTCTTGTTCATTATGGGAAATATAGTTTTTTAAGTTTGTTGTGGTTCCCACAAAACGTGTATGATCGATTTCCATTTAACTCATATCGAATTTCATCGAATAGGTGTCCCATAAAAATATTTTTTAGCACAGGGCGAACTGGAGTTGATGCTATACCATCTAACTTTGCAATATTGTAATAAGACGTTCAGATAACTTTCGTGAGGTAATACCTACAAATCTTGATTTTGAATTGTTATTCGAATTTCATCATTAACATTAAATGATGTCTGATACTGAGAATAGCTATCAAATCAAGCTATGAAATCAAGCAAACGGTGCGTATTTTGAAGATAATATTCCTAATTGACCGAATGATCTTATTGTAATCAAGGAAACAGTAAGCAGTGAGTCACCCTCTTTTGGAACAGACCTCGTGCATATATTAGTCCATAGACAGGACTCAATCATATAGTTAAAGACGATGTAAGAATATTATACTTATATATATATCTTTTTTTTTGTTACATATGTATATTAGTAAGATAGTTACTTGTATATTTAGTATAACGCACCGATATTAATATTTTAACTCGTACTATATGTTTTGTACCCAGGAGGACATCCTCCCACAATTCCTTCTCATCTACCGGAATGTTACTCTGGGCGGGACCCAACGCTTCCTCCTGCTCCCCGACGGACACATCGTCGGGAATCTGCTCGACGTTCGCCACTTCCGCTGCTACTCCTGGCACCTCTTCTGCCACGGTCTCCCGGACCTCTTCGACCGCAGCGTGATCGCAGGTCTCCCAGGGCCTCCTCTAAAGACGCCGCCATCTCCTGCACGGCCATCCGGCAGACACTCGGTGGGGATGCCGCCCTGGGGAAAGACGGCCGCAGCTACGGGCTTCCTCTCTTTGTGGGGGGAGAACCCGCCTGGTGCCCGCGGGGAAAACGCGGCGTAGCTGCGGTCCGCGACGATGAGGATTGGCTCAGCCGGGGCCTTTTGGACGGGGAGTTGGGTCAGACCCTTACGCGGGACTGTCCACTACCTCTGCGGTGCCTTTTGTCGCGGCGCGTCTCGACCACCCGCCGCCAATCCTGATGGCGTTTGGCCGCCGGCTTCTCCTGGGACGTCGTGCGTGTGCGCTTGTTCGCCGCTCCGGAGGACCTCCAGGTTGCACGGTAGAAAGCGCAAGCTACCCGTGGGAACAAGCTTCCGGGGTCCACCTGGAAACGGTGAGCTGCGACTCCGCGGAACGGGCCTGGCCGGTCCTCCTCCTGATCGTGCGGCGGTGACGCGGTTTGGTCGATGAGCACTCGCTCGGGAAGCGCTTTCGTCGCGGCTGGGAGCGTGGTGTCCATCTGGCGATCGGCGTCGACCTCGCGGTGACCGCGGCACTTCGGGCGCCGGGACCTCGGGTTCTGGCAAGGCAGCCATTGGTGGCGGCGACGGTACTCCTCCACGTACGGAGGCGGATTGCATGAGTGGGGCGCCTCCCTGATGAGGTTGGAAACTTCCACGCGCATGTGCATCACGATGCCGTCCAGATACTCTACTGTGCTTGTGGTGTTCGAGAACACCGAGAAACGGCATAGGTGCGTGCCCTCCCCAAACCTCCGCCGGCTCCGTGCGGTCGCTGTAGTCGTCCTCCACCCTCGCCTCCTCGTCGCTGCTTATCTCGATAACGCCTTCCATCTGTGGGATTAACTTAGTCATTATCTCACTAACGAACTTAATTAGTAGATCTCTTCCTAACAGTGCAGCTCACAAACTACGGAGTTATTATGTTACTTAGGTTAGCTTAGAATACAAATAGGGTTAAATCTATGGACGGGTCGCGTTCTTACTCCTCTTGGGGTTAGGCTCCTCGTTGGTCGAATCTTGGTCCACTTCTTCTTCTATTTCTCCTTGAAATAAAGGTTTAAGTTGCATTATGTTGATCACCCTTCGCTGGCGTTCGCCCTGTTTCGCGAGACGCACGATATTGGGGGAGACGAATTTGATAACGCGGTAGGGGCCGTCAAACTTCGGCGCCAATTTCGCTGCGAAATGCCCTCTGCAGCATTGGACAGCTGATGCTGCCTCAACAGAACCATCGCGCCTAGAGCAGGTCGCCATTCACGTCTTCGGAGATTGTAATGCCGCCCCTGGTCCTTGGAGGCACGCTGAAGATTGCTGTGGACGATATCAAAAATTTCATTTGGCCTGTTGGCCCTTTCCCGTGGGCCGTCGTACAAAGCGGCGGGAAGACGCGGCTCTCTACCCTCCATCATGAATGCTGGAGTGAACCCGGTCGGGTCAACCACACTGGAAATGACCGCAAGCGATATTTCAGGCAACAGTTCGCCCCACGAACTCTGATGGCCTTCAATAAATTGCGCTATCATGGTTTTCACAGTGCGGTTGGTACTCTCAGTGGGATTTTCCTGCGGACAATAAGGGGCAGTATACTGAATCGCCACGCCCAAAGAACCCAAAAACGACTTAAAATTCTTGCTCGTGAATTGGACCCCATTATCACACACGAACTTCTTGGGCATCCCAAACCTGCTCAAAATTCGTTCTCTGAATGCTGTCTGTAGTTGACTCGCCGTAGCTTTCCGGAGGGGAACCAACCCACTTCGAAAAAGCATCATGAAATACTAGCAACATCGAGTTGCCGTGTTTCGAACGCGGCAAGGGACCAACGAAGTCGGCACATAATAATTCCATAGGCTCTGCCACCTGCATTGTCAACATTCAACGGGCTGGCTTTCGCTGTTCCATCTTAAATTTCTGGCACAACTCACCGCACTTCACGTATTTGGCGGCATCCCGAAACATGCCCGGCCAATAATACCTCTGGGCGAGTCTAGACACGGTTTTCCTCACGCCTTGATGTCCAGCAGTGGGAGCGTCATGACACTGCAGCACCCTTCCCCGCTGACCGCTGGCAACACAAAGTTTCCATGGAATATAATCCTCGTCGTCTGGCCTATTCCCCAAATATCGGTAGAGCTGCCCATTTTCCTCGACATAATCGGGATACCTATCTGGCTCTTCAGCGATCTTAAGTCCGCGTACTCGCGATCCGCTTGCAGGGGGTGTCGACCTCCACTGCTTGCTGGCAGATCTCTAGAGGATGCCTGGATAACGCGTCCGCTACCACATTAAGCTTGCCCCGTCGGTACTGGATATCGAACTGAAACTGTTGGAGCTCCAGTGCCCATCTCGCTATTCTACCGGAAGGACTCTCGATAGAATTCAACCACTTGAGAGCGAGGTGGTCTGTGATCACGTCGAAGCGGTACCCTTCGAGGTAACACCTTAGCTTCCTGATCGACCACACAATCGCGAGACACTCCTTCTCAGTGGCGGAATAATTCTCCTCAGCCTCGAGCAACTTCCGGCTCGCATAGGCTATTACCCGTTCCTGCCCCTCTATCGTTTGCGTCAGTACCGCGCCGAGCCCATAATTGCTCGCGTCGGTCTGCAACACAAATTTGGTCGAGAAGTCCGGGCACGCTCGAACAGGGGCAGTGGACAGGCTCTCTTTCAACTGACACAGTGCCTCCTCCTGCTCTTTCTCCCATGACCACTTCCTACCTTTTCTCAGAAGTGCCGTCATGGGTTGGCCACAAATCGCCTGTACCACGAAGCCATACCGAGACACTGGCGCATATATCGGCTTCAAAGACATTTTCATCGCGCTACACAAAAAACATTAGTCACGTTATTTTTGTGTATTTCTTACGGTTGACGAAAGTAGTCAAATTTTACATAGTGCATTTTAATCTAAATAATTCGCCGGGCAACGTTGGCGTTTTACCAGCTAGTTTAAAATAAAGCAAGTGAAGTTCAGAAACCAAACAACATACATATTAGAAGATTATCAGGGCGCACCAATCAAGGGTGCATTTTATAAAGAGGAATTAAAAAACACTCATTATCCCAACACTTTTCTTGTTGAAAAGATACTCACCGAAAAAATAACAAGGTGCTTGTGAAATGGCTAGGATTTCCCAACACTCACAACTCTTGGATAAATAAAAATAATGTTTTATAGTAAGCTGTAATAAAAAGAAATCGAAATAAAATAAATGTTTTATATTACGCTGCTCAAAGTCAGCTGGTAAATTTATTTACCGTTTATTTAATCATTTTGGTTTTGTCTTTTTATAAAATTTGGGTACTCTGCCTGATTGCAGGGTATCTCTTCATCCCAGGCCGAATCCAGTACAACGGCTTGAGAGCCTTGCCGTGGCTTCCATGGTTACATTGTACTGGCTACAGGTTCTACCTCATCCTTATCTTCAGCTTTGTTTGATAAGACAGGTTCCACTTCATCCTTATATTCAGCTTGGTTTGATAAGATAGGTTCTGCCTCATCCTTGTCTTCGTCTTAGTTTGATAAGATAGTATTTATGCCCCCAATAGAAGTGTAGGGGCGAGGGCGAGTGAGCCCTGTAGTAACTCCCATGGTGACATTGTACGGGACACAGTTTCATCTTTGTTATTTGTTAAGACATTATTTGTGCCCCTAAAAGAGGATTTTTTTTTTTTTTTTTTGATAAACATATTTATTTATTTTATGCTACGTCATAATAAAATCACTTTCATAAATTTCTTGAGCAAGGAACAGAAAGATGCAGGAGTCAAACAGTGTATTAAATTATTCGCTAGAACTTTAGGCAAGCCTTTACCAGATTTCATTAAGCTTAGCTTAATTCTAGCAACCTTCCTGCAGGCGTCCTCCCAAAAATCCAATTATCCGATGGATGGTGTCGGACAAGCCTTCTTCTCAAATACGGTCTTGCTAGGCGAGTAGCCAAGGAGTTGGTCTGGGCCAGAAGCCTTCCCCTGTATCGATCAGCAAAATTGCTGATTGTAGCGCACACTGGCAATACTCCAAGGTCATTGTAAATGGTGTTGTTGCGCACATAATATGGAGCGTCCACAATTCTCCGGAGAATTTTGCTTTGGCACGACTCGATCCGTTGGATTGATGTGCTACATGCTGTGCCCCAAAGGTTAATGCCCCAATTGAGAGTGGGCATAATGATGGCCTTAAAGAGGCGGATTTTAGCTGCGAGGGAAAGCCCACTCCCAGGCCTAAGTAGCCAGTCCATCCGTTTAGCCTTATCACGCGCCATAGCACAAGCACGAAGTATATGCGGCTTCCAAGTAAGCCACCGGTCCAAAGTAACTCCCAGATATTTCACTTGGGTGAGGTGCTTGATTGCTGCCATTCAGCGATATTTGCGTGGAGTTCAAGCGAATGAGAGAAAACGTTGCATGTTGACTCTTTTGCGTATTTATGGCAATGTTCCAGCGCGAGGCCCAGCACTCATACTCGTTCAGGAACTCCTGAACCATTGCCGACGCTTTCCTCCTGCACGAGCTGGTAGCGAGGAAGGCCGTATCATCCGCATAGGTGGCAGTCAAAGTACGACGGCAACTTGGAAACGGAAGATCTGAGGTGTAAATCGTGTATAATACAGGACCCAAAACGCTACCTTGGGGGACTCCAGCAGATATCGGCTTAATAGACGACTTAGAATCTCGTATTTCCACGAAGAATGTTCGTCCAATTAAGAATGATCTTAGAATGAGGAGCAGATCTGGTGAGAGGAGCGGAGTCAGCTTGAACAAGAGGCCCTCGTGCCAGACTCGGTCGAATGCCTGCTTAACATCCAAAAAGACGGCCGAGCAGTATTTACCCCGCTCAAAAGCTTCCAAAATATGTTGGTGACCCGATGTACTTGCTCTATGGCACTATGACTACTTCGAAACCCAAATTGATGGTTGGGAAGGGCAAGCTCGAAGGCATCGATGATCATTAGCCTGCGCAGAAGCATTCTCTCAAACATTTTGGAAAAAGTTGGAAGAAGGCTAATGGGTCGGAAGGAATCAGGCGAGTGATGACTCATTCCCTTCTTAGGAACCATGACAATAAGCGCCGTTTTCCATTGGGGGGAAAGTGAGAGAGCTGGAGCATGGCATTAAAAATATTTGCAAGAGCTGCGATAGCTTCATCCGGGAGGGATTTTATGGTCTTGCCATCTAGGCCGTCAAATCCAGGAGCTTTACTAGGCTTAAGCCGTTTAATTTGTTCGACTATTTCAGGCACGTCAATTGGAGGTATTGAAACGTTGGGGCCAGGGATAGCTCCAGCAAAAGTGGTAGTAACATCCACCTCCACTTCAGTTGCCATGTCAAATGGAGTAAACCTATCAGCAAGGTCACAAGCAAACTCCTCGGCAATGTCCGCGTCTAATTTGGCCCAGGTTCCATCTCTCCGCAGTAAGGAAAATCTTCTCATGGGTTGCCTTTTAAGGCTACGAGTGCACTTCCAAAGAGCAAACCCACTGTCCTGGTCAGGGTCTATTAAGCGTAGCTTCTCTACGAAAAAATCGGACTTATCCTCAAAGAGCGCCTTCCGTAGTAAAGTGGTAGCAGTCATAAATTCAGCCTGATCCAAGGGGTGCCGAGTACGCATCCATCGTCGTCTTAGCTCGCGTTTACGTCTGACGAGGGCAAGGATCTCGGGTTTTAAAGGAGCCCGAACTGGTCTAGAAGAGAGAGTATTCCACTGGTTGATCATGGCGGCAGCAGCAGCAGTGTGAATTTTGCGGACCAGCTCCTCAGCAGCTTCGTCAATGCCAATGGTCGTAGTCAGATCACATTGGGCGTTAGCTAAAAGGGAAGCCAGTTTGCTTTTGAACAATTTAATGTTAGAGCCTCGAGGGAGAAGCCGGGGTTTGCCGCTATAGGTAGAGACCTCAGCAGAGAAGTGTATTATTAGCGGCAAGTGGTCCGAGGAGAGCTCATAAGACTCATTTATGGTAAGATAAGCGTCAGGGATCCCAGCGTAGACAGCAAAGTCGATTGCTGAAGGATTCCTATTTCTGTCACCAGGGAAGTGAGTAGGTCCGCCGGTTGCAAGAATTTGGAGCCTAGAGCTAGTGATGAAGGAGTGAAGCGTGGAGCCTCTGCTGCAAGATCTCCAACATCCCCAAAATGAGTGATGAGCATTCCAATCAGTAAGCTGTCCGAAAAGTTGGGAGAATTCATTTGCAGTCCATTGCTGGGCGTGACCCGGTGGGCAATAGATAGCACCCATCACAATATTACCCAACTCAGTGGTTACCATGGCGGCAACCGATTGTAAATGGGCAAGTTCCTCCTAAAAGAGGAGGAGTAGGGGCGGCGAGGCCTGAAAATTTCCACCAACTCACGAGCCATGGGGTCGTCTTCCATATCCGGAACTTGGATGCTTGATGGTCTTGTTTCAAAGACCACCTGTTATTCATTATCTAATCTGTTATCTATGTAGATGACTTCCGAAGTAATTATTTCGGGCTGAGACATCTAAATTAAAAGAAACAAGTAAGAATGCTATAGTCGAGTACACCCGACTACAAAACTCCTTGTACCCAGGTCAAAAATTTCCGACCGCATATTCGTCTTACTTGTTTTTCTTTGGAAAATAAAATATTTAAGGCTTGGCAGATGCCGTTAGCCTAGTGCACTTAGCATATGGGGCAAAATCTGATTGTGAAAGAAAAAAAAGCTGCACTATCCATATTCATTTAAAATTTGGCGTCGGTATTGGTGGCACTCCATAAGAAGGTCAGCCAGTGATCGACAGCTAAGAAGACCATCTAGCCGGTTAGCACACTCATGTGCGTCCAAACATGCGATGTTCCAGTGTTGCACTCTAATTACCCGGAGTATTGGACATCGCCCCATAAAATTAAATATGTCTTTTTGGTTTTTGGAGCGAGGTACCGCCGCTTTTAGCTCAGAAGTTGAAATCGGCATGTCTAATTCAAGGACTCGTTGGTAGGGCAGCGCAAAGCTATGCTTTGTGGTTGGGTTTTCAATCAAAAGAAGACTTTTGAAGTGGTTCGACAATATTTCTGGATCAATTTGGAGTGTGTTACTACTCCTGGACCCATTTAAGCGTCTCACAAGAGTCCAAAAGGATTTTGTATCGCGTACCTCGTTTACTTTTAGTTCCAGGCTTTTATAATACTCCTGTTCCTTGCGTCTGCAGAGATTCTTGTATGAAACTTTTGCAGCATGGTAGTTGCTCTTGTTCGCTTCTGCGGCATCTCTTCGAATGTTTTTTAGCAATTGCATGGTTTTTCTTCTAGCTGCGAGACAGTCATTATCAAAACATGGCTGTATATTCGTGGTCTTGGCGGGCCTCGACATGTAGTCAGATGCCTTTAAAATGCATTGGGTTAGATCTTCTAAGTCTACCCTCTGTGGGCGCGTGTTATTAAGATTCACCCATCTTAATTTTGGTTTACTCTCCTTCTCTATCTCGGTCTCTTGAAAACATACGCAGATGACAAGTGGCAAATGGTCTGAATAAAATTCATCTGCAATTTGAATATCCACAACATAATTATGCCAGCGTCCGTTATCAGGCAGTAATCAATGGTTGATGTGGCCTGCGATCTTACGTAAGTAATCATCACTGTCCCTTATGGTATTTCCGTTAGTTAGGTTGTATGTTTCACATAGCTCAATAAGTTTTTTTCCGTTTGCGTCTACTCTCGTATCTTTTGCTGCCCGTACACGATGTCACGTTCCTGTTAACGGTTTGTACTTGGCTGTTGCCAATTCGGGCGTTTAGATCTCCAATCACCATTACGTTATCCGACTGAATTTGTTGCAAGGTGTCATCCAGATTTTCATAGTCTACGATCCAATGCTTGCAATTAAGATAAGTAGGGACAATAAATAGGCGCTCTTTTTCTAACCGAATTTCTATGGCGACCATGCCCTGCAGGTTCACAAAAGACTACTTTAGTGACTTTCTCAAATCCTTGCGTACTCCAAAAAGCATTCCTCCGCTGGCTCTTCCTCTGTTATGTGTTCTAGTGGCTGCTTCCCAAAAAAAATTATATTGGTTTAAGAATATTTCGAACCTCTCACAACTGCTTTCCACGAAGGTTTCAAATAATACAAATATATCATGCGAGTTAATAAATTTATAGAAATGAGAATACAAAACTTTGTTGGCTAGCCCTGCTATACTATATATACTATATATTTATTTATTTGATCATTCCTAGTGCTACAAGCTAAAGCTAAAGTAAAGTAACTTAAGGTAAGTTAGGGCACTAGTCACTATAATTATACATATTTTTTTAACATAATTTTACATTTAGTCTTTTAGATTTAACATATATAAGTACATAGTTCATATTATTTAAATTTAAAGTTATCATTAACAGTTAAAATAATTATTATCATTAATTGTAGGAATGGGTGTTGTTCTGTAGGTTAGCCTTTAGTTTTGTCTTAAATTGCGTGGCGCCATAAATAGTTTGTAAAGGATGACATTAAAAGATAGAAGCTTAAAATGAAGACTGTTTATTTCTATATTCCGGTTGGTCTTTCGATTTAGTTTTTCGGCGGTTGCTTTTTTGTATTCTTGGCTCGTTCTAGAAGTTTTGCGTATGACATGTTTGCCCAAACGAGAACGGTACCAAACTTGGTTTGAATAACCTGTTCCGCTGACTGTCCTTTAGTTAGCAAGACTCTGTTGGCGTTGTAATGCATCCATTTTCCGCTTATATTTATCGCACCATTCTTCAAAAAAACTCTGATAGCTTTATTGACATCAGCAAGCTCTTTTTTAGCCGCAGCAATACTGATTTGTGCTCCTGTTTTTCGAAACTTAGGTCTTCCTCTATGTAGATTGACGATCCAGCCAATTTTCTTCCGTTTTTCAGTGCCTCAGATGCCATTTTCGATGTTTTAAGCTCCACTAACACGCCTACCTTATTGTTATGCTCAAAGAGGGCTTTTGACTGCCGAATCCTCGCATGTGGTAATTGCATTTTTAAATGAAGCAAATCCTCTATATCGCGCTTATTTGCTATATCTTTTTGCAAGCCTTTCAGGATTATATTTCTGCTATTTTTACTCCCTGTACCCATAAAATGGGTAAAAAGGGGGTACTTAATCTGTGAAAATGTATGTAACAGTATAAAGTGTATAAAGTATATATATTCTTGATCAGTATCAAAAGAGATTTCGATTTGGCCATGTCCGTCTGTCCGTCTGTCCGTATGAACGCGCCGATCTCAGCAACTACAAGAGCTAGAGACAACAAATTTGGAATGTAGGATCCTGTATACCATACGCAGATCAAGTTTGTTTCACATTTCAGATATCTCCCCCGTTCCCCCGTAATTCCATGAAAACCGTGTAAGAGGAACAATTTTAAAGATATAGCTTTGAGATTTAGAATGTATAATACTTTGGTCACTTTTATTGTACTGTCCAGATTTCAAGTCGATCGGATAATAAACGCGGAAGTTGTTCACGAAAGAATATTCAGTGAGGGTAAGAAGGAGCAAAGCCACCATTTAAAATGCCTCGCTTGCGCTGTGGCTTGTGTGTGTGCGTCTTTGTGTATGTGTAAGTTTACGTAGATGCGATCGGAAATTTTTGACCTGGGTACAGAGAGTTTCGTAGTCAGGTATACTCGACTATAGCATTCTTACTTGTTATTTATTTATTTATTACGAGTTCCTATGCATTATAAAAAGTACATACTAACTAAAATGTAAAGCTAAAGCGTAGGCCTTCAGCTCGTGTTGTTTTACAATTATTTACAGCTTGGCTGGCGAAAATCCTCGAACTGAACCAGGGGGGGTGGGGGGGGGCCGGGCAATGGACACTGTATTAACCTCGGAGTAAACGGGTTATACTTCATGTCACTTGCTCTCCTACATCCCCAGGTAGTGCAGTGCCTACTTCCTATCGGCTTTTGCCAAGATGGGGGTTCTGCGGCCGGACCCATGGTTCGAGGTACCTGGCGGCAGGTATAAAACGCTAAGGGTGATTCCCCGACAGAAAAAGTCAACATGGAGGAAAAAAAGGAGGCAACTCGGACTGGGATGTCGGTCCAAACGTCGGTGGGAAGCGTGACTGCTATCACCAGCGGGCACGGGGAGGAGCAATCGTCTCTGCGTGTTGCCTCTAGTAGGGTCGGACCCAAGCGGACAAAGGAGGGCATGAGAGCCAAGGCACAATACAATGCGGCTCTCAAAATCAGGATTCGGCTCAGCGGTAGCGGCAACCTCACCCCCGAGGAGAGGAGCAGGCTGGCGTGAGCTGATCTCAAGATTAACGAGGGTCGCAAACATTTTGCCCAGAAGCCTACTCCACAGGCTTCTAGTGGCAAATACGCGAACAAGGTCGAGGAGCAATTGGCCACTAAACGCCAGCGCTCGACTGAGACAACAAAGGCCGGAGTGCCCGTGAGCAAGCGGCTCGGCCCCGACATCTTGTCGTGGCGCTCGTCGACAAAAGCGACCCCAATGGCAAGATGATGCCGGAACGGTGGAAGCTAGTAGAGACACGACTGCTCGAGGCGATGCTGAAGAGGATGGAGATTCCGGATGCCGTACCCACCACATTCGATGGTGCAGGTTGGCCCAATGGAGTCAAAATTCTCAGCTGCAGAGACGAGCCAACCGCCCCGTGTACGGGTGTAGTATGTTCACTTATCGAATACACACTGTACTCAGTGTTATGCATAAATAATATTCTAGATACATTGTGACACTTTGTCACGACGCTTACATAAACAAAAGACCCAAGCATATTTAAAGTGCTGGTAATTTGACCACACATGCTATGGGCGCTCAATGTGAAGATTCAGCATAGTTGAAGTGCGATCGCTCTGTCACCACGTGAACATGGTATGCTCTCTCTTAAGCAGCGACGTGACCGCCGCTACTCACATATACATATATAGATATACTTACACAGATTGCTTCGCTGCCGGCGTCTCTGGCAGCGGCGCTTGCAGTCTTAGCTATACGAACAAATATGTACTTAGCTCAGGCAATCGAAAAAATGTATGCAACCAAGACAGACGTCTTGTATAGTAAAGACTATCCTTACATGGCGACCGTGACAGTTGTCACATGGACAACTTGACGATATAAGACGAAGAGACAAGAGGAAGGCAACAAGCGGCGCAAATATAAATGGCAACTTTATGGGACACAATGGATCAACTTTAAATGGAACACAAAAAAGTCTGAGTGAGTAGAGTTAAGTGATGGGCAAGCGCGGAGGCGTTAAAATAAAGATAAATAAAAGAATAGCACACATTAAGTGGCTATTATTTACAAAAACGCACGCCTCCCGCGTGGTCAATTGCACAGAAGTTGCAGTCAGAGCTTGACTATCTAAAAGCAAGTCTCGAAGACATTACACCCATCACCAAAACTCACTCAGCTGAAATAAAAGTTATAAACAAAATAACTAAAACAAATCCAAATTGCCCTAAGCCACTGCCGAAGAAGCTAGCCGAATGTCCGAGAGACTGCCCTGGACCACTGGAGAGTGCACATTGCAAATCAACTTGCATGTTGCCAAAAACTAAGCCTATAGAAGACAAACAGAACCAGCCAAACGAGAAGTGGGGAAGTCTGCATAGAAACAACAAGCGTGAGGGGCATCCCCGCCACTTGCGCATACGAGGGAGCGTCAGCGTAGCCAGGCCGGTGACGACCAGCTGACGCACAAGAAATGGGTCCTAAGCAGCATCAACTATAAATATTACATTAAATAATTTTGAAAATATAAACATATAATATAAACATTGTAAAATTGAGCGGAACCATTTCTGCCCGATTAGAAGTATAGCTCGTAAAGCTATACAAAACAATAGGTAGGAATATTGTCAATGTTATAATTCAATTAGTAAATCTTCAGAAGAATTACTAATCAATAATAATAATAACATTGTAAAACCTAAAATACCCAACTTGGGTTTAGTAGACGTTAAGTCAGTGGATTCCACTGCTAACGTAATAAACAAGGTAGAATCAAATAAGATAGATTTAGAATTAACAAATATATTGTTAATAATCATCATTGTTGTTATGGGTGCAAATTTTTTCTATAAATTGTATAAATTACATAACAAATGCTTAAAGAAAAAATATATGAGCCAGGCAAATGACTTGGACAAAGTTTAAGTTTGCACTTAACAAACAATGATTGATAAGAAAACGAATTCGAATAAATAATGAATAAATGAATTAAAGATAAATTATAAAATGTCCACACTAAAAGCAATTAGGGAAGTACATGATAGGGATGCTTACTTTAAAGAAAGAATTCTAACTTTGGTCTCAACGACCCCAATAAGCATCTATCAGTTAGAACAGAGATATATGGAAGCCTTTAATTTACAATTTTCTCCTTTAGTACATTGCACAAAAACACAAAAGGCAATTGTACTTACAACCATTCCAGGTTTGCAGGTTAGATCAGTTAGAGACGATCACCCGGTTCTAGGTAGAACATTACTAATGATGGTCTTCACTAAATAGTTCATATCCATAATATAATGGAATAGAAAAGGAAATTTTTTTTTTTTTTTTTTTTTTTTTTAAAATGTGAATATTATATTTATCAAATATTTTAACCAGCGTCCTATTACCTATGTGGCAACTTAAGATGGTTGTATAAGTTAATACAAATAACATTCCCAAAGAGTGGAACACGCGCATAAGCTTGCGCAATTGCACCCAGAGGTCGGAAACCCGAAACGGTAGCTGACGCCGCGGCTACTGCACTTCCCGTGGGAATCGACGCGTCAGCATAAGCTCGACGCATCCGGGTGCAACTGCGCTGCCAACGGCGCTGCCAACGGCGCCGATAGCAAGTTGAGGTATATTTAAGAACACCAATTGTAATGGAGTTTAGTTTTAGATTTGAGACAAACGAATAAAGTCTTATTTTTTTACTCAAAATATCCACAAGGATATTAATTGGCGCCCAACGTGGGGCCTCGTAGTGTAAAGTTCTTCGTCCTTCGGTCGCGTTTAGCTTAATACGCTATTGTCGAAAAAAACACTTCGCGAAAACAGTGACGTCCAAATACACCCCAAGTGGCTGTCGGACCTTTTTTTAAAAAATAAACCCCAAGTGGTTGTAAATAAAAAGAACTGTTGGCGAACGATCCAGAAGCACGCAAAGCAGTGCAGGATCTACTTAAAAAAAAAGCATCCCAAGTGGCTGCAAGGACAACGCGGGAAAAAACCGAAGGATAAGCGCCTCGAGTAGCTGCGGAAAGGCATCGACGGAGGTCCAGAGCTCGAACCAATCATCGGCCTGTAGATACGTTCGCAGGCACCGTAGACGGCGTGTTGAGGAGAGGTACCCTAGTAGCAGACAGCAAACCGGAGCATACCCCCCAAACAGTTGCGGCATGTATTGGATTTTAATGTAAGTAGTTTTAAGTGATTTACAAATTTAAGAAAAAATTTTTGTTTGAAAAAAATATCAGGAATTAAAAATGTCCTAAATAATCAGTGAAAAAAAAAATATATCAGGAATTAAAAATGTCCTAACGAAATATAGAAAAAAATAAGGAATTAAAAATGTCCTAATTAAATGTAGAAATAAAGAAAAAAATAGAACAAACACAAAGTTACAACACGATAAGAAAAAATATACATAACAAAGTAAAAACCTTTGAGAGTAAAATTTGTTGACCAAGGCATACCCGAGGTATAGAATTTTCTGTGTGCATGCATTAAAATACTTGAAGTAAAACATCAGTACCTACATATTTCCCTTCATATAAATTCAAATACGTCAATTACTTAAAAGGTCTTAAAATGGCCCAGTCGAATAATATCTTACGACCTGCCCAACTCTTGGGTAACAACAATGCTAATGATACAAGTTCACCAGTGCAAATGAACATGAGAGAATTGCAGAACCAGATACAAAGTGTAGTGCAGAACCTGTTAGACGCTAGATTAGGAGATACATCCCGAGCGGCTCAGTTACTAGTAGACCAGGAAATAAACGTAAACCCTACGAATCTAGCAGACCTAGATAAAATCCCAGACGTAATCAAATGCTTAAGGGAATTCTCTGGTCAGCCTGGAGAATTTAGCTCATGGAAAAAAAGCGTAGAACGAGTGCTAAAGGTTTATGACAGTTTAATTGGGACACCAAAATACTATGGAATGCTGAGTGTAATTAGGAATAAAATAGTGGGAAACGCAGATCAGGTTCTCGAGTCGTACAATACACCACTAAACTGGACATCAATATCTAGATGTTTGACGATAAATTACGCCGACAAACGGGACACCGGTACCCTAGAGTATCAAATGACGTCTCTGATACAAGGGAACCAAACGGTACCCGAGTTTTATCAGAAAATTTACTCGCATCTTTCACTTATCTTAAATAAAATTACATGCATGGAAATGAGTCGGGAAGCAATGGACTTATTTAAGAAGTGTTATAGAGACAAGGCGTTGGACACGTTTATCAGGGGCTTAAATGGTGACCTTCCCAGGCTACTAGGTATGAAGGGGCCAGCAGATCTGCCAGAAGCACTTCAGTTATGCGAAAAACTAGAAAATCAAAATTTCAGGACTAATTATGCCAACAGTAGTCAAACAACTTCAAGAAGGACTACTGGCCATCTAGCACCGCCACTTCCCATGCGAAGAAATCCACCTCGACCAATGCAATATGCATCTGGCCAGCAATTCTTTCCACAGTTAGCGCATATGCCTCAGGTTTCACGGCCATATGACTCACAACAACCTAGTAGCAACCCAACATTCAGTCGTCCGTCTGGCAACATGCCATCAATGATCCAACGTCCGACTGCTCCGAAACCCCCTCCGAAACCTGAACCGATGGAGGTAGACCAAAGTATTCAAACACGACGATTAAATTACATGAACCGACCGTTTAATGACCCTACTGGAAAAGACCATTACATAACACGAACGGACCGATAGATAAGAGACAGAGAAACTTCCATTTGACTGCAGAAGAAGAAGGGTATGTTGAAGTCGCATATGAAAGCGAAGATACAGGAGGAGAAGCCCTCGCAGACTACATTAATAGCCTTGAGCCAGAAGACGAAAGCCAAGAAGAAGACGAAGATCAGGTTCCACTTAACTTTACGGATATCAATTTTTTAGGCTAAAGTATTCTTCGTTACCATACATAGAATGCAGATTAGGTAACGGAGAAATGATCAAAATTTTAATAGATACAGGCTCGAACAAGAATTACATGCAAGCCACAATAGCAAAAAACATTAAAGAAAACGAGAAGGCTTTTTATGCAAATTCAGTTGGAGGCAAAGTTAAAATTACACACCATACAATTGCCAATCCATTTGGTCTTAAAGACACTAATGTAAAGTTCTTCATACTTCCCTCGCTAACCTCATTCGACGCGCTTATAGGCAACGACACGTTGCGAGAACTTAAAGCTGAAATACATATGCAGCAGGGTTACATTTCAATTCAGAACAAACTTCAAATAAAAATAAAACAAAAAGCGGCTCGCGAAGTGAACAAAATTGATATAAGACTCGGGCATGCAAGCAAAGAACAAAAGAAGAAAATGCACTTGCTATGCGAAAGTTGTCCTAATCTTTTTTGCGAACCAAACCAGAAGCTTACGTTCACAACTAAAGTTAAAGGTGAAATCAGAACCAACAACGAAAATCCAGTATATTCTCGATACTACCCATATCCCGAATCACTAAAACCAGAAGTAGAAAGGCAGATTAAAGATCTTTTAGCCGATGGCATAATAAGACCTTCACGGTCACCGTACAATTCACCAATTTGGGTGGTGCCAAAAAAATTAGACGCGTCAAATGAAAAAAAGTTTAGAATGGTCATTGACTATAGGAAGTTAAATTCAGTAACGATAGCACACAGATACCCTATTCCGGACATTAATGAAGTTCTTGCACAACTAGGAAAAAACAAATTCTTCTCTGTCCTAGATCTGAAAAGTGGATTTCATCAGATTCCATTGAAGGAATCTGATATTGAAAAAACAGCATTTTCAGTCAACAACGGCAAATACGAGCTCACTCGGTTGCCTTTTGGCCTCAAGAACGCCCCAGCAATATTCCAACGTTGCCTTGATGACATATTAAGGGAACACATTGGAGTAAGATGCTTCGTCTATATAGACGATATTATAATATTTAGTGACAGTGAAGAGAAACATATGCGCGATATCAGGGAAATTTTCGAAACACTGGAAAAAGCTAATATGAACGTTCAGCTCGATAAGTGCGAATTTCTAAAAAACGAAGTGGAATTTCTGGGTTTTATTGTAGCCGAAAACGGTGTGAAAACGAATCCGAAGAAAGTGGAAGATATACTGAATTTCCCAGCACCTGAAACACTCAAAAACCTTCGGTCATTTTTGGGACTTTCGGGTACTACCGCCGTTTTATAAAAGACTATGCAAAGCTTGCAAAGCCCCTCACGTCCCTTTTAAGAGGGGAAGGTGGACGTTCGTCTAAACACACTTCAAAAAACACACGAATTACGTTAGACAAAGAGGCCCTCATGGCATTTGATAAACTAAAAAGAACTCTTGTAACTGAAGATGTCATGCTAGCATACCCGGACTACGACAAAGATTTTCAACTGACAACGGACGCATCTGATTACGCCATCGGAGCTGTACTGGCACAGGGTGACCGACCGATCATTTTTATATCTAGAACTCTTAGTAAGACAGAAGAGCACTATGCTACGAACGAAAAGGAGATGCTCGCGATCATTTGGTCTCTAAAAACATTAAGAAATTATTTATACGGAACAGCTAGGGTAAAGATTCTTACAGACCACCAGCCCCTAACTTATGCGCTTAGTGATAAGAATCACAACAACAAAATGAAACGATGGAAGGCGATTTTAGAAGAGTACAGTTACGAACTGACATACAAACCCGGCAAAGCAAATGTTGTCGCAGACGCGCTAAGTAGACCATCAAGACCATATGACAATCAAATAAATTCAATCTCGGCAACAGTTCATAGTAGCGACAGTTCGTCTGAAAATCTAATACAAATAGCGGAAGAGCCAATCAATGTTTTCAAGAATCAAATAATATTGGCCATAGGGGAAGAAGCGTCATATAAATTCGAAATCATTTTTCCAACCTACCATAGGCACACAATTGTGGAAACATCATTTAACTCAGAAAATCTTATTAAAATTTTAAAACAACGACTCAACCCGTCAGTCATTAATGGGATTCATACAGAAGAGCGGGTATTGGGGAAAATTCAAGAAGTCTACCCCTCTCACTTTAGCAACTACAGGGTACTCTTCTCCAGTAAAATAGTAACGGATATAGTCGATGAAACAGAGCAGGAGAACCCTATCATAAAGGAACACAAAAGAGCCCATAGAAATAGTGTGGAAAATAAACAACAAATCCTAGAAAAAATGTATTTTCCTCAAATGCAGTCTAAAATAAGGAGAATAGTTCAAGAATGTAAAGTTTGTAGGGAGCAGAAATACGAAAGACACCCCAACAAACCAAAACTACACGAGACTCCGATACCGCAGTACCCAGGACACATAGTTCACATAGATCTATTCTTAACACAAAAACAGGTAGTCTTGACCGCCATAGATAAGTTTTCTAAATTCGCGCAAGCAAAATTTGTTAAATCTAGAGCTACTCAGGATATCAAGCAACCACTTAAAAATATGCTAATGAATTTTGGAATCCCAGAAAAAATTGTTATAGACAACGAAAAATCTTTGAATGCAGCTCCCATACTAAGAATGTTGCAGGATCAATACAACATCGAAATTTATAAAGCACCCCTTATCACAGTATAGCAAACGGCCAAATTGTTTTCATTACCTTGCTCGAGATCATGAGATGTCAGAAGGCAGAGAAGGTACATACCTCTCTCAGAGACTTGCTTGAAAGATCCCTTATTAAATACAACTATTCGTTTCATTCAACAACAAAACGCAGACCGGTAGAAATGTTCTTTGGAAGACGTGTAGCGAGTGACCCAAAACTTTTGGAAGAAAACAGGAAACAAAATGTAGGAAATATTGAAAGAAAACAAAAGCTCGATTTAAAATATCATAACAAACACAGAGACGGAGTAAAAACGTATCTTCCAGGGGACGTCATATTTGTCAAAAATAATAAAAGAATAGGAACAAAGCTATCACCCCGTTTTAAAGAGGAGACCGTTAGGGAAGACAAACAAACCACAGTACTAACAGAATCAGGAAGGATAGTCTATAAAGGACTACTAAGAAACTAACTAACAGCGTACATTTTGCAGGTTATTTTGCGCCTCCTGCGCTGCCGAACTACAAATTATTGACTATACGAACTCAGAGACAGTGACTATGACGACCGGACTCGCGAAGGTACAGAACGGGACATATAGACTAGTACACTTAATAAACTTGGACGACTACCAGCAAACGATCAACGCAATTAACATGACCGCTCGAACACAATTAAAGACATACGACCCCATTCTCCCGTTTATCCATGAGGAAATTAGCAAGACGCAAAATCTCTTAAGCAAACTAGTAGTCAAAGAACGAACTAAAAGGCACATAGAATTTATAGGTACAGCATGGAAGTGGATAGCGGGATCTCCAGACCATAGCGATTTTCAAATAATCAAAAGCAAAGTTAATAATGTTCTACAAAACAATAACAATCAGGTCATTATAAATAGGATCATAGTAGAGAGAATAAACAATATGACTAGAGTAACACAAAATTTAGCAAACAGCATAAAATACGAGGGCAATGCACAAAGAGACATAAGTATGGTATTGATGTACCAAATCCAAATTTTAAAAGATGAAATTCTAAACCTCAATCATGCCATACAGTGGGCAAAAGCCGATATCAGCAACCCACATATTCTTAGCGAGCAGGAAATAAAAAAAGTAAAAGAAATAATAGACCTTGACCAGATACCATATGTAAACTTAGAAGAAGCAATGCAAATCGCTGACGTTAACATAGCAAGTAGCGGATCTACTCTAATTTACATTATTAAAATTCCAATAACGAATAAAGAACTTTGCGAAGAGATCCTTGTAAAACCCGTAAAAAGGGTAATTTTGTTAATAAAATAGAAAACGAGAATGTAATTAGATGTAAGAACAAAATTTTCTCCATGAATTCCAAATGTAAAACTTATAATAATATTAAAATATGTAAAACTAATAATATAATAGACATTAGTAACTCAACTTGCTTACCGCACCTACTGACCGGGAAACCAACAACTTGCACCAGGATAAATAATCAACACATCCCCAGCATAGAGAGCATTCAGCCTGGCATGATACTCCTTAACCAATTCACCGGTGCCATACACGTGGATGAGAAGCCGACGAACCTGAGCGGAACGTTTTTAATTAAATTCTCCAACTCAACAATAGAAATAAACGGGCAAACATTTGTCGCCAAAAGTAACACAGATTACCGACCGCTCCCAGTAATCCTCCAACCCAACGAAGCTATTCGAAAAATCGAGGAGATACTTACCCTGGAAATGGTAAAAGAATTGCACCTGAATAACACTCACACCATAGACCTGTTGAAAGCGACTTCCAACACCATGGACCTAATAATTGGTTCCATATTGGTATTCAGTCTTCTTGTCCTCATGACCAGGTACACGGTCAAGAGAAAAGGGTTGGCAATGATCACAGGAAATGCAGACAAAATCACCGATCGAGGACGCTCGGATTTAAGAGGGGAAGAGTTAATACAAATAACATTCCCAAAGAGTGGAACACGCGCATAAGCTTGCGCAATTGCACCCAGAGGTCGGAAACCCGAAACGGTAGCTGACGCCGCGGCTACTGCACTTACCGTGGGAATCGACGCGTCAGCATAAGCTCGACGCATCCGGGTCAACTGCGCTGCCAACGGCGCCGATAGCAAGTTGAGGTATATTTAAGACACCAATTGTAATGGAGTTTAGTTTTAGATTTGAGACAAACGAATAAAGTCTTATTTTTACTCAAAATATCCACAAGGATATTAATTTATATAAGGAAAATTTTAGAGTATGAATATTTTGAATATTAAATGAATATTTAAAACCAGCATATAAATACGCTAACAATAACGAAATCCATTTATGGATTTCAGAAAAGTTATTGCCTCTATTACCGAACTAAGAAGCGAGTCGGAAAAGTCCTTTAAGTGCATAAATAAAAGTGCACCAATTTCAAATAGCACAAAATTAAAACATATTAGGGTTCTGCTGAATTCATACAATGAAATACGTCAAATTGTAATTGACAATTTGAAAAATTGTGATTCACTGCAGACCCTTCAGTTAAAAGACGTCTTAAAACGTTTAAAAGAAAATCTTCTGTATGTCGCACAACGACACACATTGAACATATTAATTCCCAATTATATAAACCAGCCAGCTGAGTTCGATGAAACACCTCTATTAGATTCAGATACAAACTCTAGTATAGTAGAGCAAAAGCCTTGCACTATGACTGATGCATCAGCCGCCCAAAGGGCGTATATAAAAGAAATTGCAGCAGCAGTGCCAGAATTCGATGGAAAGAAAATCCATCTTCAGAGATTTATCACGGCAATTAAATTAGTCAACCTGACAAAGGGACCATATGAGGAAATTGCCATTGAGGTGATAAAATCCAAAATAGTTGGCACAACACTATACAAAGTCAAGGATGAAACTTCAATAGTTGGAATTATAGATAAATTGCAGACTATTATTGTAGGCGAGACATCGCAAAATGTTAAGGCCAAATTAGCTACAGTTCAGCAAAAAGGCAAAACGGCCGCACAATTCACAACTGAAATTGAAATTTACGAAACCAGCTTGAAGCTTCGTTTATCGATGAGGGAATACCAGCTGATCATGCAGACAAATTAAGCACAAAAGAGGCAATTGATGTCATGATCAAAAAGGCTGAACATGAAAGCATAAAAACCGTACTGGAAGCAGGAACTTGCTCCACAATGGATGCAGCTATAAGCGCATACATTCGTACAAGTACGAGAATTACCGGTAATGTGAATACGGTATTGTTTTCCAAGAGAGGTAATGCCTATCGCGGTAATAACTATAGAGGTAATTATCGTGGTAGAGGAACTGCTCGTTATAATAACAATTATAACAATAATAGGAACAATAATAATCAGAATTACAACAATAACTATAGAGGACGTGGAAACAAGCAGAAACAATTCGAATAATCGTAACAGAAGCAATAGCAACAATAATAATAATAACAACAATAACCGCAACAATGTAAGAGTAACCCAAAATACTTCGGGAAACTCCCAACAACCTTTAGATACGCAACAGTGAAAAATAACAAGGTTCATACAATCAATCTTAGCTTAAATATATTCGTATCATTTAATCACGTAGCAACAGGAAAAAATTGAATCTTCTTAATAGACACTGGTGCGGATATTTCCATATTAAAAGAAAATTCTGATGTCTTTCAAGACATTCAAATAGATAACAAAATTAATATTCAAGGGATAAACCAAGGGGTTATACAATCCAAAGAATTAACCTCTATCGAGATACAGACAGATAAATATATAATTCCACACTGTTTTCATATTGTAAACTTGCAATTTGCAATACCATGTGATGGAATATTAGGCATTGACCTTATTAAAAAATTCAATTGCCAATTAGATTTCAAGCCGACAGAAGATTGGCTTATAATTAACCAATAACCTAAATTTTCCGATTCATGTCCCAATAGCATATAGTTCTGGTAATAATACAGTACTTATACCAGCAAGATCACAGGTTGTCCGAAAAATCGAACTATCTTCAAGTGAAGATAGTGTACTAATTCCAAACCAGGAAGTTCAAACTGGTGTTTATGTTGCAAACACCGTTGCAACTACAAGAAACGCATTTGTCCGATTACTGAACACAACCAGTACCGATCAATTAATTAGTATAAATAATCTAAATTATGAATCACTTTCGAATTACGATGTGGTTCAAACAAACAATGAAAGTAGAAAAGAAGAAGTCTTGTCTCAATTATCCAA
The DNA here is from genome assembly GCA_035043065.1 of Hirtodrosophila confusa. Lineage (NCBI taxonomy): Eukaryota > Metazoa > Arthropoda > Insecta > Diptera > Drosophilidae > Hirtodrosophila > Hirtodrosophila confusa. The sequence goes on from JAWNNI010000171.1 coordinate 628,002, forward strand.
AAATTTTCCAACACAGTTTAAATCAAAATTAACTAAATTATGCACCGATTATACATATATATTCGGACTAGAAACCGAATCCATTTCAACGAATAATTTTTATAAACAAAAGCTAAGATTGAAAGATGATGAACCAGTCTACACAAAAAATTATAGAAGTCCTCACAGCCAAATAGAAGAAATTCAAGACCAAGTACAAAAACTAGTTGACGACAAAATTGTCGAACCATCAGTATCAGAATATAATAGCCCACTTTTATTAGTACCCAAGAAATCTCATTCCGAATCAAATAAGAAAAAATGGCGATTAGTAATTGACTATCGTCAAGTTAACAAAAAGCTGTTAGCCGACAAATTCCCACTACCTAGAATTGATGATATTTTAGATCAACTAGGTAGAGCAAAATATTTTTCATGCCTTGACTTAATGTCCGGTTTTCACCAAATTGAACTCGACAATAATTCAAGAGATATTACGTCTTTTTCAACGAGCAATGGCTCATATCGCTTCACGCGATTACCATTTGGTTTAAAAATAGCGCCAAATTCATTTCAGAGAATGATGACTATTGCATTCTCTGGACTTGAACCTTCTCAAGCATTCCTTTACATGGATGACTTAATAGTTATAGGTTGTTCCGAAAAACATATGCTCAAAAATTTAACAGATGTTTTTGACAAATGTAGGAAATACAATCTTAAATTGCATCCTCAAAAATGTTCATTTTTCATGCATGAAGTGACCTTTCTCGGTCATAAATGTACAGATAAAGGAATCTTGCCAGATGACAAAAAATTCGACGTCATACAAAATTATCCAGTCCCACACGATGCGGACAGCGCTAGAAGATTCGTTGCATTTTGCAATTATTATAGACGATTTATTAAAAACTTCGCCGACTATGCACGGCACATAACCAGACTAACTAAAAAGAATGTTCCATTTGAATGGACGGATGATTGTCAAACTGCATTTTTATATCTAAAATCTCATCTTATTAAACCAACTCTGTTACAATACCCCGATTTCACAAAGTAATTTTGTATAATAACGGATGCGAGTAAGCAAGCGTGTGGAGCGGTTTTAACTCAAAACCACATCGGACTCCAACTTCCAGTTGCATACGCATCCAGATCATTCACCAAGAGAGAAAGTAACAAGAGTACAACGGAACAGGAACTAGCAGCAATTCATTGGGCAATAACACATTTCAGACCATATATCTATGGTAGACATTTCACTGTCAAAACAGATCATAGACCTCTTATATATTTATTCTCAATGGTCAATCCAAGTTCTAAATTAACACGTATGAGGCTTGAGTTAGAGGAATATAATTTTACGGTGGAGTATCTAAAGGGAAAAGACAATTACGTAGCTGATGCGTTATCGAGAATAACCATCAAAAAACTACAAGACATTACCAAAAATATAATGAAAGTCACTACCAGATATCAAAGTAGACAGAAATCCTGCGCAGGAGATAAAGAAATAGAATTGCCTAGGCAATCTCTACAAAAAGCTTCAAAGCCCAACGTATACGAAGTCATAAATAATGACGAGGTACGTAAAGTAGTGACCTTGCAAGTAAAAAATATGCTATGTTTTTTCAAACATGGAAAAAAGATTACTGCAAGATATGATGTTAGCGATTTGTATACTAATGGAACTCTTGACTTAGGTCAGTTTTTCCAAAGGCTTGAAATGCAAGCCGGTAAACATAAAATCAGCCAACTAAAAGTGGCACCGTGGGAAAATATCTTTGATAATATTTCAATAGATAATTTCAAAATTATGGGCAACAAAATATTAAAATCTTTGCAAGTAGCGCTACTCAACCCGGTGACCCTAATAGAAAATAATAAAGAAAAAGAAGCTATACTGTTTACATTACATGACGATCCTATTCAAGGGGGTCATACTGGCATTACAAAAACCTTGGCCAAGGTCAAAAGACATTATTACTGGAAAGGTATGTCAAAAGATATAACTGAGTACATACGAAAATGTCAAAAATGCCAAAAAACTAAAACAACAAAGCACACAAGAACTCCCTAACAATAACAGATACACCAATATATGCTTTCGACAGAGTGATAGTAGACACCATTGGTCCACTACCAAGATCAGAAAATGGCAATGAATATGCAGTTACTCTAATTTGTGATTTAACGAAATATTTAGTTGCCATTTCAATTGCAAATAAAAGCGCAAATACCGTCGCAAAAGCTATATTCGAATCTTTTATATTGAAGTTCGGTCCAATGAAGACGTTCATTTCGGACATGGGAACTGAATATAAAAATTCTATTATCAACGACTTGTGTAAATATTTGAAAGTAGAAAACATAACTTCCACTGCACACCACCACCAGACAGTTGGAACAGTAAAAAGAAGTCATCGAACTTTTAATGAATACATACGATCATACATATCAGTTGATAAAACTGATTGGGACGTATGGCTTCAATATTTCGTTTACTGTTTCAACACGACCCCCTCTATGGCTCATGATTATTGTCCATATGAGCTAGTATTTGGTAAAAACAAATAACTTACCAAAACAATTAAATAGCGTAGATAACATAGAAATAATCTACAATATAGATGACTATGCTAAGGAAAGTAAATATAGATTAGAAGTAGCATATAAAAGAGCGAGGAATATGCTTGAGGAGCATAAAAGAAAAAATAAGGAAATATATGATTTAAAAACTAACAACATAAATTTATCCATAGGAGATAAGGTTCTATTAAAAAATGAAATAGGACATAAATTAGAATTTAAATATACAGGACCTTATAAAGTAGTAAGTATAGAAGAAAATGACAATATAATAATTTTAAATAACAAAAATAAAAGACAAAAGGTCCATAAGGATAGGTTAAAAATCCTTATTACATAAAAAAAAGAAAAAAAAATTCTTAAATGCATAATTAATTTAATTTACTTTATGAATTCGAATTCGAAAAAATAAACTATCTTTACACACCAAAAAAAATTCTTTTTTTATACGAATATAACTATAAAAAAACTTCATAGAATTACGTTATTTTTCAAAAGGAGGGAGATGTAGTATGTTCACTTATCGAATACACACTGTACTCAGTGTTATGCATAAATAATATTCTAGATACATTGTGACACTTTGTCACGACGCTTACATAAACAAAAGACCCAAGCATATTTCAAGTGCTGGTAATTTGACCACACATGCTATGGGCGCTCAATGTGAAGATTCAGCATAGTTGAAGTGCGATCGCTCTGTCACCACGTGAACATGGTATGCTCTCTCTTAAGCAGCGACGTGACCGCCGCTACTCACATATACATAAATTAAGAAATTATGTTATTTCTTTTTAAAAAAAATACGTCAGTATTTATTTATGGTTTGATTAGAACTGCCAAAATTGTGACTTATGATTATCCACTTAACCTACGCTCTGCCGGCGTCGCTGTTTATGCTGCCGCTGCTGTTCATACCGCTGCTGTCGTCTTGGGCTGCCATTGGTCGTTGTTACCGCTGCTGTTGTTGGTGCTGCATACCTTAATACTTGGTTTTGGTTGGGTGTCGTCTTGCATCCGCTGGTCCCACGGTGAGCTGCTGATAACGTTTGGTCAGCGCTCGTGGCTTCTTGCGCAACCTGTGTCCGCGTGATTTGGTAGTTGCTTAATTTGTAGTTTTGGTTTAGCCGCTCGTGGTTGTTGTTGTTGTCTTATCAGCCATATTGATGTTGTTGTCTGTCTGCTTATATTATATTATACTTGTATTGTTGTTGTTGTGTTGGGACTTTGACATGCAGGGTGTTAACTCTTCCCCCTTTAAGTGCGAGCGTCCTCGGTCGTCACATAAACCCCTACTGGAGTTCTATTGTCTGGTGCATTTTCTTCATCTGTTCTTCTCGTCTCTGAGGCTGCATCTCTTATTCTTCTGGTGAGTTTGATGGCTAGTCCTACTATTACTAGTGATAGGATGCTGAGCGAGGTGTAGCTGGGAGTTGCCTGTGTAGTTTCTTTGGCTCCGAGTTTCTCCAGCGTCTTGGTGTTGTTTATGTTTAGCTCTTTGATCATTTGCAGCGAGAGTACTTCGTCCAGTCTAGTTCTTTCCACTGCTAGCTGGAACAGGGGTGGTTCTGGCTCCGCAGGTTGGACTTCTTCTGTCTTGTAGCTCCTGTCGCCGATTCTCACTGTGGAGTTTCGGTATTGGATGATGTATGTTCCCCGGAGTTGCAGTGTTTTTTCGTCTAATGTAACGAAACCGTCGAATCCGTTCAGCATTATGGTACCTGGGAGTATCTCCTCAAAATTCGGAATGTGTTGATTGTTGATTATGGTGCATTCTGGTTTTTGTAGGTTAAGCAGTGCGTGAAGGCAAGTGTCATTACTTAAATCTATTAATTTATCTCTACTACATATTGTCCTGTCATTATGATTTTCACAATTTTCTTTTATGGCATATAGCTCGTTCTTACATTCTAGTAAATTTTCGTATTTTATATTATTGATAATTTGGGCTTTCTTTACGGCTTTAACTTTAAGTGTTCTGCATTTATCTAAGCTAATGGTTGGAATGCTAATTATGTAAATTAAGTCTTTACCATTTGTAGCAAGTTTTACTTCAGAGAATTCTAAAAGTTCTTCTATGTTAAAAAATAAATTGTTTTCTTTCTTAAAAATTTGTTCTACAATGTCGGTTTCAATTGCTGAGAAAATAAATGAATTTACAGTATTTGACTTTGCCCATGTAATTGCATGTAAAATATTAGTTAATTCTTCTTTTACCAATTGTATTTTATATCTAAGAATATTTGCTTTTTGGTTAACAATTTCTTCTGAACTTAAAGTTACTTTTAGGATTGCGTTAGTTACATTTGTCAATTGATTAATTTTATCATTTATTATTCGGTTTATGACAACTTGTTTGTTATTATTCTCTAGTTGATCATTTATTTTATTAATTATAACCTCATGATCGTGGTGGTCCGGGGTTCCTGCCAACCATTTCCACGCTGTGCCTAAGGCTTCAATTGCTCTTTTGTTTTTAGTTGGGGGTTTGAGTCTTTTTAAGTCATTTTTGACTTGCGACAGCTCAAAAGAGAGGTATGGGTATAATGGGTGAGATAGGTTGAGTGATTGAAGTGAGTTTTCCAATGATGAGTAGATAATTGCATATTTCTCTAAGTCAAAAATGTGGATTATTTTAAAGGTGCCGTCCTGTTTAGCTGCTAGTCCAGTGTCTATTGAAATGACTTGTGAATTTGAGTAGTCGAGGACTGTCGTTATCCCCAAGCATGTTGGTAAAATGATCCTGTAAATTAAGTTCTAATATTATTTTTGTGTACTATTTTCCCTGACTGTGTTTTGATGGTTGAGTTTCTATTTTCTGCTACTATTTCTTTTTTATACCTGGGTGTCAACTTTGAACCCAATCTTTTGTCGATTTTGACGTAAATTACCTCCCCTTGCTCATAATTCTTTACCTCGTTCTTGTCTTTGTTGTGGTATTCTAAGTCAGCTTTTTGTTTTCCTGTAATTTTGTCCACTATTTTTTTCCTATTTTCTTCTGCTTTATCCGGGTCGTTACAGACTGCCATACCGAAGAATGTGTCTCTTGGTTTTTTTCCGATTACAGAGTGAATAGACGAGTTATATTCCTGAACTGCTTTAAAAAGAACATCGGTGAAATTCATGTCACTGTTGTCTTTTCTGAGGCATGCCATTATTTCTGATAGGGTAGAGTGAAATCTTTCTATCTGGCCATTACTAGTTGAACTGTAAGGGGGTGTGGTAAATACTTGAATGCCTAATTGGTCTTGTAGAAGGAATTTAATAGATGCTGAATTCAGCGCTCTTTCATTATCAATGACTATTATTTTTGGAATACCGAATGCTATTAGGGTTTCTCTCAGTGGAATTTTTATATCTTCTGCGGCTCTTGACTTTAAAATTTTTACTTGGGCATATTTTGAAAATTTATCGATGCTTGTTAATATAGTGTGTTTTTCTGTGATATAGATGTCGACATGGATGATTTCACCTGGGGATTGGGGAATCGGGGTTGGCTGAATTTCAGAATTTGGAGGGTGTCTGTCATATTTGGATTCTTTGCATGTTAAACATGATTTCGCAATCTCTTTAACTTTTTTATATAGCTGTGGGAAAAAGTATTTTTCCAAGATTTGAGCTTTATTTTCTGAAGCATTCCTATGTGCTCGTCGGTGCTCTTGGGCTATTATTTCGCTTTGTTTGTTAATGTCGTTAATGTCCTCTACTTGTCTTTGGGTGTATCTTATTTTATAAGATGAAAAATGGACTGGGTAGAATTCTTGAATTCGTCCCATGATGTGTTCTGGAGTGCATAGGCCGTTAACTATTCTTGGATCGAGTCTTTCTTTAAAGATTTGGATTAATTCGGTTTCTGTGTAGCTTGGTCGAGTTACAATGTGTCTATGGTACGTTTGAAATGGAATTTCGAGTCGGTAGTCGTGTTTTTCGCCGATTAAAATAAAGAGTTGGTTTTTAAAAACATTAATGGGTACTTCCATTGAAGGGATTAAATTGTGTGACGAACTTTCGTTGCTCATTACTGTGGCCTCGGTACTGTTTAACTCGGTAATTGGGTTTCTGGATAAAGCGTCTGCCACTACGTTGGAAGTTCCTGGTTTGTATTTAAGTTCGTGATTAAATTCTTCTAAAAAGTCTTTCCAACGTTTTAATTTAGCGTTATGGTTTTTGTTGCTTAGGGCGAATGTAAGAGGTTGGTGGTCTGTAAATATTACGACCTTGGCTCTACCGTATAGGTATGTTCGAAGGCTCTGCAAAGCCCAAACAATTGCAAGCATCTCTTTCTCATTTGTCGCGTAGTTTTCTTCTGGTTTTGACAGAGTGCGAGATATGAAGGTAATGGGTTTGCCCTCTTGTTCGAGAACAGCTCCGATTGCAAAGTTTGAAGCGTCTGTTGTTAAGTGAAATTCTTTATTAAAGTTGGGGTATTTTAGAATGACGTCTGTTGAAATGAGCGTCTGTTTGATTTTGTCGAAAGCCTCTATCGCCTGCTTATTCATACTTATTGGGACTTTGTCTGATATTCTGGTTGAGATTCGACCGCCTTCGCCTCTCAATAGAGTGGTGAGTGGTTTCGCCAATTTTGCATAGTCTCTTATGAATCTGCGGTAGTAACCAGAGAGGCCTAAAAATGATCTCAGCTCTTTGAGGGATTTGGGAATGGGAAACTTAGAAATCGCTTGAACTTTTTGTGGATTGGTTTTTACGCCTTGGTCTGAGATAGTGAAGCCTAAAAAGTTAACTTCCTTTTTGAAAAATTCGCACTTATCCATCTGTACTTTCATGTTTGCGTTTTGTAACGTCGTGAAGACTTGTTTCAAGTGATGAGCATGTTCGTTTTCGGTTTTGCTAAAAACGATAATGTCGTCAATGTAGACATAGCACAATTTTCCAACATGTTCCCGTAGAATGTCATCTAGGGCTCTTTGGAAAATTGAGGGGGAGTTCTTGAGACCGAATGGTAGTCTTGTGAATTCATATTTCCCGCCATTGACTGCGAATGCCGTTTTTTCTATGTCTTGATTTTTTAAGGGGATCTGATGGAATCCGCTTTTTAGGTCGAGAACCGTGAAAAATTTATTGTTTCCTAGTTGGGCTATGATTTCTCCTATTTCGGGCATAGGGTATCGATCGGGTATAGTTACTAGATTGAGTTTTCTGTAGTCAATAACTAGTCTATACTTTTTTTTTCCTGAGGCATCGGTTTTTTTTGGTACTACCCATACTGGTGCATTGTATGGCGATCTAGACGGTCGTATTATTCCGTCGTCTAACATTTCTGCGATTTGTTTTTCTACTTCTTGTTTGAGTGCAATAGGATACGGATAGTGTTTGGTGTAGACAGGGGTGTCTGAGGATGTTCGGATCTCGCCTACTACATTTGTAGCGTAGGTCAATTTTTGTTCTGGGTCTGCAAAAAGGTTTCTAAAGGTATTCGTTAGGGTGTCTATTGTTTTCCTTTGACTATCGGACATATGTTCGGCTCGTACTTTTATATTGTTAATTGCCTGTGCAGGCAATTGTTTGATTCGGAATCGTTTGTTTCCATTTACTAAGAGAATATCATTTTTGACATCGATTATTACGTTAAGTTGTTTCATAGTATCATTACCCAAGATGCCATGAAACGTTCTGAGAGTAGGTAATATGAAAAATCTGATTGGTGTGTCGTATAGACTGAAAAGATTTAAAAAGACGTGTTGGGTGATTGCTATTTTTCCGCCAATCGAGTTAGCGTAAAAGTCTTCTTTGTTTTCTTTCGGATTTTCTACTAATGAAGGCTGTATGTAATTTTGGTTAGAACCAGTGTCAATGAGGAAGTTCAATAACTTGCCGTCCCTCGTTCTACATTGGAAATAAGGCAACGAGGAACGATTTAGACTAAAAAATTAAGTTCGGCTATGTCTGTTGTCTCGGCTGGAATGTCATTGTTCTGTAAGTTTTCGGTTTCGTATGGAAGCTCGGCAATACCTTGTTCTTCCATTTCAGTGAAGTAGTTTTGTTCGTCCATGTAGTGTGCATAGGCGTCGGTGTAAGCATTAGCATATGCTTCAGCATAAGCACTAGCTTCGGCGTCAGCTTGATCGTCCGTGACCTGCCCTAATGTTTCTCCAGTATTAATGTGAAATTGTCTCTGGAATTTGTTTGGAATTTGATCTGTCCTTGAAGATAAGGGTCTTTTTCCAGCGAACTGGTTATTGTCCGGTCTGTTCATATAGTTAATGTTTCTTGTTCGGATAGATGAATCCACTTCCATTGGTTGTGGGGGCGGTTGTGGCTTAGGGGCCGATGGTCTTGGTGGTGCGTTAGAGAATTGCTGCGGTTGTTGATAAGTTTGTCTTGGAGCGAAATTGGGTGGTTGCGAAAAGACAGCAGATTTTGGCGTGTAATACAAATTTGGGTTAAAATTATTCCTATTGACAGCTTGAGAGGTGTTAGGTCGGAATGGGTATTGGTTCATGAATCTTTGAGGCGGTTGGATGTTCCTCGGTGGTAGCAAAGGAACCTTGATAGGATTAACGGCGTTCCTGATAGACTGGTTTTCGATTAGTCGGCACAAGTGAAGGGCATGTTTTAGATCAATTGGTTCTTTGATAGCTAGCAATCTTGGCAAATCTCCATTAAGGCCTCTTATGAAAGTGTCTAGGGCTTTGTCCCTGTAGATCTTTGTAAGGGCTCTCAACGTCTCTGACGATGAATCGTGATTGTTAATCTGATTCAGTATTAAAGACAGATGATAGTACACCGTCTGATAAAATTCGTCGATCGATTTACCGCGTTGACTGAGCGTATACAATTGGTATTCTAGAGTCTTAAGATCTCTTCGGTCTGCAAAATGATCTGTAAGACACTGCGCAATTGCTTTCCAATTCAATGGGGTGTTATATGCCTCCAGTACGGCATCAGCTTCCCCTCCTATCTTGCTACGCACAACCAGTAAAATCCCATAATGTTTTGGGGTACCTTGGTGAGCGGAGTAAACTTCAAATACTCTGTCCACACTTTTGCGCCATGAGGTAAATTCAGCTTTGTTACCGGAAAAATCTTTTAGAATTCTGACTACGTCTGGCAGTCTATCTAAATCACTAATTTTTCCTACATGCTCTGGTGCTATAGTTTGGTCGGTCATTGCGTAAGTGTTTGCGTTTGATTGTAGTAAAATTTCGTCGCCTTTTTCAGTAGTATTTTTCTAAGATACCTTTCAACGGTGTTTTCAATGGATGTCGATAAAAGAGGATTACCCGACGGACTTGGGTGTTCGTGGGTTTTAGTATTAGCGTCCGGCATGTTTAATTTAGAGAATGCTTCGCCTAGCTCGGTAATAGCTTGCGAAAAAATCGGGGGTGAATTCTTTGAAGAGGAAATGTTGCTGATAATTTTTCAACGAAAACAAAAGAGAATTATGTAGTTATTCGATGAGGTGGAATTGGCTATAGTTTTTTTTTTTTTTGCTATTTGAAAATTTTTTCTCAGTTTCTTATTTCTATTCTAAAAAAATTTTGTCTTAAATTTAATTTCTTCGTGTTTTGTGTTTTTTGTGAAATATTTTTTCTTTACAATTTTTCTTAAACGATACGCTTACAGTAGTAGTTTTAGCATTGGTGATTCCCGCGACGGTGGCTCGGATTTATCCCTTTCGTCTATCCCACGGTGGAGTCTAGTTACTCAAGATCCTGCAGCACACACACAACTCACGGTACCCTACGGACGGACACTATAGGGTATCAGCAATTAAGTTTTTGTTTTTTCGGAACCGTGAAAAAAGCAGTTCACTATATTGAGACGATCTTTCACGTTCGCGTTGTAGCTATTTTGTAGGCACTTTTGACGAATCGTTAGATTGTTCAATAACTGTCGCGTTCACGTTTGTGGCTGGTCGTGCAGGCACTTTTTTGCGAACAGTAGCTACTTTGTAGGCACTCTATTTTTCGACGCGTGAACTTTTTAATTTGCTTTTTTAACACGGTCCCTGCTCGGGCGCCAATTAAGAAATTATGTTATTTCTTTTTAAAAAAAATACGTCAGTATTTATTTATGGTTTGATTAGAACTGCCAAAATTGTGACTTATGATTATCCACTTAACCTACGCTCTGCCGGCGTCGCTGTTTATGCTGCCGCTGCTGTTCATACCGCTGCTGTCGTCTTGGGCTGCCATTGGTCGTTGTTACCGCTGCTGTTGTTGGTGCTGCATACCTTAATACTTGGTTTTGGTTGGGTGTCGTCTTGCATCCGCTGGTCCCACGGTGAGCTGCTGATAACGTTTGGTCAGCGCTCGTGGCTTCTTGCGCAACCTGTGTCCGCGTGATTTGGTAGTTGCTTAATTTGTAGTTTTGGTTTAGCCGCTCGTGGTTGTTGTTGTTGTCTTATCAGCCATATTGATGTTGTTGTCTGTCTGCTTATATTATATTATACTTGTATTGTTGTTGTTGTGTTGGGACTTTGACATGCAGGGTGTTAACTCATATATAGATATACTTACACAGACTGCTTCGCTGCCGGCGTCTCTGGCAGCGGCGCTTGCAGTCTTAGCTATACGAACAAATATGTACTTAGCTCAGGCAATCGAAAAAATGTATGCAACCAAGACAGACGTCTTGTATAGTAAAGACTATCCTTACAAGGGCGCCTAAGCTGGGAGGTAGTGGACAGAACAAATATTCCGTCCGTATCAAAGGCCATAGTGCTACTTCCGAGGGTCGTTCCTAAAGAGCAGGCTCTTTAATTACTCAAATGGCAGAATCGTGACGAGCCCACCGCTGATTGGCAGGCCATTCATGTCGCTAAGTCTGATAAAGGAAGCACATGATCCTGCAAACTAGCAAGGAAACCGAGGATCTGCTTTATCCTAGGTACGGAAAGATGCCATGGGGCGTGGGTAGCGTATACCTGCGTCTCAAGAAACGCCATCCCCACGACAACAACGACAACACGCTGATGGCTGGTGAGGTGGAGCAAGACCTGTGCCTTGCGTCTATGGTGGAAGCTACCCACAGCCTGGAAATCGTGGAAGTGGCCACAGAAGCCACGCCCGAGGACCAAAAGATGGAGGACAACGAGAATGGCGACACGACGTTAGTAGTTGAGCCACCGCTAGCGGAGGAATCCAGCAGACATGCAGCCGAAGGTCCTCCAGCTCAACCTACACAAAAGTAAGCTAGCGTCGGCGGAGCTCCTTATAGCCCTGGAGCAGGGGTCCGCCGATGTTGCTTTTGTCCAGGAACCTTGGGGGCAACAAGGTGTCTGGGCTAAAGTTCGCTAACTTCAACACGTTCCACTCGTCAACAGTAAGTAGGAATAGAACAGCTATCCTAGTAAGGAAAGGCATCTACTCTTACCTTATGTCTAATTACAGTACTGACGATCTCATAGTTGTAACGTTAGAGGATAACAAGGATGAGCCCACGCTCATAGCGTCCTGTTACATGGCGCACGACAGGGAGGCACCACCCGACGATCTCAAAAGACTGACCGCGGAGGCAGGCCTGCGGAGGCAGCCCCTAATTGTCGGAACGGACGCCAACGCTCATCATACTGAGTGGGGCAGTCCGGACATCAACGACAGAGGTAAGTCTCTCCTTAACTTTATATAACAATCTAGTATAAGGATAGAAAATGTTGGGGTAGCCTACATATGTGGGACCCACCTCCTCTTACATTCTAGACCTAACACTTGCAGCCGGAAATAGTACACATGTGACGGAATGGAGGGTTCTCGATAAACCTTCCTTTTCGGATCACAAGTACATCCAATGCAAAGTGCAAGTCGTGTACTCCCCCTCAAAGGTTATACAGAAACCCCCGGAACACAAACTAGGAGAAGTTTGTAACGACGATGGGAAGAAAGCCACCCACAATCTCATCAGTGGATGATATAGAGAGGTCCCTGAAGACACTCACACATCACCTGATGACAGCGTACCACACATCGTGCAAGCCATCAAAAAGCAAAAGAAGGACCAGGCCACCCTGGTGGACTCCAGAGCTTAAAACACAAAGAAAAGATGTACAGGATCTCTTCAAGCTTGCAAAACAAGCCGAAAAAGAGTATCTGGGATGAATACAAAATATTGCTGCGTAACTTCAAAAAAAAAGTTCGGAAGGCAAAGAGGAACTCATGGAGAACCTTCTGCTCAGGCATAGAGAAGGTCACTGAAACGACGAGACTCCGGAAGCTGCTTTCGTGACAGCCAACCATACAGATCCAGCTAAAAACAGATGATGGACGATGGGCGGAAAATAGCAGGGAAGCAATATGTGCTCTCATTGATGCACATTTCCCTGGGATTTCAGAAGTCACAGAGCCTGACATACTTCATACGATCCGAACAATAAACTCGGACCGTTTACAAGCTACAAATCCCCTGGATTGGACGGAATCTTTCCAGCAATGTTGCAGATGACCAAGAATTGGATCATCCGCTGTTTGAGGCATGTGTGCAACGCAGCTATGTGCCTGTGGCCTGGTGAACTGCACGGGTCGTGTTCCTGCCCAAAGCAGGCAAGGTCGGACACGTGCAGCCGAAGGACTACAGACCCATAAGCCTAACCTCATTCATGCTAAAAACATTGGAAAAATACTAGAGCTCCACATTAGGGAGCGCGCAATCTGACTCTTGGAGCCCAACCAACACGAATTAAGTAAAGGGAAATCGGTGGAGACGGCGCTACGCTCCTAGAAGCTAATATAGAAAAAGCCCTACACCACCAAGAATACGCATTGGGAGCATTTTTCGACATCTCCGGTGCATTCAATAACGTATCAGCAGAAGCGATAATGCAAGGTTTAAGAGCCACAGCATCCCACCCGGAAATACACTCGTGGTGTGAGGAGAGTCCTCCCGGATCTCCTAACAATAATTACCTCTTTTATTAAGTTGTATGTCATAAGCTGGTTATATAATTATGATTATTATAATTATGATTATATTTCTGATTAATGTTTTGTGCAAGGAGCACCGATCGGAGATGTTAGTAATTAATTGTTATTAATGTTAAGTTGCAAGGAGCACCACCCCTATGAGTGACGCGCAAGGAGCGCTAGGATTAAAATTAGTTTAATGTTGTCATTAAAAGGCGCACGGAACGCACATTAGCAGAGCAAGTCGTTAACATTTAGATTTGAATTTGAATCCAACGGCCTGGGCCACTGCAAGCCTGCAGTATTGAGCGGCCGTCTGATCTCGCCACTAGAGCGCGTCTCTCGCGAGAGCGAAAGCTCGAAAGCTCGAAAGACGACCGAGGCTAGCGCGCGACTTGGTCGCGAGGAGCTCGGGATTGTGAGTTCGACCCTTGAAGCGAACAGATATTCGTGAGTTTGACTTCCAGAGTGGATCGAAGTAAAAAGTGCGCGTAGAGAAAAAGTGATAGAGATAATCGAGACAGCAAGAGGATAACGGAATTGCAAGAAGGGGTGACAGCCAAGTAAGCACCTTTTGCCTTACGTTCATTAGTGATAACCTAACTAATAGTTTGAAGTTAATGTAATAAATGCTTATTAAACTCACTCACTGCCTTATAAATAATCTAACCCCCTAACCCGCATAGTGACAAGTAGAGTAGTAAGTTCCGGCGGCAAAAGTGCAAGTGGAAAGGTGCGAGTGGCAGTTCTTCGCGTAAGGCTTGTGAGTGTGAGGGAGTCAGAGTGTGATCGAGGCGTCGGCCCGGCCACTAGTGGGTACGCCGTGACTGAGGTTTTTGCCCGGCCACTAGTAGGCAGAGTGTGTCTGTGGCTCTTGTCTGGCTGCTAGTAGGCAGTGTGTGTCTGCGGCTTTTGCCCGGTCATCATTAGGCGTAAATTGTGTAGGGTAGTGTAGCCGGTAGGAATTGCGTATTTGGTTTGTCTACGAACCCCGTTCTTCAGTACCCCAGCGATTTACAAATATTCTTGTGAACAGAACCTTGGCTAGACTGAGATTTATACCCCGGCCAAGAAACTTCTTTACAAGTGGCGCCCGAGCAGGGACCTGAGGGGCGTAGCGGGGAGTGACATATTGGTGACATAAAGCCCCACCAAAGTGCCACAAAGAGTAGAAATCCACTTAGGAATCGTTTGGACAACGTAATAATCGTTGGGTCGAAAATTTTGTTGCGCAGTGTAGTTTGGTTTTTGTCGCGCAGTGCAATTCGTTTTCGTTGTACATAGACAAAACGCACAGCCAAAACGTACAAGCAAAACGCACAACAACAACTCACTAGTAGGCAATGGCGCCTGAACAACGGCGCGCGCGTAGTTGGTTTTATTGCGCAGGGAAATTCGGTTTTCGTTGTGCAGACATCTAGCGCGCAACGAAAACGAACAACAACAACGCGCAATGGATAACGGGCCGAAATAATGGTGCGCATGCAGTGTTAGTGCAGGCGGACAATTCGGTGCGCGCAAATAAATGAGACAGTGAGCGATACTGTACCTCTGTCGCGACGCTGCCGGAAGAAGTGACAGTAAAAAGTAACGGGATCAACATAGAGAGACGAAAAATACACGCGCAAAACGAGTGAGTAGGGGTACTCAGGCCACAGAGTTTTTTTTGTGTGGCTGGCTATTAGTCATTAGGTGTATAAGGAGTGACGAGACATAACAATAGAAATGGATTCACATAAGTGTAAGAACCCTGGTGTAGGAGTGCGATGGGTATATCATCGCCGTAAAGAGAAGCTAGAGGGGATCGCCACAGAATTTGGGCTTGATAAAGAAGGCAAGGTAGACGACCTGCGCCGACGGTTGGCGACTTTTATAAAGGGTGCGGAATATAGTGCCGAAACTTGG
Source organism: Hirtodrosophila confusa (assembly GCA_035043065.1). Taxonomy (NCBI): domain Eukaryota; kingdom Metazoa; phylum Arthropoda; class Insecta; order Diptera; family Drosophilidae; genus Hirtodrosophila; species Hirtodrosophila confusa. The sequence continues at coordinate 643,334 of JAWNNI010000171.1, forward strand.
GCACGCCTTGCCGAGTTGGAGGCACAGTTTGCCAAAGTGCTAGATGCTCTCGCCGTCGGTGGCCTGGGTTCGAGCGGGTGCTACAAATCGGAAGGGGATTTGAGTGGCCTAGCCGGTCAGCCGCGTTTCGTGACCGAAATGCAGGCCTGCAGGTATTAGGAACCGGAGGCAGGTGCAGCGGCGTAGAGGGGAGTCCATCTGGTACTCATCCCATCGTCGTTGCCGAGACCCCAGCGCCGCGGTTACAATGGGACCCGAGGGAGCGGATCATCGTGCCAGACCAAGTTAGGAAATGGTGCCTGCGTTTCGACGGGCAAGGTGACCCTCTGCCGTTTCTGGAGGCACTTGAGGAGCGCGCGATATCCTATGGCATAGACCTGGATAGGCTGCCTCGCGCCATGGATGAAGTGCTGACAGACAACGCCGCACGCTGGTTCGTGACCAGCCGCCTTCGAGATGTAGCATGGGCAACGTTCAAGTCGAGCTTCCTGGAGTTTTTCTTGCCGCCCAGGTATTTTGAGAATCTGGACGATCAGATTAGGGGCCGGTTGCAGCGAAGGGGGGAAATTTCAAAAACTTTCTAATCGATTTGCGGGTACTCATGCATCATGCTGGGTATAATGCCGCCAGAGAGCTGCACCGGGTGTACGAGAACGTCGCGCCGGAGTATCGGATGTACATCCGGCCGAACGACTTCTCCAACCTGACACAACTCACCCAGATGGCAGTCGAGTAGAGAGGGTGTGCAGACAGAATTCAGAGTATACGCGCTGCACCCAGTCCGGGCGGGCTGGTACCACTAGGTCGCCAATCGAACATAGCAAACCGAGTGGTGGCCCCGGCGCGTCATATAACCCGTACCGCACAGACCCGCGACCAACTCCGACGGCACTGGGTGGAGGAGTAATCCCCAATCCGGCCTCAGAACGACGTGAGGAAGCAACCCACCGGATGATCGAACAGCAGCAGGTTGCGACATTCGATAGTCAGCGAGTCTCTTACAAGTGCGCGGGCGAAGGGCATTGCGCGTACTTGTCCCAACCCGCGAATGGATTTTTGCCGGATGTGTGGTGCGAAGGGCATCGACACGAGGAATTGTTGCCAGGCGTCACCAGCTACGATATCCACCGATATAAAGGCGGAGAAGAAGGTGGAATCAGGATCGGCAGAACTGGAACCGGACGTGCAGGCATTTTTAGAGGAGGAATTGGCGTTGTTTGACGGGCTCAAAGGTGTGTCCGGAACACCGGCTATTTCCCCAAAAATCCGGCCATGCAGAAGGTGATTGACGACCAAGTCGAGGAACTCCTTCAGACTGGCGCAATCGAGCCGTCCCAGTCCTCACAGCGCACCTATCGTGCTGGTGAAGAAGAAGACGGGCGAATGGCGCATGTGCATCGATGACAGACAATTGATGCATATTCTGTACCCGATGCATATCCAGTCCCCAGAATCAATCACATTCTGGAGCGACTGAGGCACGCACGCTTCATATCGACGCTGGATTTGAAACAAGGGTTCTCGTTCTTTAAAAAGGAGCTGGTGTACCTAGGGCATGTGGTGAGCGACGAGGGTATAAGAACAGACCCCGAGAAAGTGGAAGCGATAAGGAGACTGAGGCCCCCGACCAGTTTGAAGGAGCTGCGGCAATGCCTAGGGATGGCATCTTGGTATCGGCGCTTTGTGCCAAACTTCGCCGCGGTGGTGCAGCCAATGACAGCGTTGCTGAAGAAAGGGAGGAAATGGTCGTGGGATGCGGAACAGGAGGAGGCCCTGAGTCGCTTGAAGGAGAGTCTGACGACGGCCCCCGTCCTCGCATGTCCCGATTTTTCCGCGAAGTTCGTTCTTCAGATAGATGCCAGCGATCATGGGCTTGGCGCTATTTTAACGCAGAGCATCGAGGGCCAGGAGAGAGTCATCGCCTACGCCAGCCGCAAATTACTGAAGGCCGAGATCAACTACTCGGCAACAGAGAAAGAGTGTTTGGCCATAGTGTGGTCGATACGGAAGTTGAGATGCTATTTGGAGGGGTACAAATTCGACGTCATAACGGATCATATGGCGCTCAAATGGCTGAACTCCATTGAGAGTCCATCAGGCAGGATCGCACGCTGGGCTCTGGAGTTGCAGCAATTTCAATTCGACGTACACTATAGGAGAGGAAAACTCAACGTGGTGGCCGACGCACTGTCAAGGCAACCTCTAGAGACGGTTCAGCAGGCGGTGGAGGAGAAATCCCCATGCCGTTGGATCTCGAGTATGCTGGAACGAATCGGCCAGAATCCTTAAAAGTTCCCAGACTACGTGTTCGAAAACGGGAATCTGTACCGCCACTTGGGTTACCGAGCCGATGACGAGGATTACGTGCGCTGGAAGCTGTGCGTCGGAAGCGGTGACAGGAAACGAGTGCTACAGGAGTGCCACGATGCACCGACGGCGGGCCACCAGGGGGTGAGGAAGACGATTTCCAGACTGGCTCAGCGGTACTACTGGCCAGGTATGTTCAGAGACGCTGCCAGGTATGTAAAGTGCTGCGAATCGTGCCAAAAGTTCAAAGTAGAACAGTTTAAGCCAGCAGGCCGCATGCTCACCCGTCAACTGGCCGAGCCATGGGCCGTGCTGTGTGCAGACTTTGTAGGTCCATTGCCACGGTCTAAACATGGGAACACAATCCTACTAGTGTTCCATGATGCATTCTCAAAGTGGGTGGAGCTCATCCCCCTGAAGAAGGCCACCACTGCACATCTACAAACTGCTTTCAGGGAGAGGATACTATGCCGATTCGGAGTCCCTCGTAAAATGGTATGCGACAACGGTGACCAATTTACGAGTCGGGCCTTTAAAACGTTCATGAAGACGCTGGGGGTAGAGTTACAGTACACGGCGCCGTATTGCCCACAGGAGAACCCAACGGAGAGGACGAACCGCACGGTGAAGACGATGGTCGCCCAGTTTATCCAAGATCGGCAGAGTTCTTGGGATGAACTCCTGCCGGAAATTTCTCTGGCCGTGAATTCGAGTATAGCCGATTCGACTGGGTACTCTCCGGCGTTCCTAATACAGGGGAGAGAGCCGCGACTACCGGCTGCACTCCACGACGAAGTAACGCCAGGATCAGCGAGTACCCCACTGCAGCCAGATGAGAAGGCGAATAAGCTGAAGGAAGTCTTCGATATAGCACGCAGTAACATGCAGTGCGCCGCTCAAGATCAGAGTCGGCATTATAACCTGCGACGACGAGAGTGGAGGCCGTACCTCAAATCGCTAGTATGGTTGCGCCAGCATTTACTTTCTAAGGCCGCAGACGGATTCGCGGCAAAACTGGCGGCGAAATATGACGGACCCTATCGGGTCGTAAAATTCGTGTCGCCTAATATCGTGCTGCTGGCAAAAGACGGTGAGCGGAAGAGGAGGAAGGCCAATATAGCGCAGCTCAAACCGTATCACCAGGACCAGCTCGTAGACGAAGAAGAACAAGTCGACGACGCGAAGCCGACTGAGGAGGAATAGAGGCAGCGTTCGCCTAACACGCTTCCCGGGTAAAGAAAAAATTAAAAAAGAGAAAGAGAGTAAAGTAGTTAGATGTGTTGAGTTAACCAGTAACCCAAAATAACTCGTAGTAATTAGGTACAGTAATTAGGTACACTTGTGGTGTTCAAACACGCAGTATTTTGGGTGTTAGGAGCGACTGTTCTTGTCGCTCCATATGCCTTTATTCTTCTGTACTTACAATTAGGAATACAGTATACTTAAACCTAAGGTTGCGCTGTCCCCAGTGGCAGCGCTGCCTTTTGTATATAAGTCGTTTTATATATAACATATAAAACGAATATATGTAACTTATATGTAAGCGACGAAGACGTCGCTGTAGGGAAAGAGCGTGCTGTGCATATGTGCAAGCGGTCATTGCATGGGACACATGCTGACGCGGCTTGTTTGTAGTCGAGGCACTTGTGACCGATCATATTTCGGTGCACTTGAATATGTCGTATGTTTAGGCAACAATGACTAAGTGTCATTGTATCATAATATTTATGTTTATTAGTATATATGAAGTATATACTGGACATAGTGTTGAGCACAGTGAGCTCTCGATATGTGCACACCACATCTCCCTCCTTTTGAAAAATAACGTAATTTTATGAAGTTATTTTATTTTTACTGTAGATAATATATTTTAAATATTATTTTATGTACTTCTTTTTTTTTTTATACTTTTTTTTTTATTTGTATATGTATGTATGTATGTATTTTTTTTTGTTGTGTATATATTTTTTTTGTGTATATATATATAATAATGTTACGGCTGATCAGACCTGAAAATTTAAATTTTATTATTGAATAATTTTAGCCTATTTTTATTTACTGTTTGAAATTTATTTTTTCCTACATTTATTTTAATATTGTTCCTATCTTCTATGTTTACGATTTTATAGGGTCCTAAATATTTACTTTCCAGCTTATGCCCTGTATCGTTCTTTAGTAATACTAAAGTTCCTACCTCTAGTTCTATGTCATTTAATTTTTTGTCATATTCTATCTTTCGTTTTTCTTTTTCTAGATCTATTAAAGTTTTTGCTCTTTTATAAGCTACTTCTAATCTGAACTTAAACTCTTTTGCATAATCATCTACGGTATATATAGGATCTATTTTAGTAAGATTATTAAATTCTGTGAACTGTCTTGGTAATCTACCATACACGAGTTCATATGGACAGTATTCATGTACTGTCGATGGAGTTGTGTTGAAACAATATGTGAAATGACAAAATGTGCTAATGACTTCATAGACATTGGGCTCTTTCTCTTCTTTTTGCAATTTTATTTTTTCATCTGCGCAGATGTTTTTCTGTCGTTTTGATGATCTCGTTTGAACCATCATTATTGTTCTATTCATTTCTATTAGTGAGTCTATGCTAATTCTAGATAATGCATCTGCTACGTGATTATCTTTCCCCTTTAGATACTCTACAGTGAAATTATATTCTTCTAGTTCAAGCCTCATACGTGTTAATTTAGAACTTGGATTAACCATAGAAAATAAATATGTAAGTGGTCTGTGGTCAGTTTTGACAGTGAAGTGTCTACCATAAATATATGGTCTGAAATGTATTATTGCCCAATGGATTGCTGCTAGTTCTTGCTCAGTAGTACTCTTGTTACTTTCTCCCTTGGTGAATGATCTGGATGCGTATGCAATTGGAAGTTGGAGTCCGTTGTGGTTTTGAGTTAAAACCGCTCCACATGCGTGCTTACTCGCATCCGTTATTATACAAAATTCTTTTGTGAAGTCTGGGTATTGTAACAGATTTGGCTTAATGAGTTCAGATTTTAGATGTAAAAATGCATTCTGACAATCATCTGTCCATTCAAAAGGGACATTCTTTTTACATAATCTAGTTATGTGCCGTGAATAGTCGGCGAAGTTTTTAATAAAGCGTCTATAATAATTGCAAAATGCAACAAAACGTCTAGCGCTGTCTGCGTCATGCGGGACTGGGTAATTTTTAATGACGTCGTATTTCTTGTCGTCAGGTAAGATTCCTTTATCTGTGCATTTGTGTCCTAAAAATGTGACTTCATGCATGAAAAATGAACATTTTTCAGGATGTAGCTTTAAGTTGTGTTTCCTGCATTTGTTAAAAACATCAGTTAAGTTCTTAATCATATGTTTTTCGGAACATCCTATCACAATTAAGTCATCCATATAAAGGAATGCCTGAGAGGGTTCTAAACCCGAGAATGCTATAGTCATCATTCTCTGAAATGAATTTGGTGCTATTTTAAGACCAAATGGTAATCGCGTGAAGCGATAAGAGCCATTGCTCGTTGAAAAAGACGTCAAATCTCTTGAATTCTTTTCGAGTTCAATTTGGTGGAAACCTGACATTAAGTCTAGGCATGAGAAGTATTTTGCTCTACCTAGTTGATCAAGAATATCATCAATTCTAGGTAGTGGAAATTTATCGGACAGCAATTTTTTATTTATCTGACGATAGTCAATTACTAATCGCCATTTTTTTGATTAGTATCAGGATTCGATTTTTTTGGTACTAATAAAAGTGGGCTATTATATTCTGACACAGATGGTTCGACTATTTTGTCGTTAATTAATTTTTGTACATGGGCTTGAATCTCTTCTTTTTGGCTATGAGGACTTCTATAATTTTTTATGTAGACAGGTTCATTGTCTTTCAATCTTAGCTTTTGCTTATAAAAATTATTCGTTGAAATTGATTTGGTTTCTAGTCCGAATATATCTGTGTAATTGGTGCATAATTCTGTTAATTTGGATTTAAATTGTAGCGGGAAATTTTTTGATAATCGAGACATGACATCTTCTTTTCTGGTCTCTGAGTTTGTTTGAACTATATCATAGTTCGAAAGTGATTCATATTTCAGACTGTTTATACTGACTAGTTGATCGTTACTGGTTGTGTTTAGTAATCGGACAAATGCATTTCTAGTTGTTGCAACTGTGTTTGCGACATAAATGCCAGTTTGAATTTCCTGGTTTGGAATTAGAACACTATCTTCGTTTGAAGTTAGATCGATTTTTCGGACAACTTGGGACCTTGCTGGAATAATTATTGTATTATTGCCAGAACTATGTGTTATTGGGACATAAATCGGAAAGTTTAGATTATTAGGTCTTATTATAAGCCAATCTTCTGATGGCTTGAAGTCTAATTGGCAATTGAATTTCTTAATAAAGTCAAGGCCTATTATTCCGTCACACTGTATTGCGAATTGCAAATCTACTATATGAAAACTGTGTGGAATTATATATCTGTCTGTCTGTATCTCGATGTTGGTTAAACCTTGGGATTGTATGACGCCCTGGTTTATTCCTTGTATATTGATTCTATTATTAGTTTGTATATTTTGAAAAGCATCAGAATTTTCCTTTAAAATTGAAATATCAGCACCTGTGTCTATTAAAAATATCAGGGTTTTCCCTGTTGCTACATGATTAAATGATACGAATATATTTAAGCTAAAATTGATTGCATGAACCTTTTTGTTTTTTATTGCTGTGTATCTAAAGGTGGTTGGGAGTTTCCCGAGGTCTGAGCCTGAGTTACTCTTACATTATTATTGTTGTTGTTACGATTTCTATTTTGGTTATTGGCATGATAAGAATTGGTTCTATTTGAATTGCCACGTCCTCTATTATTGTTGTTATAGTTACGGCCTCTATAATTCCCACGACCGCGGTTTCCACCGCGTTGGGAGTAATTCTTGTAATACAGTACTGTATTAGATTGACCAGTTGCTTCAGTGCAACTGTTGACAAATTTTGATATGGCATCATTCATGCTGTTGAATGTGCCAGCTTGCATGATAAGTTTTACCTTATCGATAGCGCAGTTTTTGGTCATTGCCTTTACTGCTTGCGTTGTACTGTATTTATTGGCCAATTCTGGCGTTAAGCCATCGTGAATAAATGCGCCTTCTAATGCCTTTGTTAACTGCCCAACCTCTTGTGTATATTGGTTGGCAGTTTTATTCCTTTGTTGCAAGTTAAGTAATTTGGCTGACAATACTTCGACTGATTCGCCTTTTACTGTGCTTGATAATTTTGCAGCGATTTCCGCAATAGTTTGCTCGTTGCTTATCAAGTTCCTCGCATGGCCTTTTAATTTTGTCTTAATGAGACTGACAGCTGTTGCTTCATGATTTTCTTTTAGTGAGTCTATAAGACTCAAAGCATCTTTGAAGCTTTGTAGGTTTTCTGCCTTTCCATCAAACTCTGGTAAGAGCGATGAGGCTAATTTGAGAAAACTTATAGCTGTTTGAGACATTTTGTTGTCAGTTGTTTTTACTTCAGTTTCCATTGATTTAATACCATCTGGGGATAAGAGTGATTTCTCGTCGAATGACTCTGAAGTGTTAAGTGAATTTGGAAGGAATATTGTTATTTTATGCCTATCCGAAATTCGCTTAATGTTTTCTCTTAAACTGCTTAGTAAGTCAATTGACTGTGTCAGATGCAAATCTTTTAATTTTGTTGCATTGTCACATATAAGCTGACGGATGGTATTGTAGGAATCAATGATAACTTTAACGTGTTTTGACTTTGTGTCGTTTGAAATCTGTGCACTTTTGTTAAGGCACTTGAAAGATTTATCAAACTCGGCACGTTGTTCTTTAAGAATGGTAACGATTTGTATCCATTCCATTTATTGACATTGCAAATTTATTTGAGCAAATGCACAACGTTGGAGTGTTGTTTTTTAAATACAACAAAATCTAACGTTCTGCCTAATATTGGGTGTTCTTTACGCTTTGTTCGTAGCCATTGTGATTCTTTAAAAAAAAAAGGTCAAAAAGAAATTATCGTTGTGTTTTATATTTTATCTAAGTCGTTTGCACGACTCATATATTTTTTCTTTATGCATCGATTGTGCACTTTGTATAATTTAAAGAAAAGGCTAATACACATTAGCACTACAATAATTATAAGTAGAATCGTAATTACTTTTAGGTCTGGTGTTTCCACCTCTACCTTATTAATTACGTTAGCGGTGGAATCCACCGTTTTTGTGTCTATAAGGCCCATAGTGGCCCAGGGGAATTTACTATATACGGTATATAACGTCTCCGTTTTGAAAATATAATGTTCTAATATATATTTATATTATGTTTTTGAATCTATAATTTGAATCTGATGGATAACCATAACATTATTATTATTATTCTTTTTTTTTATATATATACATACATATATATATATATTATTATTAATTTTGTTGTTGTTGACGCTTATCGCGCCGAAGTAGATAAAATGTTTATACGCCAATTGGCGGGAAGAAATTTAAAATTAATTCACACAAGGTGAATGTACATGTTTTCCTACCTAGTGTTGGCGTATGGTTTTCAGGCCATACTCTAATCGGGCAACTTTTATGTCGCTCAATTTTACAATTGTTTTATATTAAATAAGTATGCATCGCAGTGCAATCAAAAAAATTATGCACGCAGTGCAATGAAAAAAAATGCGTTCTTGGAAACGCTGTCGGTTCACTCATCGCTGGTCTGACTTGATGTGTCAAACGGGGCCGGTGCTGGCTGCACAGGCTGCTTCGTCTATGTTGGGGCACCGGTGCTGGCGGCACAGGTGTACTCACAATAAGGTGAGTGTAGTGGTCCCTCGCAGTCCTTGGGGCAGGTCGTCTGCAGCTTCGGTATCTCCTTTTTGTTGGGCGGAGATTTTATTAGTTTTTGTTTTGATATATTTGTAATGACAGGGTAGGTGGATGTGTGTACGGCTGGTATTTGACTTTTTTTTCGCTAGTAATGCTTTTATATGTTCAACTTCGGCATGTAATTTTACCGAGTTGTTCCAACATATGGCATTATTGCTGTTTAACAGCTTTAGCAGTTCAGCCTTTCTGGCCTTAAGTCGTTTTACCACACCGCTTCTTTTTGCACACATCACACTCTACTCACTGCGTTTTTTATTTGTTGTTGTTGTTGGTGATGCTGCCGTTGTTATTGCTTCCGCTGCTGTTGCTTCCGTTGTTGTTGTTCCTGCTGTTGCTGCCGTTGTTGTTGCATGCTGTTGTTGTTGATGCCGTTGTTGTTGTTATTATCGCTGTTGCTGCCGTTGTTGTTGCATGCTGTTGTTGTTGCTGCCGTTGTTGTTGTTGTTACTGCTGCCACTTTATTTTAGACATGATTTAATTTTTGTTGAGTTGCAGTTGTAGACTTTATATTTCAAATACTTTTAATGCATCCGAAGATTGTAATCTTCGTGACTATGTCACGGTCGCCATGTGGTGTTCAAACACGCAGTATTTTGGGTGTTAGGAGCGACTGTTCTTGTCGCTCCATATGCCTTTATTCTTCTGTACTTACAATTAGGAATACAGTATACTTAAACCTAAGGTTGCGCTGTCCCCAGTGGCAGCGCTGCCTTTTGTATATAAGTCGTTTTATATATAACATATAAAACGAATATATGTAACTTATATGTAAGCGACGAAGACGTCGCTGTAGGGAAAGAGCGTGCTGTGCATATGTGCAAGCGGTCATTGCATGGGACACATGCTGACGCGGCTTGTTTGTAGTCGAGGCACTTGTGACCGATCATATTTCGGTGCACTTGAATATGTCGTATGTTTAGGCAACAATGACTAAGTGTCATTGTATCATAATATTTATGTTTATTAGTATATATGAAGTATATACTGGACATAGTGTTGAGCACAGTGAGCTCTCGATATGTGCACACCACACACTAATACGTAAGCAAAACAGATATTAACTAAGGTATTGCTTCCATAGATGTCGGACGTAATCTCCATAAGCGACGAGGAGCCAGAACGAGAGGCCTTCCTTGAGGACGACGAGGAAACGGATAGTAACCCTGAGCCGGATCAGTACGCCGGGCGAGCCCATGGCGCCCATCCAGGGGGGCGACCGGAGGAAGAAGGCTACACGCGGCGCAATAACCGTCCGCCGCTGCCACCCCGTCTGCACACCAAGTATGTGCACGAAGAGGCGTTCACGGATGTGTGCGTCGGGTACGTCTGCATTCGGCAGGTGCGAACGGTGAGCGTGTTCATCGAATGTCCCAATGCCAGGAATTCGCCACCCTATGTGACCGAACCGGTATCGCCGCCTCCCCTGTTGACGCTCCCTGAACCGCCAGCGAAAAGTAGCGAACTCGAGGATGGAGCGGCCCCTAAGGAGGCGTCAGAGGAGCAATCCCGGCCACAAGGCCGATCCTGTCACAGACGGGTGCGAGACCGACATCGGCGACCAGGAGTGACCCGCGCTCAGGGTCGTACACCCACCGACGCCAGAAGGCTAGCTCGCAAAGCCGCACGGGGGGGACGCGAACAGCGCGGGAAGGCAGTGGGCGACGGCATGCATCCGGCGGGGCAACCGGTGCCGGTAGCGGCCGCAAGGAGCGATCCTGCGACAAGCAGCCAGCCCCACAATCCCTACCCCAGCGATCGCCGCAGCGTAAGCGGTCGACGCGAGACAAGTCGTCCCGAGGGGAGACACACTCGAAGGAAGAGCAGCCGCGAGTTAGCCGGTCGAGGCACTCAGGCCCCAATAGAGGGGAGACCCCAAAAGAGGCAGCGCGTCGCACCCGCGTACGTGCGATGGCACGTCTCGCGCAGATAAGGGTCGACCAGCAAGAAGCCGAGCGGCGACGAGTGGAGGAAGACGTCGAGAGGGGGAGCCCGAGCCCTCGCGCTCCGACGTGGTTGCGGCAGCGACCCCCAGGTCTGCTCGGACGAAAGTGAAGAAAACGGACGCACCGACCCCGTCGCACAAGGCGTCTAGCCTCCCGCAGCGCCGCATGCCGACGAGTTACGTACCCCGACACCCGGTCGAGGGCGAGTACCAGGCGCCACCAGAAGTGTCTGGTGAAGAATGGAGGAGGGCGGAGACAGTCGATAAACGGGCCCCATCCCCGGGTGCAGTCAAACCGGTACCCGCGAAGCGCCAGCAGACGGTGCCCAAGAGAGCTTGCAACGACTCGCTACTGCCACTAACGCTCGTCACACCGACGCCGACCAGCGAGGCACCAGGAGGGCCGCCGTCGCCAGTAGGCCCACCACCAGAAACCATTCGTGGAAGGTCGCCATCTCCACCAGCGCGTGTCGTCCCGGCGCCAGTAGAAGTTCCGCGTGAAGGTTCGCCGTCGCCGATAGAACCCGAGGCGCGGTTTGGCAGCGAGTACGGGGGATCACCGCCTCCCTTGGTACCGCTCGTGTCGACCCCAACCACCACGTTGACGTACCTACCGCCGTGGTCGGAGGCTCACCTGGAGGACGTCACTGACTTGTTCGACCAGTTGGCAGAGATAGATGCCGAGCAAGACAGCGAAGAGGAACAACCGCCAGCGCCGCCATCAATGCGTCCTCCCGGATCTCCTAACAATAATTACCTCTTTTATTAAGTTGTATGTCATAAGCTGTTTATATAATTATGATTATTATAATTATGATTATGTTTCTGATTAATGTTTTGTGCAAGGAGCACCGATCGGAGATGTTAGTAATTAATTGTTATTAATGTTAAGTTGCAAGGAGCACCACCCCTATGAGTGACGCGCAAGGAGCGCTAGGATTAAAATTAGTTTAATGTTGTCATTAAAAGGCGCACGGAACGCACATTAGCAGAGCAAGTCGTTAACATTTAGATTTGAATTTGAATCCAACGGCCTGGGCCACTGCAAGCCTGCAGTATTGAGCGGCCGTCTGATCTCGCCACTAGAGCGCGTCTCTCGCGAGAGCGAAAGCTCGAAAGCTCGAAAGACGACCGAGGCTAGCGCGCGACTTGGTCGCGAGGAGCTCGGGATTGTGAGTTCGACCCTTGAAGCGAACAGATATTCGTGAGTTTGACTTCCAGAGTGGATCGAAGTAAAAAGTGCGCGTAGAGAAAAAGTGATAGAGATAATCGAGACAGCAAAGAGGATAACGGAATTGCAAGAAGGGGTGACAGCCAAGTAAGCACCTTTTGCCTTACGTTCATTAGTGATAACCTAACTAATAGTTTGAAGTTAATGTAATAAATGCTTATTAAACTCACTCACTGCCTTATAAATAATCTAAACCCCTACCCCGCATAGTGACAAGTAGAGTAGTGTGTTCCGGCGGCAAAAGTGCAAGTGGAAAGGTGCGAGTGGCAGTTGTTCGCGTAAGGCTTGTGAGTGTGAGGGAGTCAGAGTGTGATCGAGGCGTCGGCCCGGCCACTAGTGGGTATAGTGTGACTGAGGCTTTTACCCGGCCGCTAGTAGGTACGCCGTGACTGAGGTTTTTGCCCGGCCACTAGTAGGCAGAGTGTGTCTGTGGCTCTTGCCGGCCGCTAGTAGGCAGTGTGGTCTGCGGCTTTTGCCCGGTCATCATTAGGCGTAAATTGTGTAGGGTAGTGTAGCCGGTAGGAATTGCGTATTTGGTTTGTCTACGAACCCCGTTCTTCAGTACCCCAGCGACTTTACAAATATTCTTGTGAACAGAACCTTGGCTAGACTGAGATTTGTACCCCGGAAAAGAAACTTCTACAGTGGATACAGAACCTGTTGAGCTGCAGAAGATTTAAAGCCGAATGGGGAGCCACCACCATACCAAAGGAAGCTTATGAAGGCACGCCACAAGGCGGAGTTTTGTCTCCTCTTTAGTGGAATCTAGTGGTTGACAAACTACTTAAAAAATTGTACAGGAAAGCTCCAAAGATAACTGCCTATGCGGATGACATAAGCATTATTATCACGGGAAAATGTCCATCGATCCTCAGCTCCGTCATGGAATAAACATTACAGGAAATACTAAGATGGGCCACCGGAGCCGGACTTAGCATCAACGCGGAAAAGGCGGACTTCATTCTCTTTACTAAAGATACAAGGTACCGCGGTGGAACCCGCCAAAGTTGAACGGAATGCTAAAACTAACGTCAAATACCTCGGACAGGACAGCAAACTGACATGGAGACTCAATGTTGAAGAAAGGATGAAAAAGGCAACAGTCGCGCTTTACGCATCGCAGAAGATGCTAAGTAGTACTTGGGGCCTGTCACCACGACTGATGCATTGGATCTACATCTCAGTAGTGCGACCGATACTACTATACGGCGACCTTGTATGGTGGCAAGCCACGACCACAAGACCACATACCTGTATCACGGGGACGTTGAGGCCCACTCCAACCAAGGCACTCGAAACACTACTGTGTGTCAACCCCCTAAACATCCACGCTCACCTGCTCGCACAGAGGACGGCCCAACGTCTATGCGCATCGGTTAACATGACACTTCAAAGTTTTGACCTCAATTCGATTGGGAGGGAGATGCAAAGTAGCACGGACTACATGACTCCTCGAACTAACTTCAAAGAAACATAAACGTCACTGGGACCAGAAGACTGGTGTACAGGACTGGACCAACACGCCATTAAGATATTTACGGACGGCTCAAAACTGGATACAGGCGTAGGTGCGGAAGTGTATTGTGCAGAACCGGAAATAAGGTTGCCGTAAAAGTTGCCCGACTACTGCAGCATATTCCAGGCGGAAGTCTTCGCAATAAGGAAAGCAACAGAAGTGGCTCCACACCAACAACGAACGAACGAATAAATATATTCGTAGACAGCCAAGTGGCCATAAAATCATTGCGTTCGTCCTAAATTGGTTCCAAAATGTCCTGGCAAGCAGGGTGGCTTTAGATAATCTCAGCACTGCTAGAACAAATCTATTGGGTTCCCAGCCACCGGGGCATTGATGGTAACGAAATGGCGGATCGCCTGGCAAAGGAAGGAGTCGGGCTACCTCTTGAGAACGAAGGAAATAACTGGAATGGATGAATCCGCTTGGGCGAAAGCTGGAGAAAGTGGCAGAACACCACCAGCAGAATTATCAAAATTATGTGCATGGAGCGAAACCAGAAACTCACTAACTTCCTGCTATATCTTCCAAGAAAAGATTGCAGACCTTTGATAGGAGTATTAATTGGACATGGCCTAGCAGCAGCTCATGCTAAAAAGCTGCGGATATTAACGGAAGACGGCTGCCGGAAATGTAAGGAACCAGGAGTTGTGGAAATCTTGGAACACCTTATGTGCAGCTGTCCAGCACTCGCATCACTAGAAGAAGCGGCCAGACACACTCCCAATGCGCTGTTGGCGTTTGCCAAGCGAACACGCACTCTACAGGATCAACAAACCTCCTAAAGACCTTCAGTGTCTGGCGGCACTAAGGACCTGCTCGGTCTATGTGGGACCACCTTGTGGTGGTCAACCGGTTCTAACTAACCTGTTTACAGCTTATGTGTATTACTTACATTAATTCTAATGGTGTTGTTATTGTGGGTGTGTAGTGAATTGGCGCATAAAATGGTTAATGTAATGTAATAGTTTTAGTTTATTTTGATTCTGGATGAAAGTGTATGTTGGGTGTCGAGTGTTTAACGTGTTAGATGAGGGGATAGAGGTTCGTTTCTTTAAGGAGTTGGGTGAAAGATAGGATGTTGGTTATGGTGGGTGTAGATAGTGGGGTTAGTGCGTTGGAGTTGGGAAAGTATTTGGTTCGTGAATTGAAAAAGTGGGTACAATCAGCAAGGATATGCTGGATAGATATGTGGACAGCTATGTTGCAGTAGTGGCAGTTAGGGGGAGTGGCTTTGTCAAATATATGTTTGTGGGTCAGAAAAGTGTGCCCAAACCGTAGGCGAATTAGCTTGGTAAGGTCTGTACGAGAAGTGAGTCGTTGAATTGGAGATTGGCAAAATTTGAGAGGTTGAGCTTTCTGTGGTTTATTGATTGGCGGTTGGAGGTTCGTCTTATTCCAAATGTCGTTTAAGGGGCTTTGAAAATGTTTCTTTATGTGTTTTTGGGTGTCAAGTATGTTGTGATTGGGGAGTACGACAAAGGGAATTTAGTGGCATCTTTTGCTGCTTGATCAGCAAATTCGTTTCCAGTTATGCCGCAGTGACCCGGGACCCACATCAGGAGAATCCTATTGGGGTGCGCCATAAGTATTTGGCGAATAGCTGAGGGATAGTTCTAGTTCTAGTTCTAGTTATGAAATTGTCGAAGTTCGGGTTTCACTCGTCGATCTTGGAGTGGTTTAACTCATATCTGAGTAGTCGTTCTTATCGAGTTGACATAAATAATACTCTATCTTCTTCTTTTCTTGCTTCCTCTGGTGTTCCTCAAGGGAGCTCGCTAGGTCCCCTGCTTTTCATTATATTTATTAATGATATTGGCAGTTGCTTTAAATCTGCAAACTATCTTTTATATGCGGATGACCTTAAAATATTTAGTCGCATTTCTTCAGTCAGAGATATTTTTAAATTACAGCAGGACTTATCTAATTTATCAGATTGGTGTATTCGTAACCAGCTAGCTCTAAACTTGTCCAAATGTTGTTATGTAACTTATAGTAAATGCCTACTCTCATTTAATGCTTCCTATTTGCTAACGGGATATGTGCTAACACGCAAATTTGAAGTTTTAGATTTAGGAGTACTATTCGACTCAAAATTTCTATTCGTTGAACATATAAATTATGTATTGCCAAGAGCATATGCGATGGCAGGTTTTGTGAGGCGTAACTCCTCTCAATTTAACGACCCATATACTAGACTGATCTTATATTCTGCTTTTGTCAGGTCAATTTTAGAATATGCATCTATATCCTTCTGCAGTGGTTCACTGTAAGAGAATTGAGAGGGTACAAAAGCGTTTTCTCAAATTTGCATTAAGTCCCCTACATTTTCGTTACCTTTCCCCTCATACAGAAGTCGAACTCGGTTAGTGCACCTATCTACGCTTAGAGGACAGGCGAAGGATTGCTGGTCTACTATTTATTAATAATATTATTACTGGTAATGTAGATTGCTCAGCTCTTCTTGCGAAGCTCAATTTTTGTGCGCCGGGTAGAAACTTGCGAAACTTTTTACAATTTAATGTGGGTTTTCATAGGACTGTCTATGCTCTTAATGAGCCATTAACACGAGCCATGAAATCTTATAATGATTTGCCTACTGACATAAGGTTTGACTTCAGTCCAAATACATTTTTTATTAAGGAACTTCTCAAGAAGTTCTTTTTATAATATTCAAAATTAATTTTTAGATATTATTATTATAATTTTAACTTTAAGTATGTTAAGCTAGTTCTAGAATAACCAGAAAGTCTGTGTACATTGGTTTAATAATAATAAATAAATAAATAGATAGTAGGAGTTATTTGAGGGATTGAGTATGGCATCTATTGAAGAAGAGAGTCGGAGCAAATATAGTAATGTCGGGTTGAGTTAGATATGCGAGCTATTGCGTGGTGGATGGCAATGATCTCAGCAGAGAAAATTGATGAGTAGTCGGGTAGGATGGCTTGGTGAAGGATTGAGTTTGCTGTGGTAACACTGAATGTTGTACCGTGTTGAGATTTAGAGCCGTCAGTGTAAATGAAGTTGTGGGCCTCAAGTCCTTTCCACCAAAATCTACAAACAAAAACTCTTATCACTTATGAGTTATCACTTATGAGTGATAAGAGTTTTTGTTTGTAGATTTTGGGTGGAGTTAGTGTTCTGGGAAGGAAGCGCAGAGAAGTAATTATTTGTGTCGGTCTTAACAACTGATATCGAAATCGCGAGATGGAGGACTGATGCCATTTTTGGGGATCTGGTGGACTTCAATATTTGAGACTGGGGGAGAATCAGCTGAGTTCAGAATGGATTTATTAAGCTTGGCTGTGGAGAGTTTGTAGCGGGTTCCAAGTGGTGTAACGTTGAATTCGAAGAGGAGATTGTGCATTGGTGTGGTTCTGAGAGATAAAATGTCGTTCAATAGGGGTCAATATTGGTAATATTTGTGCTACCAAGTTTTTTAAATATGTGGTAGTCGTCGGCGTTTGCGCAAAACGAGAACTGTCTGTGGATGGCAATGGTTCTATTAAGCTTGTTGAAAGCTATAAGGAACAGAATGACGGATAAGGGTGAGCCTTGGGGAATGCCGTTACAGAGGGGTAGGATTTTGGACAGGAAGGTTCTATGGATACGGTTATGGTTCTGTTGGTCATTAAATTTAATATGTAGTTTATTATTTTATGTCCGATCTTCCAACTTACAAGTTCGTCGACGATGGCGTGTATGCCAACTCAGTGGAAAGCTTTGGCAAGTCGAGGCTAATTATCGAGGTGTGGTTTCTAGTCGACAATGCGTTCGATATCTGATAATCTAATGTAATTAGGGAATCAGAGATCGATTTGCCTTTTTAAATCCAGTTAGCCGGCTGTCAATTGAGTTGTGACGAGTGACAAACCACCACAGACGGTTAGCAATAATTTTGTCGAGGAGTTTGGCTAGACAAGAGTTGAGAGAAATAGGTCGGCATGAGTTGATAAGGTTCTTATCGCTATTGGGCTTATTGATGGGGATGATTTTACTAAGTGTAAATTGATGGGGAATGTAAGAGTCAAAAATGTTGTTGTAGAGATTAAGAAGGCGTAGTTCCACAGAAGGATGGAGGTGTTTGATCATAGGATAGGATATACGATCAATCCTGGCATTGTTTTGCCAGTGAGCTTGGATAGTGCGATATGTAGTTTCAGTGGCGATATGAGGTCATCTATTATTTTTGCGGAAAGCGAGGGGGTGTGGGTATTTAAGGAGTCATGTTTGTGGGAGCGAAATTCGGGAGTAAAGTTAAAGTCGTTGTATGCGTTTGACCAGTGTTCAAAAAAAGCATCAGCCATTTCATGTCGGCAAGTGATATTTTGGGTGGAGTTTTGTAGATTTAAGCAGTAAATGCGTTGAGAGGGCTTAGTTCCACAGCATGCTCGGATGTTGGACCATATTTTGGCGGTTGGAGTAGATGGGCTAATTTCAGCTGTGTAGTTTTTAAGCGAGGAGAGTTTGGAAATTTTTATTTCTTTTTTAAAAAGGGCGTTTGTTTTTCTGTAGTTGAGGATGTTGGGTGTGTAGTAATTGAAGTCTTAAGGGTGTTCCAGTGTTGATTTTTTGTGGTTTTTAAGTTCTGGAGTTGGTGGTTTGAATTTTGTATTGCTGTTAGGGGATGTGTGTGAGATAGATGTGTTGGCCGATTGCCGTATGAGTTCGCAGATATTTGCAGTTTCTTTATTTATATTTTGGCTGGGAGGTTTGTTGAGGTTGTTCCAGTTGGCAAGATCTAACTTAAATTTAATTTGGTAGTAGGGATTGGGAGGGAAGACTAAAGATGGGAAGAGTGAAATGATAATTGGAAAATGTTCACTGCCAGAAAGATTGTTCTCAATTCGCCAAGACGAGTCGATGGCTATATCGGGAGTAGCAAGTGAGATGTCGATGTGGGTAAAGGTGTTGTGGGTGCCAAATAGGGTGGGTGAGTAGTCGTTCAGTACGATTAGCGGGCTTTGGGTAATAAACTTTGCAATTTTGTTTCCTCTCCGATTGTTGTGTGGAGAGCCCCATGTAAGGTAAGGTAAGGATGTTAAATGCATTGTGTAGATGGTTGGTAGTGAACGGTTTGGTCGGAGCTATATAGGTAGAGTAAATATTAAATTTAATTTTTGAGTGGACTGTTACTGCGATTTGATCAATATTGTTAGAGCTGTTGAGGCTTATTGGCTGATGTTGTAGCGAATTGTGTATGAGAAGTGCAACACCTCCATACGCATTAGGAGATGTATTGTTGTGGTATAGGGAATAGTTTAGTGGGGTGTGGAATATGTGATGTTTGTGTATATGTGTTTCTTAAAGTGATATAATATTGGGACAGAAATCTTTTATTAAAATTTGCAACTGATCGTAATTGTTACGGTAACCATTTATATTCAATTAGAGGACTTTAATAGACATAAGATGATGATAATATTAAAGGATTTATTGAGTGTGTAGTGCTAAAAATGGGGGTTGATCAGTTTGTATAAGTGTGAGTGACGCCTTAATGCTGACATAGCGTCGGCAGTAAAGAGTCACTTGTTGAAAGAAAATGTGTGGGCTCAAATGGGAGGGGAACTCTCATTAACAAGCACACACATTAATATTAATGTGCCCGCGTGTACCGGGATCATCCCACAAACCCCATCGCTGTGGAGTGAGTCTGCGAGATGATCCCGGCACACGCGGGCTGTAGAGAATACAAGTAAGGTGATTATATCATATCTTTATATGAGGAATCTGAGGTGTCGGGTGAAGTGTTTCTTATTAATTTTTGTTGTGTGCCAGCACTAAGAGCAGGCTTGATTGCTAATTGTCTAGCTCTAGCGCTAGTTTTCTTAGCAAAATTATTGGACGAAAGAATGTGTGTTTGAATGTGTGTTTATTGGACGTTTTTTTGTTGATTAGGTAGCGAGCTCAGCTGGGGGCTTGCGGTCGTCAAATAATGAGACTATCTCGGAATAGTCAATCGGCGAGCGGGCTTCTACTTCAGTGGTGTCCATGTTGTTGTTATTTGAAGATGGATGTGGTAAGGGGGTGATCTCGTTGTGGTTTGGTGTTGAAATCGGCTTCTGTGTAGTTTTGATTACATTGGCATACGAAATGCCGTTTGTTGAATGTCTAGTTGTGTAGAGTAAGAAAGCTAAGTCTTACGGCCGACTTTTTCAATTGTAATAGCATATACTTCCTTTTCCTTTAATAGGATTGGACAAGATTTGTCAAAAGCGGCATGGCTACAGTTTTCCAGTTTGTGGAAATTGCAATTGACACAAAATTTTGGAAGTATGCATATTTCGTTGTTGTCATTGTTGATATGTGAGGTGATCCAACAATTAGGACAGATTTTGTTGTTTTTACATGATTTTGAAGTATGTCCATATTGGAAGCAGTTGTTATATTTTAGTGGTTGTGGTATGTAAGGGCGAAGGCGGATAGTTTCGTAGCCAATATTCAATGTGGTTGGGGTTGTAAGTGTGGCAAAAGTGAGAATGATCAAACCAGTCTCAATAAGATTGTCACCAACTTTACTTGGAATTTTTTTAACGTCGCTTACTTTTTGGTCTTGCAGCTCGGAGAGAATTTTATGTTCTTCAATTCCGCGTAGGTCATTTGACTACAGTACTGCTTTAGAGAAATTGAGCGATTTATGATCGGTGAGCTCAACTTCGATAGACAGAGAGAGTGCGCGCAGGGTCAAAAGCGTTTTCGCTTGGATTACATTTTTGTTTTAGTCAAAATTGTTCCATTTTTAATTTTTGCACATTTTGAGTTCACTTCCACTGTGTGTAGTCCACAACTTTTTAATCAGGAAGGGGGAAACATTAGCTAGTGTTTCCGAACTGTTTAAGCGACTCAAATTTAAGTATTTAGGTCAAGGTATAGCCATTAACTGAAGGTTCGATTGATTGGGTGGTGTTATATGGGGCCCATGGCCACTAAGGTCAGGGGTTTAGGATCCCCATTCCAGAGTTTCGACGACACTGGTTTGTTTACGATTTAATTCAGTGGTTTAAATATCCCGCGCAGCAGCTATTACAGACACGAAGTATCGAGTAGTATCGGTACTAACTGAATAGCACGACGAAGGATGACGGTATTTTACAACACTGGGTTAAGCGTGACGGTGCACAACCACACTATGGATGTGTTAGTGGAGCACCAATTGTATATGTACTTAGCGCATATGCGCTGAAAGCTTTTAACTTAAATCACTCCCGATTTCGGTTATTTTCGTATAGTTTTCAGCTGGGAGCCGAGCACTGGCATCAAGTAACACTGATTTGTGCCACTAAATCGTGGACTTGTCTATGGTAATTGCTAATTTAGCATTAATTATAGGCACAGCGAGAAAAGCACGACCGCACTTTGACAGCCAGGGTTGCCATGTGATTTCTGCTATTATTTTGGTCTATTAAACGGTTTAGCTCTTTTTTGTCAAGTTCTCTATCACATCTGAGATGCTCAATTTCCTGTTTAAGGGCTTGATTCTCAGCTCGGATTGCACCCATGGATTGTGACATGATGCCTATCTCATCCTTCCCTGGAGAAAGGGTAGATCTCTTCCTCTTTTCGTGCTGCTGGGTACTTATTGGAGTGCTATCGGTCTGACTCATTGGTCTGGATGCAGGAGGTGTTCTATTCATATTGTGTGACTCGGTTTATAAATGTATGTCAGCAATTGCAACTGATTTGGCGTGCAGTAATTGAACGAATGCCTAAAAGTATGCTTTGTCTTCTGGTGCAAGCCGCTCTTTCTTCCCGATTTTCTGTTCTCGTACGCTCAGATGTGTCAAGCGAACAATCACACTCACCCACAGTTTTTATCCAGAATATTGTTAAAACTTCAGCAGCTAAACAATCCTTAATTGGGTAATTATGGAAGTGGTCTTATTTCGTTACTGTTATTCGCTCTAACCATTTGGTATAGGTTGCCTAACTTTCCAAATAAAACATTCCGATATTTTGAAGGAAGATAGCGAACAAACACACAAAAAAACCAAATTAGTTCAATGTTTTGAGGGCAGAGATTCCACCGAAGCGAACAAGCACACAAACACAAGCACTTAGTTCAATGTTTTATAAAAAGTCACTTTGCGGCTTTGCTTTTATTTGTAAATGTAATTTAACTGCTTTAAGTTTAGCCACGGAGGCTTAAACAATTGTATACAAAAAATTAACTATTTATAAATAAGATTTCTCCAGTGAATTGTGTTCAAAGATGGAGCTGGTTTTTAACACAACCGGGAAAGAAGTACACCCACAACTTTTAATGCCTCACTTACGCTGTCGCTTGTGCGTGTACTTCTTTATGTATGTGTGTGTGTATGTGTAAGCGTTCGAAGATGCGAAGATTTTTGACCTGGGTATAGGGAATATTGTAGTCGGCTCGACTATAGCATTCTTACTTGTTTGTGAGGATGTTTAGGTAGCTGGATTTTTATAAATACACCTAAAATAGGGTATATGCATGCGTCCAAATATTATTAAATCAATATTTGTTAGCGCTTTATTGGGCAGTTGACTTAAAAGATTTTGGAAAATTAGTGCTTATACCATAGCCTCGTTGATATGGCTTCAGATAAAATCCATTTCCTAAAGCGATAGACTATAAAGACAAATTGTGACGTTTTTACTCCCTGTACCCATAAAATGGGTAAAAAGGGGTATTGGATTTGTGCAAAAGTATGTAACAGGCAGAAGGAGACATCTCCGACCCTATAAAGTATATATATTCTTGATCAGTATCAAAAGAGATTTCGATTTGGCCATGTCCGTCTGTCTGTCCGTCTGTCCGTCTGTCTGTCTGTCCGGATGAACGCGTCGATCTCAGCAACTATAATAGCTAGGGACACCAAATTTGGAATGTAGGTTCCTGTATAGCATACGCAGATCAAGTTTGTTTCATATTTCAGATATCTCCCCCGTTCCCCCGCAAATCGATTAAAACCGTTTTACAGTAACAATTTTCAAGATATAGCGCTAAGATTTGGCATGTACAATACTTTAGTCTCTCTTAATCTACTGTCCAAATTTCAAGTCGATCGGATAATAAACACGGAAGTTATTCACGAAAGAAGATTCAGTAATGCAGCGAGAGGGGAAGAAGAAGCACAGCCACTTTTGCCGCCTGTGTGCGTGCGTCTTTGTGTATGTGTGTGTATGGGTAAGTGGACTTAGATGTGATTGGATGTTTTAGACCTGGGTACAGGGAGTTTCGTAGTCGGGTATACTCGACTATAGCATTCTTACTTGTTTCTCTTCGAGTTGTTGCTTAGCATTTTTAGCTATGTTAATTGTTTTAGCAATGTTTGCGGCACCAGATGCCTTTCCATCTAAAGCCCCTATTGCTGTTAAAATTGGTACAAGTGGTAGAAAACCACCAAACTTTAGGAACATTAATTTTTATTGCAATCTTACCATCTTAGGGTTTTTTTCTACAAGACTCTAGTTGCCGCTTTGATAGCATTCATAAATTATTTTTTTTAAACAGTGTGTTGAAGATTGCTTATTATTTTTTTCTTGTTTTGAGGCCCATACCAAATTTTTTCTTTGCTTTCATTGCGTTTGTTACGAAGTATGCTGATGTATTTTCTCCAATACTGCTACTGCTATCATCTGCTTTGACTAGTGCCCAGGCTTTTTCGGCTAACTTTGAATCGGCTATATGACGTTTGTCTAAATCTTTATATTGTGCATATGCTATATCATGTTCCCTGCATTATAAATGTTTATAAAAAGTCACTTTGCGGCTTTGCTTTTATTTGTAAATGTAATTTAACTGCTTTAAATTTAGCCACGGAGGCTTAAATAATTGTATACAAAAATTAACTATTTATAAATAAGATTTCTCCAGTGAATTGTGTTCAAAGCTGGAGCTGGTTTTTAACACAACCGGGGAAGAAGTACAGCCACAACTTTTAATGCCTCACTTGCGCTGTCGCTTGTGCGTGTACTTCTTTATGTATGTGTGTGTGTATGTGTAAGCGTTCGAAGATGCGAAGATTTTTGACCTGGGTATAGGGAATATTGTAGTCGGCTCGACTATAACATTCTTACTTGTTTGTGAGGATGTTTTGGTAGCTGGCTTTTTATAAATACACCTCTAAAATAGGGTATATGCATGCGTCCAAATATTATTAAATCAATATTTGTTAGCGCTTTATTGGGCAGTTGACTTAAAAGATTTTGGAAAATTAGTGCTTATACCATTGCCTCGTTGATATGGCTTCAGATAAAATCCATTGCCTAAAGCGATAGACTATAAAGACAAATTGTGACGTTTTTACTCCTGTACCCATAAAATGGGTAAAAAGGGGGTATTACATCTGGCAAATGTATGTAACAGACAGAAGGAGACATCTCCGACCCTATAAAGTATATATATTCTTGATCAGTATCAAAAGAGATTTCGATTTGGCCATGTCCGTCTGTCTGTCCGTCTGTCCGTCTGTCCGTATGAGCGCGTCGATCTCAGCAACTACAAGAGCTAGAGACACCAAATTTGAAATGTAGGTTCCTGTATACCATACGCAGATCAGTTTGTTTCATATTTCAGATATCGCCCCCGTTCCCCCGCAAATCGATTAAAACCGTTTTACAGTAACAATTTTCAAGATATAGCTTTAAGATTTGGCATGTACAATAGTTTAATCTCTTTTAATCTACTGTCCAAATTTCAAGTCGATCGGATAATAAACACGGAAGTTATTCACGAAAGAAGATTCAGTGATGCAGCGAGAGGAGGGAAGAAGAAGCACAGCCACCAATTAAATTGCCTCGCTTGCGCTGTCGCTTTTGCCGCCAGTGTGTGTGTGCGTCTTTGTGTATGTGTGTATGTATGTGTAAGTGGACGTAGATGTGATTGGATGTTTTAGACCTGGGCACAGGGAGTTACGTAGTCGGGTATACTCGACTATAGCATTCTTACTTGTTTCTCTTCGAGTTGTTGTTTAGCATTTTTAGCTATATTAATTGTTTTAGCAATGTTTGCGGCACCAGATGCCTTTCCATCTAAGGCCCCTAGTGCTGTTAAAATTGGTACAAGTGGTAGAAAACCACCAAACTTTAGGAACATTAATAACCCTAGGAATCATTACATCTTTGTTCTTTCTACCAATTGACTTATTAATGGCTTTGTGTGCAATTTTTATTGCAATATTACCATCTTGGGGTTTTTTTTCTACAAGACTCTAGTTGCCGCTTTAATAGCATTCATAAATTGTTACTCCCTGTACCCATAAAATGGGTAAAAGGGGGTATTACATCTGTGCAAATGTATGTAACAGACAGAAGGAGACATCTCCGACCCTATAAAGTATATATATTCTTGATCAGTATCAAAGAGATTACGATTTGGCCATGTCCGTCTGTCTGTCCGTCTGTCCGTATGAACGCGTCGATCTCAGCAACTACAAGAGCTAGAGACACCAAATTTGAAATGTAGGTTCCTGTATAGCATACGCAGATCAAGTTTGTTTCATATTTCAGATATCTCCCCCGTTCCCCGCAAATCGATTAAAACCGTTTTACAGTAACAATTTTCAAGATATAGCTTTAAGATTTGGCATGTACAATACTTTAGTCTCTCTTAATCTACTGTCCAAATTTCATTTCGATCGGATAATAAACACGGAAGTTATTCACGAAAGAAGATTCAGTAATGCAGCGAGAGGGGGAAGAAGAAGCACAGCCACTTTTGCCGCCTGTGTGCGTGCGTCTTTGTGTATGTGTGTGTGTATGGGTAAGTGGACTTAGATGTGATTGGATGTTTAAGACCTGGGTACAGGGAGTTTCGTAGTCGGGTATACTCGACTATAGCATTCTTACTTGTTTTTTTAAACAGTGTGTTGAAGATTGCTTATTATTACTTCCTGTACCCATAAAATGGGTAAAAGGGGGTATTGGATTTGTGCAAAAGTATGTAACAGGCAGAAGGAGACATCTCCGACCCTATAAAGTATATATATTCTTGATCAGTATCAAAAGAGATTTTGATTTGGCCATGTCCGTCTGTCTGTCCGTCTGTCTGTCTGTCCGTCCGTCCGTCTGTCCGTCTGTCCGGATGAACGCGTCGATCTCAGCAACTATAAAAGCTAGGGACACCAAATTTGAAATGTAGGTTCCTGTATACCATACGCAGATCAAGTTTGTTTCAAATTTCAAATATCTCCCCCGTTCCCCCGCAAATCGATTAAAACCGTTTTACAGTAACAATTTTCAAGATATAGCTTTAAGATTTGGCATGTACAATAGTTTAGTCTCTTTTAATCTACTGTCCAAATTTCAAGTCGATCGGATAATAAACACGGAAGTTATTCACGAAAGAAGATTCAGTGATGCAGCGAGAGGAGGGAAGAAGAAGCACAGCCACCAATTAAATTGCCTCGCTTGCGCTGTCGCTTTTGCCGCCAGTGTGTGTGTGCGTCTTTGTGTATGTGTGTATGTATGTGTAAGTGGACGTAGATGTGATTGAATGTTTTAGACCTGGGCACAGGGAGTTACGTAGTCGGGTATACTCGACTATAGCATTCTTACTTGTTTCTCTTCGAGTTGTTGCTTAGCATTTTTAGCTATATTAATTGTTTTAGCAATGTTTGCGGCACCAGATGCCTTTCCATCTAAGGCCCCTAGTGCTGTTAAAATTGGTACAAGTGGTAGAAAACCACCAAACTTTAGGAACATTAATAACCCTAGGAATCATTACATCTTTGTTCTTTCTACCAATTGACTTATTAATGGCTTTGTGTGCAATTTTTATTGCAATATTACCATCTTGGGGTTTTTTTTCTACAAGACTCTAGTTGCCGCTTTAATAGCATTCATAAATTATTACTCCCTGTACCCATAAAATGGGTAAAAAGGGGGTATTACATCTGTGCAAATGTATGTAACAGACAGAAGGAGACATCTCCGACCCTATAAAGTATATATATTCTTGATCAGTATCAAAAGAGATTTCGATTTGGCCATGTCCGTCTGTCCGTATGAACGCGTCGATCTCAGCAACTACAAGAGCTAGAGACACCAAATTTGAAATGTAGGTTCCTGTATAGCATACGCAGATCAAGTTTGTTTCATATTTCAGATATCTCCCCCGTTCCCCCGCAAATCGATTAAAACCGTTTTACAGTAACAATTTTCAAGATATAGCTTTAAGATTTGGCATGTACAATACTTTAGTCTCTCTTAATCTACTGTCCAAATTTCATTTCGATCGGATAATAAACACGGAAGTTATTCACGAAAGAAGATTCAGTAATGCAGCGAGAGGGGAAGAAGAAGCAAAGCCACTTTTGCCGCCTGTGTGCGTGCGTCTTTGTGTAGTGTGTGTGTATGGGTAAGTGGACTTAGATGTGGTTGGATGTTTTAGACCTGGGTACAGGGAGTTTCGTAGTCGGGTATACTCGACTATAGCATTCTTACTTGTTTTTTCTTGTTTTGAGGCCCATACCAAATTTTTTCTTTGCTTTCATTGCGTTTGTTACGAAGTATGCTGATGTATTTTCTCCAATACTGCTACTGCTATCATCTGCTTTGACTAGTGCCCAGGCTTTTTCGGCTAACTTTGAATCGGCTATATGACGTTTGTCTAAATCTTTATATTGTGCATATGCTATATCATGTTCCCTGCATTCTGCATCTAATATATTTATGCCTGTAACGCCACGCTTCAAGTGTGTTTTTACTCCCTGTACCCATAAAATGGGTAAAAGGGGGTATTGGATTTGTGCAAAAGTATGTAACAGGCAGAAGGAGACATCTCCGACCCTATAAAGTATATATATTCTTGATCAGTATCAAAAGAGATTTTGATTTGGCCTGTCCGTCTGTCTGTCCGTCTGTCCGTCCGTCCGTCTGTCCGGATGAACGCGTCGATCTCAGCAACTATAAAAGCTAGAGACACCAAATTTGGAATGTAGGTTCCTGTATACCATACGCAGATCAAGTTTGTTTCCAATTTCAAATATCTCCCCCGTTCCCCCGCAAATCGATTAAAACCGTTTTACAGTAACAATTTCAAGATATAGCTTTAAGATTTGGCATGTACAATACTTTAGTCTCTCTTAATCTACTGTCCAAATTTCAAGTCGATCGGATAATAAACACGGAAGTTATTCACGATAGAAGATTCAGTAATGCAGCGAGAGGGGGAAGAAGAAGCACAGCCACTTTTGCCGCCTGTGTGCGTGCGTCTTTGTGTATGTGTGTGTGTATGGGTAAGTGGACTTAGATGTGATTGGATGTTTTAGACCTGGGTACAGGGAGTTACGTAGTCGGGTATACTCGACTATAGCATTCTTACTTGTTAGTTTTGTGCCTGGTCCACAGAACGTATAGCCTGGCAAATGTAATTCAATTTTTAGTTTTTTGATTATTGAATTTACACGACTCCCTCCTTTATATACATTTGATTTGCGACTAAATGAGTTATAAAAGTGTTCAGCGATTTTATTATGTATTTATTCTCCAACGACTTGATGACGAATGATGATCTTTCGTGATATCAATAAATAGTATGCCTTTAATAAAGCAAAATAAAAACATAGATGTACGTAATCTTGATTAAGCATGTGATAAAAAACGACAAGTTCGGCATAGCAGCTTATTGCCTAACTCAATTAGAGCATTAATTGTTGGACCATCTAATTGTGGAAAAACTAACGTTATGATTAGTTTAATCGAAAGTCCGAACCGTTTAAAGTATGAAAACACTTACTTATATTCAGTCTTTGTATCAACCTAAATATGAATATCTAAGAAAAACTTGTGTCTCCAATAAAAGGGATGGGTTACTTTACTTTCTCTAACAATGAAACTGTAATTTTAGCTGATAAGACAAAAAGACAAATCAATCTTAATCTTTGATGATTTGGCATGCGAAAAACATATTGATTCATTTTACTTATCTCAATCATATACACATATACCCAAGCATCTTGTGCGTGGTAACGCAAACTTAATTTTAATGATTAATCAGGATAAATCAAATATGAAACATATACATACATAAAGGTCACGTTGGAACTGACATAAAACTTGATTCATTTATAAAAATTTGTCAAATTTGTTGGAAACATAAATATGGATTTTTATTAATTAGAAGATAAAGGACGTTATAGAAAGGGCTTTGCAACATTTATTATAATTTAAGATATAATAACAAGTAAGAATGCTATAGTCGAGTATACCCGACTACGAAACTCCCTGTACCCAGGTCTAAAACATTCAATCACATCTACGTCCAATTACACATACACACACACATACACAAAGACGCACGCACACAGGCGGCAAAAACGACAGCGCAAGCGAGGCATTTTAATTAGTGGCTGTGCTTCTTCTTCCCCCCTCTCGCTGCATTACTGAATCTTCTTTCGTGAATAACTTCCGTGTTTATTATCCGATCGACTTGAAATTTGGACAGTAAGAGAGACTATAGTATTGTACATGCTAAATCTAAAAGCTATATCTTGAAAATTTTTCCTGTAAAACGGTTTTTATCGATTTGCGGGGGAACGGGGAGATATCTGAAATTGGAAACAAACTTGATCTGCGTATGCTATACAGGTACCTACATTTCAAATTTGGTGTCTCTAGCTCTTATAGTTGCTGAGATCGACGCATTCATACACCGGACAGACGGACAGACAGACGGACATGGCCAAATCGAAATCTCTTTTGATACTAATCAAGAATATATATACTTTATAGGGTCGGAGATGTCTCCTTCTGCCTGTTACATACATTTGCACAGATTTAGTACCCCTTTTTACCCATTTTATGGGTACAGGGATAAAAAGAAAGAAAATATGTTTTTCCATCACCTATTAATTTGCCGTCGGATTGTCAACAACGCTATTATTGACTGAAAACAGTTCAACATTAATTGCAAACTTCTTTCCACCCATTGTATTGAAGAAAGAATATGATTGCGCTCTGATCGAATTTCATATGTACAATTCAATTCCAAATGTGGATAATGGAAATACGTGATACCTCAAGGATCTTATGAGCTCGAAAACATTAAGGAAATTATTATAGAAAAATAGAAACAAATATACCCAATACCCTTTAAGTAGAAATTTTAGGTAAAAAGCACTCAATATACTTTATCAAAGAGCGATCAATCAGTAAATTGTTGGGGCATCTTGAAAGAGAATTAGAACAAAATAGTTTACACTGTTCCAATCAAGCCATTTATATACTTAGTGGTTCATACGTTAATGACAATCCAAAAAATTAATGACAATATAAAATGACTGAACGGCCAGTAAACCCTATTTATTTGCCGGTCAATACAAGATTGATACATACATTAATAATACGGATTACCGATCAGAACGGTGAACTGGTTAACTTACGTGAGGAGAGTGTTACAATTCGTATGCACCTCAGACCTCAAGAATGATAATATACAATAAAAATATGTGGGAGCCTCTATCGTTAAACAGTTTGAGCTATACAACTGAAGGAGAAAATTCTCAAAGAAGGAACCTCACAACAGAAAAAAAACATTTTGTAATATCTTTCGGATTTAAAATAAAACAAGTATACTCTACTACAAAACTCCCTGTACCCAGGTCAAACATTTCCGATCGCATCTTCGTAAGCTTACACATACACAAGGACGCACACACACGAGCCACAGCGCAAGCGAGGCATTTTAAATGGTGGCTGTGCTTCGAAGCAGTACTGAATCTTCTTTCGTGAATAACTTCCGTGTTTATTATCCGATCGACTTGAAATTTGAACAGTGCATTAAGAGTTACTAAAGTATTGCCAAATCTTAAAGCTATATCTTGAAAATTTTTACTGTAAAACGGTTTTTATCGAATAACGGGTGGAGATATCTGAAATATGAAACATGGGATACAGGAATCTACATTTCAAATTTGGTTTCTCTAGTTATTATAATTGCTGAGATCGACGCGTTCCTACGGACAGACGGACATACAAACGGACTTGGCCAAATCGCAATCTCTTTTGATACTGATCAAGAATATATATACTTTATAGGGTCGGAGATGTCTCCTTCTGCCTGTTACATACATTTGCTTAGGCTTAGTACCTTTTTACCCATTTTAGGGGTACAGGGAGTAAAAATAATCATAATGAATAAAATATTAAATTTTCTTCAGAAACCTCTTTCGGATGAGAGTATGAGTAAAAAGAAAATTCAGTGCTATTCTCCGTATCAGACAGAATTTAATGTTAATGATGAAATTCGAATAACAATTCGAAATCAAGATTTGTATGTATTACCCTACGGGAGTTATCTGAACGTTGAGGGCTCTATTACAAACTTAGATGGTACAGCATCAACTCCAGTCCGTCCTGTGCTAAAAGATATTTTTATGGGACACCTATTTGATGAAATTCGATATGAGTTAAATGGAAATCGATCGTACACGATTTGTGGAACCCACAACAAGCATAAAAAACTATATTTCCCATTATGAACAAGAATCAGTAATGTTACAAAATGTCGGGTGGTATGATGGAGAAAAATAAATCGATACATCTAATAGATTCTTAAATTTTTCTATTTCACTAAAAATGTTGCTTAGATTTGCTGCAGATCTTAAGAAGGTTAAACTAAATTGTAAGCATGAGCTTGTACTACTTATGTCTAAAACTATGAAAGAGTTATAAAATACAAAAAGTTAGTGAAGTTGATATGAAAATCAACATTCATAAAATAATTTGGAAAATACCTAATGTGACACTCAACGATCAGACAAAGCTACAAATGTTTAATTTAGTCAACTCATGAAATTTTTTATCAATATATTTTCGCAGCTGGGACTGAGGTAACTCAATTCAACTTTATCAGAGAGTACACCTCACATGTGGAATGTAAAGCTAGCAGCCAATAGGGAGCGTCCTCGTGTAGCTTTAATAGCTTTTAAATTGCATGGGACATTTACTCCAAATGATTTAGTAAGCCTGAGGGTACATTTAAACTCTGAATCATACCCCTTTGATGATATGAATATAAATTTTGAGAATAATCGATTTGCCACTTTGTATGATATGTATTCAAGATTTCAACAAATTTATTATATGAAAGAACCGCAACAAATGTTATCGCCAACCGAATTCCAAACAACTCCATTCATAGTTGTTTATATTTCAAATCAGAATGAGATAGTCAAAACCGACCAATCGATGTTAGAGTTTCAGTTAAATTAAACAAACCATGTCCTAAATACACTCAGGCATATTGCCTTTTTATGCATGATTGTTTAGTAGAATATTCATCTTTTGAGCGGATTGGTTCAACGCATCGTTTAAAAAAATTATATATGAAGTTCGAGATATCATGGCAATTAACATTCAAGGATTCTATGGCATTAACAATAAATTTATTTTAAAAGAAATTACTCTTAATTTAATGAAAACAGTTCCTTGAATGATCATTACATAAAAGGGCCGCCTGATAATTTTACTCGATTGAATAAGAAAACACGCGCATCAGCAATTTGGTTGACTAGAAATCATCATAAGCTATACTGGAATGATGGGAGTGGTGATTTCTTCAAAGTACAAAAGTACTTACGTAAAGTTACCCAGAATAGGTTTGTTATTACAAACGGAATTGAAAAGATAAAGTTTTTAGAGAAATCTCTTTAAACAACTGTTGATGACGTAGAAGAATACGGATGTCCCCAATTGTCTGTATTGAGTGAGAAGATTGATGACCTTCGTGATTGTGGCTTGCATAATAATAATAAAAAATACTAATATGAGTGTGTGTGCACTGAAAAATACTCAACTTATCTTAGAATTTTATAAAACCTGTGATTCAAAATTTATTTCACCATACGATGTGTAAATTAAAAATATACATACTATGCATAAATATCCTTTACAACTTACTATTTCATTTAGTCATATTTTTTCATTGGCGAAGCAACAATGGATAAAACCACAATTTTATGTAAAATTAATGAATTTGTGTCCGAATTTGATCATAGAATTTTTGAATTTCATAGGAACCAATTTGAAGAATTTATAAAATATTTTGAAAAATATAAAAGTTCATTTCGTGCTATCAAAATATGGAGAGCACTTGAAAACATGTTCATGGTCATCCGACAAAGCAATAGAAGGATTTGATACCTGTGCTTCCTATTTCTATAAGCGCCACAAAGTTGATGCTAAAAATATTATATGTTAACTAATAAAATGATTAATATAAACCCCTAAAATAGGTTTTTACTCCCTGTAAAATGGATAAAAAGGAGGTACTTAATCTGTGCAAATGTATGTAACAGGCAGACGGAAACATCTCGACCCTATAAAGTATATATATTCTTGATCAGTATCAAAGAGATTTCGATTTGGCCATGTCCGTCTGTCTGTCCGTCTGTCCGTCTGTCCGTATGAACGCGTCGATCTCAGCAACTACAAGAGCTAGAGACAACAAATTTGGAATGTAGGATCCTGTATACCATACGCAGATTAAGTTTGTTTCGTATTTCAGATATCTCTCCGCATTCCCCGCAAATTGATTAAGGCCGTTTTACAGTAACAGTTTTCAAGGCATGTACAATACATTAGTCACTCTTAATCTACTGTCCAAACTTCAAGTCGATCGGATAATAAACACGGAAGTTATTCAACAAACAAGATTCAGTGCTGCATCGCGGGGGAAGAAAAAGCACAGCCACAACTTAAAATGCTTGGCTGGCGCTATGGTTCGTGTGTGTTCATCTATGTGTATGTATGTGTGTATGTGTAAGTTTACGAAGATGCGATTGGAAACTTTTGACCTGGGTACAGGGAGTTTTGTAGTCGGGTATACTCGACTAAGGCATTCTTACTTGTTAATTTTTCTTTTAATAAATATGGTTGCCTGCAATATCTTAGACTGTCCATTGTCCCTAATGAACTTTCGCTCCCTACTCACTTACCCACTACATCCGCTACTAAACAGTTAGAGTTGATTAATTTCTCGTCCCCTTCATCCCATATTTCGATCAGAAGTGACAAGAACAAAATCGTACCCATGGATGTGGTTCCTTCCAACCCCGAAGAGGTTCCTGATTCGGTGATTGTTAGCACTGTTGATGCAGGTCAACAACCTAGTATCAATAGTGCCAGTCATTCAGTCGAATTATCTGGTCAATCAACCATTAGCATGGCTCCATTTGATGCTCATACTATGGTTGGTAATAAGACCCTTGTAGGTGTTCCACTACGGAAACAAATCTTTGTTTCGCGGCTTGCCCTGACACTACATCTGATGATGTCAAGGCCTTTATACAGGCCAAATAAAAAGCCCATATATTCTGGACGTTGATGTACTAACGAACAGTACATTCAAGTGGCCCAACGACACCAAGCACGGGCTTGTTAACGCGCGGACCTAGCAGAAATGCAACCCACCTTCCGCCAACCGACCGAGGGGCACGCCGCATAACGTACGGTAGCGAAAGATCACGGACATGCAAATACAACAATAACATTATACAAAGTTCCTAAGGATTACATAAATAACGTAAGAGTAAAGTTTTAAGTGTAATAATTGAAGTAGCATTACTTATTAGATGGAAAACATTGTTATAGTTAGAGCATAAGATTCGAAAGGGGAACCACACGTTTGAAGAGATAGTGGAAGAAAGTTTCTAGAACATCTGATCGGAACTGCAAAACTAATTTGGCTGATTAATTCAGAAGAATCAATTTCCCCATTAATTAGCTTGTAAGAAAATTACACCCAGCATCAGAAAGAAAGTCAAATTTATTAATAAAAGTCTAGTACGATAAGAAGGCAAGCGAGTTAGTATCCAGTTAAGACCCGGAGTGCAAAGAGCAGAAATTGTTTTTGTACCGATTCTAATCTATCCTGATGCACCTTGTATTGGGGACACCAAATACAAAAACCATATTCAAGAATAGGTCGCACAAGAGAAGTATAAAGAGTTTTAGTAATGTAGATCTCGTTAAATTCCTTCGACCAACGCTTAATGAAACCCAGGACACCAAAGGCACGATTAGCGGTGGAAAAGATATGCTTGTCAAACTTAAGCTTGGGATCTAAGAGGATACCCAAATCATCAACCGACTCAATTCGAGCAAGCGGCTTACCATTAAGAATATAATTATTTAGAAAGGGCAAAATATACGGTGGAGATTTTAAATTTGTTATCCTCCGGGAAATCTCGTCTTTTAAAATGAGTGTTCCGGCTTTTCAACTATATTTGTTGCAAAGAATTTTGGCCTGGCCACTTAGTTATTAAAGAATATACTGCAAAAAAGAAATATCGGCCTCTGGTCTTAATTCCTTCTTCTGGTGGTAGTTCTAATCCACCTATTGTCATCTCTGATAGTTCAACCGCCCTCTCACTGGGCTATCAGAATGTAAGAGGTCTTTGTAGTAAACTTAGTATTTTTTACCTAAATAGCCTAACTTTTCCTTTCCATGTCGTTGCCTTTTCTGAAACATGTTTGAGGCCCGACATCCTTAACTCTGAAATCCTATATAACAAATTCTCCATTTACAGAAAAGATCGCACTCCTCGTCGTGGTGGTGGTGTCCTAATTGCTGTTGATGCTGATTTATCTTCAGAGCTAGTAACAGTTGATAGTTCTGTAGTTATTGAATTTGTTGCTGTAAAATTGTGTATCTCCGGTGTTTGTTTTTTTATCACCTGTTCTTATATTCCGCCTTCTTCCGATATTTTCTTATATTATTTGCATGCTTCTGCTATACAATCTGTCTCCTCTTTGGTTTCTGATCGTGTCTTTCTTTTAGTTCTTGGTGACTTTAATATTGCCGGAACTACCTGGATTTCAAGTCCTGACACCAGCGTGTTGACTTCCACATCTCAGCACGATTTTATTGACAACTTATTTGGGATGTCATTGTATCAAATCAATGGTATCCCAAATTCTTTACATAAAATGCTTGATCTTATTTTTGTCTTGGATTCCTCCTTCTTATCTGTCTCCCGTACTGACCCTATATT
The DNA here is from genome assembly GCA_035043065.1 of Hirtodrosophila confusa. Taxonomy (NCBI): domain Eukaryota; kingdom Metazoa; phylum Arthropoda; class Insecta; order Diptera; family Drosophilidae; genus Hirtodrosophila; species Hirtodrosophila confusa. Next base: position 679,200 of record JAWNNI010000171.1, read on the forward strand.
CCTGAAGATCCCTATCACCCAAATTTGGAGGTTTTGATTGACTTACCTGCCAGGATGCTAAGCACAGGTAGAAACCTGTAGAGCGGTTCGTCAACTTCGGAAAACCGATTTCATTAAACACTCTCAGCCTCTATCCCAAACTGACTGGTCTCAGCTTTACTTGTGTAGAGACATGGATAGTGCAATTAAATTGTTTACTCTACTTTAAACACATTATTTGATACTTGTGTCCCGTTGCGTAAACCAAGTAGGTGTAACAAACCTGTTCGGCGTACGAGGGATTTCAGAAACTTAAAAAAAATTTAAAAATAACAAGTAAGATCGTTACAGTCGGACGTACCCGAAATCAAATTGTCAAATTTGATGACCTATCTGTACAGGTGTGGGAGATAGATTTTTCTCATTTGCAGGGGAGGGGTGGGTGGTCAACATTTTTTTGATGCAGATTTGTCCAGGAAGTCAACATTAGGCTGTATGCCAAATTAGATATTTCTATCTTTGAAACTGTAGGAGATGTACCCCTTGAAAAACGTGTTTTGATATAGTATGCCGATTTGTCGTTGGGGAAGTCAAAATTTTTTTTAACAGTTCTGTCAGGAATCTCAACATTAGTCTGTATGCCAAATTTGTTGACTATAGCTCTAGCTCCAGCTATAAATAAAAAATAATTATAAGCATTGAAATTTAATGTAATTAAATTAAATATAGTTAGGAAGTGCGAGCAATGCCGCGGGTATAAACTAGTCTTCTATGTTTATAAAAGAGTTCGTGCTGACTGACTGAGTGATTGGCAATCATCGCGCAGCCCAAGCCGTAAGAGCCATAATGCTGAAATTTTTCAATAGGTTCCATCTATGATGAAATGCACACTTAGACGGGATTTTGCGAAATTCCACCCAGCGTGGAAAATTGCGGAAAATTGTTGTATGAAACTTTTTGCTTACCATCCAATCGGCTTCAAACTCATTTTCAAGATCTACACAAAATTCATTTGACACGTATTTCACCGATTTTGGAAAATACACCGCCCTGAGCGGAAAATGGGGGTCTCAAGGTTGTGGGTGGGCAAAGGCTAATTTTAATTCGATAACCTTCAAATTCACTTTAAAAGCTCTTTACGTAAAATAATTCGACACGGTATCAGCGATTTTGGTCGGAAAAGGGTGGGTCGGAAAATGGGTGGAAAACTCTGGCATACGACATTTTTAATTTTCATGCGATTGGCTTCAAGGTTCTACGCGAAAAATAATATGCGAAGTGATCAAAGATTTTGGAAAATCTACTCCCAAAAACGGAAAATTCGATGAAAACTGTTGTATGAAACTTTTTATACCCTAGCAGAGGGAATTATAATTTTGTCTCGAAATGTGTAATGGACAGAAGGAGACGTTTCTGACCCAACAAAGTATATATATTCTGTATCAGCATGAATAGCCGAGGTGATATAGCCATGTCCGTTTGTCCGTCTGTCCGTCTGTTTTCTATGCGAACTAGTCTCTCAGTTTTAAAGCTATCGTAATGGAACTTGGCACAGACCCTTTTTTTTGCTGCAGGCAGTATATATAACAGAACTGGCCGAATCGGACCACTATAACATATAGCTGCCATAGGAATGATCGATCGACAAATATGTTTTTGTATGAAAAACTTTTTTGTTTTTTAATGTATCCTTACCAAATATTTCCAAGCCGAGTCTCTAAGCAGTTTATACAATCAAGCCAAATTTGGTCAAAATCAGACCACTATTTCACTATATTTACTTATTGTTTAGTACAAATATTTCTCTAAAACTTGATGAGAATTTTATAGTACTTCAAATAGTTTCCTATAATTCGGTAAATTCGGACCTCTATATCATAGTGCCATAGGATCGGGTGAAAAATGAGTTTTTGAATGAACAATTTTGGTTTATTCAATTATTACAGTCAAACTAAATGAGAGTCTTATTATACTTCAAATAGTTTCTTATTATTTGATCAAAATCGGACCACATGTCTTCCATAGGAACAATCAGACGATAGTTAAGTTTTCTATACAAATTAATTGCTGCTAGGGTATATAGCTTCGGCACCCGAAGATAGCCGCTCTTTCTTGTTTTAATTATAGCCCGATTGACTCAAACTCATTTTCAAAGCTACACCTTCAATAATTCGACACGTGTATCCCCGAGCGGCCAAGCTGAGGCCACCGGACGAGTCGCAGGTTGCGGATAGCTAACGGCCTCCTGTAGGTGGAAAGCTGCGAATATTCAAATAAGCAGTCCCGGACAACCAGCGGGTACTGCGGACGTCACTTCTATACTGACGGGGCGTGTGTCTGACCGCCTTTCAAAATTATGATCTTACACACACCCTCTTCCTTATATGCGTTCCTTCCCAATGCTACCCCTCACATCTCACACCTGGGCCGGACCAAGGTGTCATCCGTGCTGATGGTCAGACAGGCTGGGGGCCCAGGTTCAACAAATATATCTCAGTCGTGAACGGAGGGCTCAGGTGCTTGGCAAACACCTGTTCTAATTTTGCTTCACCGTTCCCCTTCTCCGCAACTCGTGGGAATCAAAACAAGATGTACAACTATAACAAGTAAGAATGCTATAGTCGAGTATACCCGACTACGAAACTCCCTGTACCCAGGTCAAAAATTTCCAATCGTATCTTCGTAAGCTTACACATACACACACATACATACACAAGGGCGCACACACACGAGCCACAGCGCAAGCGAAGCATTTTAAATGGTGGCTGTGCTTCTTCTTCCCCTTGCTGCAGCACTGAATCTTCTTTCGTGAATAACTTCCGTGTTTATTATCCGATCGACTTGAAATTTGGACAGTAGATTAAGAGAGACTAAAGTATTGTACATGCCAAATCTTAAAGCTATATCTTGAAAATTGTTACTGTAAAATGGTTTTAATCGATTTGCGGGGGAACGGGGGGAGATATCTGAAATATGAAACAAACTTGATCTGCGTATGGTATACAGGAACCTACATTTCAAATTTGGTGTCTCTAGCTCTTGTAGTTGCTGAGATCGACGCGTTCATACGGACAGACGGACAGACGGACAGACGGACAGACAGACAGACGGACAGACGGACAGACAGACGGACATGGCCAAATCGAAATCTCTTTTGATACTGATCAAGAATATATATACTTTATAGGGTCGGAGATGTCTCCTTCTGTCTGTTCATACATTTGCACAGATGTAATACCCCCTTTTACCCATTTTATGGTACAGGGAATCAAAAATAACTTAAACAAACAAGTAAGAATGCTATAGTCGAGTATACCCGACTACGAAACTCCCCTGTACCCGGGTCTAAAACATCCAATCACATCTTAGTCCACTTACCCATACACACACACATACACAAAGACGCACGCACACAGGCGGCAAAAGTGGCTTGCTTCTTCTTCCCCCTCTCGCTGCATTACTGAATCTTCTTTCGTGAATAACTTCCGTGTTTATTATCCGATCGACTTGAAATTTGGACAGTAGATTCGAGAGAGACTAAAGTATTGTACATGCCAAATCTTAAAGCTATATCTTGAAAATTGTTACTGTAAAACGGTTTTAATCGATTTGCGGGGGAACGGGGGAGATATCTGAAATATGAAACAAACTTGATCTGCGTATGCTATACAGGAACCTACATTCCAAATTTGGTGTCTCTAGCTACTATAGTTGCTGAGATCGACGCGTTCATCCGGACAGACAGACAGACGGACAGACGGACGAGACAGACGGACATGGCCAAATCGAAATCTCTTTTGGTACTGATCAAGAATATATACTTTATAGGGTCGGAGATGTCTCCTTCTGCCTGTTACATACTTTTGCACAAATCCAATACCCCTTTTTACCCATTTTATGGGTACAGGAGTAAAAATAGTCCGGTACTCTTAGGAAACCGCAAGGAGCAGCCAGCTCCGGTAAAAAGAGTGTCTCCAACCGTATGAGCACGCAGAAGCCAGAAGTGTCCGGTTCTTGACCTGAAGCACGCCCGTCTTCTACCGGCATTAAAGCCCCCAGCAGGCCCCCGGCCACTGGAGTGTCAGATGGCAAGGAGGCGGTAACGCCGACGGTGAAGAGTGGTGTGACATGCGGCGCTATGGACCAAAATCCTACTGTGTCTGCGCCGGACTGCTCCAGCATAGCCACCAATATCATTGGCGCGTCAGCTGGTAGCAACTCGGGAACAGACACAGTGGTGAAGCAAAAGGAGCGGCCGACTTTACTCGACCAGGACCCGTCAAAAGCCCGTCCGAATGACAAGCCGACGGCCAAGAGGATCTTGACGCGTAATGCAACCGCTCCGATAACCAGAGAGCAGGCGTCTGAGGAGGATTTTGCCAAGATCCAACAAGATCTGGAGTGGGCAAAGGCCGTCCTATCCATTTTTAAACTGGAGGATACCGCGCAGCACACCGCAACCAAACGGGATCGCTTCATGGAGGAGCCAAGCACAACGGCCAAAAGTGTGAGAGTCCATGCTCCGCTGTCGAAGTCCATCGCAGAGGTTGCGAAGGACAAGATTCTTATCGTGGTAAGACAGAAACTGAAACTTAGACAGAAACTGCCAAGAAGGCCGTATCCCCCAACACCAGTGGCGTTGGGTGCAGGTGGCTCTAGCGCCAATCTGTCTCAAGATATTGCACGAGACCCCAGGCCCACCACCGATCTGTGAAGATGCAGGATGGTTCCAAGGAACCATCAAGTTGATCGCTTGCGGGGATGAGAGGTCGGCGCAGCTCATCAAAGCTGCGGTAGAAAAGCTATGGGAGGTATACCCAGGAGCAAGACTTGCGGCAGTGGATACCAAACACATCCCCTGGAGACCCAGAGCAAGGGCTTGGTTGCCGTGTGAACCCTCGGAGCCGACGGAGATACTTGAGCTGGTCAGGTTATGCAATCAGACATGCCTGCCACAAACTGGAGGGTTTTCAAAATTGAGAAGACAAACCGCGATTCTATGCAGTTTGTCTTCCAGATAGACAACGAGAGCTCGGTGCGTCTGGAAAAGAAGGGCGGTAGCATTTGCTAATTTTTCGGTAAGGTAGGTATCAAGCTGTACAAGTCCGACGCCGGTGCTCAGGCGGACCTCGCCAACTGTGTTGAAGCGGAGTCGGTGGACCCACCGAGCGAGGTCGTGGCCGAGGAGATGGAAACCGACGATGTTGCCACGCAAGGCAGCGTCGACTGCTACGTCTCCTCGGGATCGGATTACGGTAGTACACTGAGCCTGTTATACACGGAGAAGGAGATCCTAGGCGAAACTTTAGCCGACGATGCAGATCAAACGATCACAGAGAGGAGTGCTGTCCTACTATATGCAGATATTGCAAATAAATCTACATCATAGTAGGGCAGCCTCCGCTGCGCTTCTGCTACGCCTAGCACCTGACGTGGTGGATGTGGTTAAGGTCCAAGAGCCATGGATCGCTGCTGACAGGGGTCTGTGGCTTGAGGACTCCCAAATACACCCTATTTTACAGTACCGGTAATGGTAAAAGAAGAACCTGCTTACTAATCAAAAAGCGTTAAAATGCTTTTCTACTCTCCCAAATCAGTGATGGAGACATTACGGTAGCCAGCCTTGGACTAGGGGCAAAATCTTACAGGCTGGCCTCCTTTTACCTCCCTCACGACATCGAGGGATGTACTCCGTCAACCACTTTCTGTGACCTGGTCATACAAAGCACGGGCACGAAGACGAATCTGATCATGGGAGGAGAAACAAACACAAACGAGCGGGGTGAGTTACTCTTTGTCTTTCTTCTAAGCACCAATTTAAATTTATGTAATAGAGGTAACGACCCCACCTTTATCATTAAAAATAGAAATGAGGTCTTGGATATTATCTCAGACTGTATTTCCCAGCGGGTGGCGTGCTGGAAAGTTCTACCAGAACACTCCTTCTTAGACCACCGCTACATTGAACTTAAAATTTACGAATCTCGTCCATCCCTCAAGAAAACCCAAAGCCCCAAAAAAACCAACTGCGAATACATGCGAATACTTAGGGAAAATCAGGAACACATCCCGCTCCTATCTCCGGAAAATGCCGTACAGGTGGACTCCCTGGTCGATACCCTAACAAAGCTTTGCAACGACGCCCTAGACAAATCTTGCCCTAAAATAGCCCCCAAAGAATCTCTCATGCCATCATGGTGGTCCCCAGATCTCGAGACACTTATAACTAAGTGCAGGAGAACTTTTAATCATGCCAAAAGTACGACGCTTGACACTACTTGGGCGCAGTACAGGACTGAGCTAAACAGCTACAAGAAAGCTTTAAGAAATGCAAAGCGGGCCTCGTGGGCAAATTTTTGCAGTAATATTGAATCTACCTCTGACGCATCACGTCTGAGGAAGATTCTAGCCGCTCACCAACCCCCCCAGAGCTTTTACAAAGGGACGATGGATCGTGGACAGAATCCAGATCGCAAACCCTCGAACTTCTGCTAGATACCAACTTTCCGGCGTGCTCTCAAGCACCGCTACCAGCGACTCAGATCTCTCGAAGCCCAACAAACAGGTCTAACGAAATAATAAACGATCACAAGGTTAGGTGGGCAATCAGTACCAGTATCAATCAGTACTATATCATAGCGTGGCTTCGTAACATCTTCACTGGCTGCCTTACGACGAACCATATTCCCCTAGCATGGAGGGAAACGAAAGTAGTGTTCATACCCAAGGCAGGAAAACCTTCCCACGTTAAACCGAACGATTCAAGACCAATCAGTCTCTCCTCCTTTCTCTTAAAAACCCTCGAAAGGATTTTAGATACCCATCTCAAAAACTCTATTAACCCGACTCTACTTTCGCGTACGCAGCACGCATATACCAAAGGCATGTCCACTGAGATAGCTCTGCACTCCCTAGTCTCTCGCATCGAGAGATCGATTAGTGTTAAAGAAATAGAAGGAGCTTTTGACAGCGTTCTTTCAGAAGCCATCATCTCGGAACTGACGAATCTGGGGGTTGAGGATACCCTGGTGAAACTCATAGGCCTGTTGCTCACCAGCAGGACAGTGAGCTCCTTCTTAGGAGAGTCCTCGATCAGCAGGTGCGTCAGTAAAGACACTCCTCAGGGAGGTGTCCTATCTCCACTTCTCTGGGTACTGGTGATAAACCAACTGCTATGTACACTGGAGGAGGAGGGGTACGTGGTAGTAGCCTACGCGGATGATGTTGCCATCCTAAGCCAAGCTAAATTTCCGCAAACCCTCTGTGACAAAATGCAATTAGCACTCAACACGTTAGTAAAATGGACCAAAACCTGTGGACCAGGAGTGAATCCGAGCAAGACAGAGCTGTTCTTTTCACTAGCAAATATAAACCCCCAATTTATCCAAAGCCTTCATGCAAACAATCTAGTTGTAATTCTGGACAGCAAACTATACTAGAACAACCGCTGCTCTTTTTGCATACAAGAAGGCCATAGGTACTAGATTGGGCTTCTCTCCACGCATACCATTGGTTGTATACAGCAGTCATTCGACCAATCCTACTTTATGGAGTGCTAGTGTGGTGGCCCGCACTTGAGCTACCATCCAACCTCAAAACAATATAAAAAGTTCAAAGGAGTGCAGAAATATGCATTAGTGGAGCCCTACGCAGCACACCAACCGAAGCACTGAACATCATGCTTCACCCAATACCGCTGGACCTACTGTCCAGAGAATTAGCTAGAAACTCAGCCATTAGACACAGGGAATCCAACAACTGGACGACGGGCCACACGGGCCACACCGTAGTTCTCAAGTCCAAACCTCGGATTCCCCCTATAACAGCATACCAAAACTGACTTTCGACAAGTTATATAGAGTTTGCATACCTAGTCGATCAGACTGGGAAAAGCCGTTTCAACATATACCAGGTTCGATCAGATCGGTGGTGTATACTCCCCCGATTTAGGAATCAGAACCAGTTTCCGTCTTCCCGACCACTGCAGCGAGTATCAGGCAGAGGTGAGGGCCATCCAGGAAGCCACCCTCTGCCTGCGCATGCATAACATTAGTGCAGGGAATATCTACATCCACTCAAACAGCCAAGCCGCCTTGAAGGCGCTTGACTCGTGCACCAACAATGCAGCCTCACTCACTGAGTAAGTGATACCCTATCGGACGTATCCGAGGTTGGGATATAAATATCCTCGAATTCCTAAAATCTTCAAATTGGTTTAGGGGGGAACAAAATGATTAAAAGACGTCATGTGTGGAGTACGCTAACGATTTTTCTTTCATCTGCTCCAGCCACTGTTACCTAACCTAACACTGTTGATCCAGATCAACACACTAGTGATAATATACCGGTCGAAACAACTGGTCTAGCAACCAATGCTGTGGCTGCATTGGATGCAACTGCTATGGTTACTAAGAACACCCTTATAGGTATTCCAACAGGGAAACAAATATTTTTTTAGGCTTGCCCCTGATACTATATCTGATGATGTGATGGCCTTTTCACAGGGCAACTCTGAAGCCAACATTACGGTTTAAAAATTTAAGTTGACGTATTCTCAGGAAATATCATTTTAATTTATTAATTTCATTACTATTTGTTGCAAAGAATTGTGGCCCGAACACTTAGTTATTAAAAAATACACGATAGATAAGAAATATCGGCCTCCGATTTTACTTCCTTCTTCCGGTGGTAGTTCTAATCCACCTATTGTAGTATCTGATAGTTCAAAAAACTGACATCCTCCCTCTCACTTGGCTATCAGAATGTAAGAGGTCTTTGTAGTAAACTTAGTGATCTTTATCTAAATAGCCTAACTTTTCCTTTCCATGTCGTTGCCTTTTCTGAAACATGACTAAGGCCCGACATCCTTAATTCTGAAATTCTGTCTAACAAATTTTCCATTTATAGAAAAGATCGCTCCCTCGTCGTGGTGGTGGTGTTCTTATTGCTGTTGACGCTGATTTATCATCGGAGCTTGTAATAATCAATAATTGTATAGATAATGAATTTGTTGGTGTAATTGTGTATTTTTAGTATTTTCTTTTATATTACTTGTTCCTATATTCCTCCCTCTGATATTTCCTTATATTCTTTGCATTCTTCTGCTATACAATCTGTCTCATCTATGGTTTCTGATCGCGATTTTCTTGTAGTTCTTGGTGACTCAAATATCGTCGGTGCTAGCTGGATTTCAAGTCCGGATTCTAGCGTGTTGACTCCCACATCTCAGCACGATTTTATTGAAAGTTTATTTGGGATGTCATTGTGCAAATCAATGATATCCCAAGTTCTTCACATAAATTGCTTGATCTTGTTTTTGTCTTGGATTTCTCATTCTATTCTGTCTCCCGTACTGAACCTATAGGTGCCAAGCCAAGGTAGAAACCTGCAGAGCGAGTTCGTCAATTTCGGAAAACCGATTTTATTAAACTCGCTCAGCTCCTATCCCAGACTCACTGGTCCCAGCTGTACATGTGTAGTGACATGAATAATGCAATAAATTTGTTTTATTCTACCTTAAATTCATTATTCGATTCCTGTGTCCCGTTTTGTAACCATCGTACGTCTAACAAGCCTGTGTGGCTTACACGTGATCTAATAAACTTAAAAAATAAAAGTCGAGATTGTATAAAAAGTTCATTAATCTTCCTCGGAGTTTGCTCGCTAATTGATTGCCCGATCTAACTTCTCTGAACTTAATATACTCTGTTATCACAACTACATACCTCAGGACCTGTGGAGTACAGTTTCAGCGGGATCCTAAAAGGTTTTATAACTGCGTTAATGCAAAGCGTAGGTCATCAACACATCCATCAACTGTATTTTTCGAAAAAAGACAGTTGACTCAGATCGGCATTGCCGATCTTTTTGCCAAGTTGTCTGCTATTCCGAAGATTTTTGAGAAATTAATAACGGGTTCGTGAAATGTAGATCTACTACCACTAACCTATTGGAATTCACTTCTCTTTTGATAAAGGGATTTCAAGCTAAAATGCAAACAGATGTTATATACACTGATTTCAGTACGGCTTTTGACTCTGTTAATCATTCTCTTTACTTCATAAGCTTCATCTTCTGGGATTTCCAAATAACTTAATTCTTTAGATCTCTAACTACTTTACTTTTAGAACCCAAAAGTTTTGTTTCAAAGGCTTAATCTCTAAGTCTTTTCAAGTTACTTTTGGAGTTTCACAAGGAAGTCATCTTGGCCACTTATTATTTACTATGGTCATAAATGACCTTCCTTCTGTTGTAAATCACTCTCGGGTGCTGATGTATGCCGATAATGATAAGCTTTGTCTATCATCTACTGATTTCTCATCTGGTTAAAGGTTGCAAACTGATCTTGACAGAGGCAAGCCTGGTGTCGGGTAAATTTATTAAATCTTCATTTTGGTAAGTATTACGTAATGTCCTTTTACAGGCGAATGCCCTTTTTTAACAATTACATTCTAAATAGTAAGCCGCTTGTTCGCATTGAGTCGGTTGATGATTTGGGTATCCTTTTAGATCCCAAGCTGAGGGTACTGCGGACGTCACCACTATACTGACGAGGCGTTTGTCTGGCCGCCTTCTAAAATTATAGTCTCACACACACGCACATGCCTATATGCGTTCTTACCCTATCCAACCCCTCACATCTCACACTTGGGCCGGACCATAGTGTCATTCAACCCGTGCTGATGGTCGGACTGGCTGGGGGCCCAGGTTTAAAAAATATATCTCACTCGTGAACGGAGGACTCAGGTGCTTGCAAAGCACCTGTTTTATTTTTGCCTTACCCGGGTACTGCGGACTTCTGCCCGGGTGGACCTTTCCCCTTCTCCGCAAATCGTGGGAATCAAAGCGAGATACAACAACAAAAATATTTTAAATAAAAAAGTGCCGGTACTCTCAGAAAACCGGAAGGAGCAACCAGCGCCGGCAAAAAGAATGTCTCCAACCGTACGAGCAGCCAGCAGTTTTCGGCACTTCAACTGGAGCACGCGCGTCTTCTTCTGCCGGCATCAAAGCCACCAGCAGACCCTCGGCCTCTGGCGTATCAGCTGTCAAGAAGGCGGAAAGGATGATGGTGAAGAGTGCTGTGACAAGCGGCGCTAATGACCAAAATCCTACTGTGTCTGCCCCGGACTGCTCCAGCATAGCCACCAATATCATTGGCGCGTCAGCTGGTAGCAAATCGGGAACAGACACAGTGGTGAGCAAAAGGGCGATCGACTTTACTCGACCGGACCCGTCAAAAGCCCGTCCGAATGACCAGCCGACGGCCAAGAGGATCTTGACGCGTAATGCAACCGCTCCGATAACCAGAGAGCAGGCGTCTGAGGAGGATTTTGCCAAGATCCAACAGGATCTGGAGTGGGCAAAGGCCGTCCTACCCATTTTTAAACTGGAGGATACCGCGCAGCACACCGCAACCAAACGGGATCGCTTCATGGAGGAGCCAATCATGAACGGATAAAAGTGTGAGAGTCCATGCTCCGCTGTCGAAGTCCATCGCAGAGGTTGCGAAGGACAAGATTCTTATCGGGGTAAGACAGAAACTGAAACGTAGACAGAAACTGCCAAGAAGGCCGTATCCCCCAACACCAGTGGCGTTGGGTGCAGGTGGCTCTAGCGCCAATCTGTCTCAAGATATTGCACGAGACCCCAGGCCCACCACCGATCTGTGAAGATGCAGGATGGTTCCAAGGAACCATCAAGTTGATCGCTTGCGGGGATGAGAGGCCGGCGCAGCTCTACAAAGCTGCGGTAGAAAAGCTATTGGAGGTATACCCAGGAGCAAGACTTGCGGCAGTGGATGCCAAACACATCCCCTGGAGACCCAGAGCAAGGGCTTGGTTGCCGTGTGAACCCTCGGAGCCGACGGAGGTACTTGAGCTGGTCAGGTTATGCAATCAGACATGCCTGCCACAAACTGGAGGGTTTTCAAAATTGAGAAGACAAGCCGCGATTCTATGCAGTTTGTCTTCCAGATAGACAACGAGAGCTCGGTGCGTCTGGAAAAGAAGGGCGGTAGCATTTGCTACTTTTTCGGTAAGGTAGGCGTCAAGGTGTACAAGTCCGACGCCGGTGCGCAGGCGGACCTTGCCAACTGTGTTGAAGCGGAGTCGGTGGACCCGCCGAGCGAGATCGTGGCCGAGGAGATGGAAACCGAAGATGTTGCCACGCAAGGCAGCGTCGACTGCTACGTCTAATCGGGATCGGATTACGGTAGTACACTGGGCCTGTTATACACGGAGAAGGAGATCCTAGGCAAAACTTTAGCCGACGATCACAGAGAGGAGTGCTGTCCTACTATATGCAGATATTGCAAATAAATCTACATCATAGTAGGGCAGCCTCCGCTGCGCTTCTGCTACGCCTAGCACCTGACGTGGTGGATGTGGTTAAGGTCCAAGAGCCATGGATCGCTGCTGACAGGGTCTGTGGCTTGAGGACTCCCAAATACACCCTATTTTACAGTACCGGTAATGGTAAAAGAAGAACCTGCTTACTAATCAAAAAGCGTTAAAATGCTTTTCTACTCTCCCAAATCAGTGATGGAGACATTACGGTAGCCAGCCTTGGACTAGGGGCAAAATCTTACAGGCTGGCCTCCTTTTACCTCCCTCACGACATCGAGGGATGTACTCCGTCAACCACTTTCTGTGACCTGGTCATACAAAGCACGGGCACGAAGACGAATCTGATCATGGGAGGAGAAACAAACACAAACGAGCGGGGTGAGTTACTCTTTGTCTTTCTTCTAAGCACCAATTTAAATTTATGTAATAGAGGTAACGACCCCACCTTTATCATTAAAAATAGAAATGAGGTCTTGGATATTATCTCAGACTGTATTTCCCAGCGGGTGGCGTGCTGGAAAGTTCTACCAGAACACTCCTTCTTAGACCACCGCTACATTGAACTTAAAATTTACGAATCTCGTCCATCCCTCAAGAAAACCCAAAGCCCCAAAAAAACCAACTGCGAATACATGCGAATACTTAGGGAAAATCAGGAACACATCCCGCTCCTATCTCCGGAAAATGCCGTACAGGTGGACTCCCTGGTCGATACCCTAACAAAGCTTTGCAACGACGCCCTAGACAAATCTTGCCCTAAAATAGCCCCCAAAGAATCTCTCATGCCATCATGGTGGTCCCCAGATCTCGAGACACTTATAACTAAGTGCAGGAGAACTTTTAATCATGCCAAAAGTACGACGCTTGACACTACTTGGGCGCAGTACAGGACTGAGCTAAACAGCTACAAGAAAGCTTTAAGAAATGCAAAGCGGGCCTCGTGGGCAAATTTTTGCAGTAATATTGAATCTACCTCTGACGCATCACGTCTGAGGAAGATTCTAGCCGCTCACCAACCCCCCCAGAGCTTTTACAAAGGGACGATGGATCGTGGACAGAATCCAGATCGCAAACCCTCGAACTTCTGCTAGATACCAACTTTCCGGCGTGCTCTCAAGCACCGCTACCAGCGACTCAGATCTCTCGAAGCCCAACAAACAGGTCTAACGAAATAATAAACGATCACAAGGTTAGGTGGGCAATCAGTACCAGTATCAATCAGTACTATATCATAGCGTGGCTTCGTAACATCTTCACTGGCTGCCTTACGACGAACCATATTCCCCTAGCATGGAGGGAAACGAAGGTAGTCTTCATACCCAAGGCAGGAAAACCTTCCCACGTTAAACCGAACGATTTCAGACCAATCAGTCTCTCCTCCTTTCTCTTAAAAACCCTCGAAATATTTTAGATGCCCATCTCAGAGATTCTATTAACCCGACTCTACTTTCGCGTACGCAGCACGCATATACCAAAGGCATGTCCACTGAGATAGCTCTGCACTCCCTAGTCTCTCGCATCGAGAGATCGATTAGTGTTAAAGAAATAGAAGGAGCTTTTGACAACGTTCTTCCAGTAGCCATCACCTCGGAACTGATGAATCTGGGGGTTGAGGATACCCTGGTGAAACTCATAGGCCTGTTGCTCACCAGCAGGACAGTGAGCTCCTTCTTAGGAGAGTCCTCGATAAGCAGGTGCGTCAGTAAAGACACTCCTCAGGGAGGTGTCCTATTTCCACTTCTATGGGTACTGGTGATAAACCAACTGCTATGTACACTGGAAGAGGAGGAGCACGTGGTGGTAGCCTACGCGGATGATGTTGCCATCCTAAGCCAAGCTAAATTTCCGCAAGCCCTCTGTGAGAAAATGCAATTAGCACACAACACGTTAGTGAAATGGACCAAAACCTGTGGATCAGGAGTGAATCCGAGCTAGACAGAGCTCGTTCTTTTCACTAGGAAATATAAACCCCCAATTTTAAGCTTCTTAGTGGAGCCCTACGCAGCACACCAACCGAAGCACTGAACATCATGCTTCACCCAATACCGCTGGACCTACTGTCCAGAGAATTAGCCAGAAACTCAGCCATTAAACTCAGGGAATCCAACAACTGGACGACGGGCCACACGGGCCACACCGTAGTTCTCAAGTCCAAACCTCGGATTCCCCCTATAACAGCATACCAAAACTGACTTTTAACAAATTATATAGAGTTTGCATACCTAGTCGATCAGACTGGGAAAAGCCGTTTCAACATATACCAGGTTCGATCAGATCGGTGGTGTATACTCCCCCGATTTAGGAATCAGAACCAGTTTCCGTCTTCCCGACCACTGCAGCGAGTATCAGGCAGAGGTGAGGGCCATCCAGGAAGCCACCCTCTGCCTGCGCATGCATAACATCAGTGCAGGGAATAACTACATCTACTCAAACAGCCAAGCCGCCTTGAAGGCGCTTGACTCGTGCACCAACAATGCAGCCTCACTCACTGAGTAAGTGATACCCTATCGGACGTATCCGAGGTTGGGATATAAATATCCTCGAATTCCTAAAATCTTCAAATTGGTTTAGGGGGGAACAAAATGATTAAAAGACGTCGTGTGTGCAGTAGGCTAACGATTTTTCTTTCTTCTGCTCCAGCCACTGTTACCTAACCTAACCTAACCTAACACTGTTGATCCAGATCAACACACTAGTGATAATATACCGGTCGAAACTGGTCTAGCAACCAATGCTGTGGCTCCATTGGATGCAACTGCTATGGTTACTAAGAACACCCTTATAGGTATTCCACCAGGGAAACAAATTTTTTTTTAGGCCTGCCCCTGATACTACATCTGATGATGTGAAGGCCTTTTCACAGGGCAAATTTAAAGCCAACATTACGGTTGAAAATTTAAGTTGACGTATTCTCAGGAAATATCATTACTTAAAATTATTAATTTTATTATTATTTGTTGCAAAGAATTCTGGACCGACCACTTAGTTATTAAAGAATACACGATAGATAAGAAATATCGGCCTCCGATTTTACTTCCTTCTTCCGGTGGTAGTTCTAATCCACCTATTGTAGTATCTGATAGTTCAAAAAACTGACATCCTCCCTCTCACTTGGCTATCAGAATGTAAGAGGTCTTTGTAGTAAACTTAGTGATCTTTATCTAAATAGCCTAACATTTCCTTTCCATGTCGTTGCCTTTTCTGAAACATGACTAAGGCCCGACATCCTTAATTCTGAAATTCTGTCTAACAAATTTTCCATTTATAGAAAAGATCGCTCCCTCGTCGTGGTGGTGGTGTTCTTATTGCTGTTGACGCTGTTTCATCATCGGAGCTTGTAATAATCAATAATTGTATAGATATTGAATTTGTTGGTGTAATTGTGTATTTTTAGTATTTTCTTTTATATTACTTGTTCCTATATTCCTCCCTCTGATATTTCCTTATATTCTTTGCATTCTTCTGCTATACAATCTGTCTCATCTATGGTTTCTGATCGTGATTTTCTTGTAGTTCTTGGTGACTTAAATATAGTCGGAGCTACCTGGATTTCAAGTTCTTATTCTAGCGTGTTGACTCCCACATCTCAGCACGATTTTGTTGAAAGTTTATTTGGGATGTCATTGTGTCAAATCAATGATATCCCAAGTTCTTCACATAAATTGCTTGATCTTGTTTTTGTCTTGGATTTCTCATTCTATTCTGTCTCCCGTACTGAACCTATAGGGTGCCAAGCCAAGGTAGAAAACCTGCAGAGCGAGTTCGTCAATTTCGGAAAACCGATTTTATTAAACTCGCTCAGCTCCTATCCCAGACTGACTGGTCCCAGCTTTACATGTGTAGTGACATGAATTGTGCAATAAATTATTTTTATTCTATCTTAAATTCATTATTCGATTCCTGTGTCCCGTTTTGTAACCCTCGTACGTCTAACAAGCCTGTGTGGCTTACACGTGATTTAATAAACTTAAAAGATATAAGTCGAGATTGTATAAAATGTTCAAGGAATCTGGCTCTTCCTCGGAGTTTGCTCGCTATTTGATTGCCCGATCTAACTTCTGTGAACTTAATATACTCTGTTATCACAACTACATAGCTCAGGAGCTGTAGGGTACAGTTTCAGCGGGATCCTAAAAGGTTTTATAACTTCGCTAATGCGAAGCGTAGGTCACCAACACTTCCATCAACTGTATTTTTCGAAAAAAAGACAGTTGACTCAGATCAGGCTATTGCCGATCTTTTTGCCGAATTTTTTTAAACGATTTATAGTTCACAACCTTATTAAATGGTTTCGCCTTATCCTTATCATGTAAATCACACCAATTGCATTTTTTGACCTTTAATAACTGAAAGTTCGCTTCTACGGGATTAAAAGGCCATTAAGCCCGTATTTTCACCTGGACCTGATGGAGTACCAGGCAGTGTGCTCAAGTACTGTGCTGAAGGTATTTTTAAGCCATTATTTCCTCTTTTTAAACTGTCCGTGGAGTTGTGCTCTTTCCCTAACATTTGGAAAGAATCATTTATAATTCCTCTCTATAGAAAAGGAAACGAGTCTAGTGTTGAGAACTATAGAGGTATTTCTAAGTTGTCTGCTATTCCTAAGATTTTTGAGAAATTGATAACTTCTCAACTTCAACATTTATGTTGAGTCCATAATTTAACCCTGCCAGCGCGGGTTCGTGAAATATAGATCTACTACCACTAACCTATTGGAATTCACTTCATTTGTCATCAAGGGATTTCAATCTAAAATGCAAACAGATGTTATATACACTGATTTCGGTAAGGCTTTTGACTCTAATAATCATTCTCTTTTACTTCATAAGCTTCATCTTCTGGGATTTCCAAATAACTTAATTCTTTGGATCTCTAACTACTTAACTCTTAGAGCCCAAAAGTTTTTTTTTCAAAATCTCTAAGTCTGTCAAGTTACTTTTGAAGTTCCACAAGGAAGTCATCTTGGCCCCTTATTATTTACTCTGTTCATAAATGACCTTCCTTCTGTTGTAAATCACTCTCGGGTGCTGAACTATGCCGATAATGATAAGCTTTGTCTGTCATCTACTGATTTCACATCTGGTTAAAGGTTGCAAACTGATCTTGACAGTTTTCAAGCCTGGTGTCGGGTAAATTTTTAAAATCTTAATTGTGGTAAGTTAAACATAATGTCCTTTACAGTCGAATGCCGTTTTTTAATAATTATATTCTTAATGGTTTTCTTGTTCGAATTAAGTCGGTTAATGATTTGGGTATCCTTTTAGATCCCAAGCTTAAGTTTGACAAGCATATCTTTTCCACCGCTAATAGTACCATTGGTGTCCTGGGTGTCATTAAGCGTTGGTCGAATGAAATTACCGATCCCTACATTACTGCAACTATTCATACTTTTCTTGTGTGACCTATTCTTGAATATGGTGTCCCCAATACAGGGATCATCAGGATAGATTAGAATCAGTACAAAAACAATTTCTGCTCTTTTCACTCCAGGGCCTTTACTGGAATACCAATACTCGCTTGCCTTCTTATCGTATTAGACTCTTACTAATAAATCTGCTTTCTCTTTCTGATCATAGAACCATGCTTGGTGTAATTTTCTTACACAAACTAATTAATGGGGAAATTGATTCTTCTGAACTAAACAGCCAAATTAGTTTTGCAGTTCCAATCAGATGTTCTAGAAACTTTCTTCCACTATCTCTTCAAACTTGTAGTTCTAATTATGCTATTCATAACCCCTTGCGAATCTTCTGCTCTAACTATAACAATCTTTTCCATCTAGTTAGTAATGCTACTTCAATTTGTACACTTAGAAATTTGCTCATAAGTCATTTATGAAGGTTAAAGGTATAAATTATAGACACCTTTATGGGTTGGGAGGGTAGATAATTAGAACAGCTTCGTTCTTCACTTAAGATATATCATAAGGGGCAGCTTTTAGTCCTCTGTTTTGGTTGATATCCGCTCCTAGTTAAATTCCGTCTGCGAAGTTTTTTATGTAAGACGGCGGCTTACTAGGTGGAAAGAGCCGACTTTCCCTGAGCTCAAGTCGAACCCGTATGGAGAGTACGGTTCCAGTCGGGTGCACACATCACGTGTTCGTTACAACATTTTGCCACCACCACAGGCCCCGATCCAGCCACCCAGCGGAGCCTAATGGAAACGCAAGTAAAGGCGACGGCTGCGTGGTAACTGTTGGGAACTGCAGTACCAATGCAAGTACGAGTTACAAGGGCAAATTACTAGTGCGACGCGGTGATTTACCAACAAGCCAAGCTAATGTTAGGCCACCAACTCAGTGGTTCCTTTTGTCTTTTAACTTTGCAAAAATCATACAAACACAAGTAAGAATGTCCAATTTCAAAGTCGATCGGATAATAAATACGGAAGTTATTGTTATTATGTATTATTATACTTGGAGTTTCGTAGTCGGGTATACGCGACTAGAGCATTCTTTCTTGTTAAGTTGTTCTACTTGCCTCGAACAAACGAGCCACTGCGGAACGTCATCTTAAACGAACGAGACGTACATCTGGGCAACGATACGTGGGACAAGAACGCAGCCAGCCCCGACCAGAGAACAGGAAACCGAGAGCCTCTGCCACATGGTGTTGCAGGCGAAGTTCTTATAAACCAGAGGGCTGGCGTCTACGGGCCCCTGAATCGTGAGTAAAGTGACAAGAGAGGTTATCCGGAAAAGGAAGTCATCGTCCAAAATGGGGTACCAATGTCATATAATTTTGTCCGGAGTACGAAAGGACAGCCTGAAGAAAGCCACCGGGAAAAGCATAGTTTAAGTCTGGGTTTCTTGGGCCAACCTCGACGGCAGTGACAGGGCATTTCTGAGAGCACTGACGGCTAAACCGACTTTTAAGCTGGGGTATCCACGGAAAACTCTTACGAAATAGGTGCAGGTAATTCGCAGAAAGGTGCCGACGGATAAACCTAGCTTAAAACTGGAGTACCCTTGGTACACCCTCCAGAGAATAAAGGCAATAGTTTCTGACAAGGAGCCAACGGTCAAACCTAGTTTAAAACGGTTAAGCCTTGGTGACGATGAAGGATACGTCGATACCACAGAGCGCCGAGGTGGGTCCAAGTGTGAACCAGTTAGCTTGGAAAGAACACTTAGCGAACGGGGTGAGTCAAAAGAGATCTTGGACAGCTGGAATACGGGCATCTTTCACAATTCAGTGGGAAACTACAGTAACGTCTACGAGAGAAAATATCATTTAGTCAACAACCTTGTAATTTCTTGAATATCCGGGCGAACCGAGAAAATATGTATCTATTTAAAACTTAACCAACCGACTAGTTATTAATGCAAGTTCGTTAGATTATACATTTGTTGCATGAGCCCCTGGTCGACCGAGCTATACCCGGCGAAGCCAATAGATTCGTTACGCTAGTTATCTACTCCTTTAATTATTCCAAATTATGAACTAAACCAAAACGTATAAAATGCTAATTCAAAAATTTTTGTTAGGTATTTAAGATATTCGTGTATTTCATTTGAATACTTACCTCATTAACTTGTTTTGTGCTTGCACAATACATCGCAGCTCCTGAACTTGTTCAAGCTGAATATCTTCAATTCTAGCTTTTGAAGAAATTTTATTTTTTGTCGATGCCAACAAAATTTCTATGCGTTTATGCAGTAAGCGATATTGGCCACATGTATATGTTATAAAGAATCCAAAAATAGAGTCCTCAGCAAAGAGAGTAGTTACCACACAATGCCAGCAAACGCCGTAAAAATATACGTAAGCGCATAACATATCCAATTTTTGTACGGGTCGTAAGGAAACTGCATTTTATAGGGAAATGGCTTCGTCGATTCATCTATGCCAACAATCCAAAATATCTCTACTAGAGGCAGTACGCAGTACATTAGTATAAGGCAAGACAGCAAGACCGTCATCACTCGAAATGTAGTCATTCTCTGGCGGCACTCTTTGGCAATGCGTACATTAGCGGTGCTGTCAAAAATATAATCAATTTTAATTCAAATTTTACATAGAAAGATCGGTTATCATCAGCGGGACGAAATTATTTAAGCTTGAAGCAATTCAACAAAGATAAGTCTTTAATGTTTGAATATCAGCACATAAATTGTATTCAGCTTACTCGTGCTTAATATCACTTTTATTAGTTTGACTGTAATTACTAAGCTCGTTGGATGTGATCGCAAGGTGCTGATCATGACCACCACATCAATAAAATAAACAAGTAAGAACGATGCAGTCGGACGTGCCCATACCGCTGGAGAGGGTGGCAACATTTTTTGATGGAGTTCTGTCAAGGAGGCCAACAGTGATCGGTACGTCAAATTTGGTTACTCTACCTCTTCTGGAGAGGATTATCCTGGCTCAGGGGCCGCTGACGTGGGTTACTAGGCTTAAGAAGACTCGGGGTGTTCCGCTGGGGAAGCTCAACTGGGCGCTTGCGGCGCTGCTGAAGATTGCTCCGCTGGGGAGGATCAGCCGGGCTCTGAGGCCGCTGACGTGGGTTTTTTGGCTTAAGAAGACTCAGGGTTGATCAACGGGAATAAAATCGTTACAGTGGCGTCCGAGCATGTAGTGGTTTCGAAGAAGAGGCCCCTAGAGAACCCAATAACACGCATACTAACAACATCACAGAACATGAAAGCACTTAGCTAACTCCATCGCTTATCACATACATTACAACAATGCAACACAAATTCCGGTAAATGTTTACTTTAGCTACCCCTTATAAAGACTCCACCGATCTTTATGAATTTGGTACCAAAACACGCGGAAAAAATCACAGATTCGATTTTCGGTGGCGGAGGTCAACTTTATTGCACAATTATTTAATTATTCAATTTGTAAAATAGTCCCATACAAGCGCTATGCCGATAAAAGTTCTGTTATTAACAGAGCTGAGCTGATGTTAGCGACCAGTGCTGTTAAGTAAGCATATGCTAACGAGCAGTGTTGGTAAGTACGTATGCGCTAAAAGACTAGTGTTGGTAGGTATTAATGGAGCTGCCAGACTGTTAAATAATTTAAAGCAATATTTAGGCGGTCATATTTGAATTGTGTAATCACAGTCCAACATGAAATTTAATAAATAAAAACATTGCTAAATTGCATGGTCAATATTAATTTTATCCTGTACCCATAAAATGGGTAAAAGGGGGTATTACATCTGTGCAAATGTATGTAACAGACAGAAGGAGACATCTCCGACCCTATAAAGTATATATATTCTTGATCAGTATCAATAGAGATTTCGATCATGTCCGTCTGTCTGTCCGTCTGTCCGTATGAACGCGTCGATCTCAGCAACTACAAGAGCCAGAGACACCAAATTTGAAATGTAGGTTCCTGTATAGCTATACGCAGATCAAGTTTGTTTCATATTTCAGATATCTCCCCCGTTCCCCGCAAATCGATTAAAACCGTTTTGCAGTAACAATTTTCAAGATACAGCTTTAAGATTTGATGTACAATACTTTTAGTCACTCCTAATCTACTGTCCAAATTTCAAGTCGATCGGATAATAAAAACGGAAGTAATTTACGAAAGAAGATTCAGTAAGGCATCGAGAGGGGGAAGGAGAAGCACAGCCACCAATTAAAATGCCTCGCTTGCGCTGTTGCTTTTGCCGCCTGTGTGCGTGTGTCTTTGTGTATGTGTGTGTGTATGTGTAAGTGGAGGTAGATGTGATTGAGTGTTTTAGACCTGGGTACAGGGAGTTTCGTAGTCGGGTATACTCGACTATAGCATTCTTACTTGTTATTACATACATATTTAAAAAACTTATTTAATGATAAGTTAAATATAAATATTCTTTTCTTTTCTTATAGAAAATTTATGTTCGCCTAACATCGAAAACCATCTTGGACTTGGTCAAATTTAGACCCCGGCCCAGTATCATTCTTATTCAGCGTCAATAACCTTATTACGGATCCCCGAATCACGGCCCGTCGATCTGCATAAGCTGCATCCGCTGCATCTCGGCCACGAGTGATTTAGTAAAAAAAAGTCAGTGATTTTCACACGCTCGCGTCGCCGAATAACCATTAAAATCTAACTCCAGCTGAAGATCCTGGCAGCCTTTAACTCATAGTTTTAACTAGAAGTTATCATTATATAAATAAATAAATAAAGGCAAATCGATTACACCTTTTCAACCATTATATAATACAATTTATCAACCCTATTACCGACCACATACCCAAATACCACTTCAAATACCTGGAACTAACCCTATTTCGTTTCCCCAACATCGACCTATGATACAACCACCCAGACCAAATCCACAATTTATCAGACATAACGTATTTGACCAGAACCGCTTCGGATCTAATTATGAAAGTACACCGATTAACTTCCCACCAATAGGAAATACGGTAATGAATAACCCGGTTAAGAGGCAGAGACATTTAGACAGCGGACAGTCAAAAATGACTATAGATGAAATGAGATACCAAGAAGGAACACCAGTACAATCCGATTACCCATACAACCTGGCTAACCCCCACTATTATCCCGACTATCCTCAGGTTGACCCTCATTCTTACCAAACGTATGACATCTCTAATCCAATTTACAACACTCCCGAACATGGTTATGGTAACTCAAACCAGGCAGAAACAGAACAACCAGTACTCAATGACATAGAACCAAACGATACAGAACAATTTTTCAGTTAGTAGCCACGGATCAAGCCAATATATAAGTTAAACATAATAATAACAACTTAAGGTGTCTTATTGATACTGGTTCCACAATAAATATGCTGACCCAAATAATTTTCGAACCACCCATCCAACAAACTAATCATTTAATCCATACAAGTAATGGCCCCCTAATTATAAACGAAATCACAAACTTACCACCAAACAACTATTTCCCTATTCCTCAAGAGTTTCTAATTCACAATTTCTCAGACCAATATGAAATGCTGATTGGACGCAATTTATTGTCTAAGGCTAATGCAACAGTCAACCTATTTAATAAAGAATACAAGCAATTCCACAGAACAAAATCATATTCAAGAATACCCTTTTCCCATAAAGACCCCATATTTCTGGAAAACTCCACGCTTCAAGAAAACCTATTTCGACTCGACCATTTAAATACAGAAGAAAAACATAAGTTAACCAATTTGTTAAAAGTTTCCAAAATATCCAATATCGCGAAGGCGATAAACTCACCTTTACCAATCAGGAAAAACACACCATTAATACTACGCACAACGCCCCTATTTATCAAAAATTGTATAGTTACCCACAGACATATGAAAGGAGGTAGAAAAACAAATTCAGAAATGCTAGAGCAGGAATTATGAAAGCAATTCACCATATAGTAGGCCCATTTGGGTTGTACCAAAAAGAAAGATGGTTCTGGGAAGGAGAAATTTCGCATTGTAATTGATTATAGAAATTTAAATGAAATTACCATAAACGACAGGTATCCTATCCCAAACATGGATGAAATATTAGACAAACTAGGTAAATGTAACTATTTCACGACAATTGCTCTAGCTAAAGGCTTCCATAAAATAGAAATCGATATCCAAGACCGCGTTTTCAATGGCCATTATGAATATACACGAATGCCATTTGGGCTTAAAAATGCCCCGCTACCTTTCAACGTTGTATGAATAATTTGAATAGTCCGCTTTTAAAAATTGTTTAGTATACCTAGATGGTATCATAGTTTTCTCCACCTCTGTAGAAGAACATTTACAATCTTTACAGGCAGTTTTTGAGAAATTATCACAGGCAAATTTAAAGCTACAATTAGACTAATGCGAACAGAGATGGCGCATTCGCTAGCTTAGCCCTTTAAAGATGGCTCGAGAGTGAGGAAATAGAGTTTAAACTTAATACTACAAAAATAGATGTTGCAGACATAGAAAGACTGCATAAAACAATAAATGAAAAAGTCCGTATTATAAAAATTCAGACGATAATGAGGCCAAGTTGAGTAAAATAGAGACAATACTTTACATTTATAACCACAAAACCAAACATGACACCACTGGACAGACCCCTGCCCACATATTCTTGTATGCCGGACAACCTACCCTAAACACACAACAAAATAAAGAAATTAAAATCAATGAAATAAATAAAAATAGAACAACGTACGAAATTGACACTAGTTACAGAAAAGGACCATTGCAAAAAGGTAGATTAGAAAACCCATTCAAATTAACAAAAAATGTGGAACAAATTGACGACGACCACTACAAAATTACTAACAGAAATAGAGAAACATATTACTACAAGACACAATTCAATTCACAATTCACAAAACAGAAAAAAACTAATCGACTTCCCATCCTACAGTCCCCTGGCTCATCCTAATACTCCTCTTCGCTTGTGTGAAGCTATGCCAAACCCAACAAATCCAAATCAACAACATCGATACAGACCATGGGTACCTTCTATTTTCGGACAAGCTTGTAAAAATTCCGTCAGAATACGAACACCATTGTCTTTGAATCAACCTTACTGATATTAACAATTTAACCAATTACTTCAACACTAAAATAACTAACTACACTGATAGTCCACAAATTAAACTTCTGCATGATAAAACAAGTAAGAATGCTATAGTCGAGTATACCCGACTACGAAACTCCCTGTACCCAGGTCTAAAACATCCAATCACATCTAAGTCCACTTACCCATACACACACACATACACAAAGACGCACGCACACAGGCGGCAAAAGTGGCTGTGCTTCTTCTTCCCCTCTCGCTGCATCACTGAATCTTCTTTCGTGAATAACTTCCGTTTTTATTATCCGATCGACTTGAAATTTGGACAGTATATTAAGAGAGACTAAAGTATTGTACATGCCAAATCCTAAAGCTATATCTTGAAAAATTGTTACTGTAAAACGGTTTTAATCGATTTGCGGGGGAACGGGGAGATATCTGAAATATGAAACAAACTTGATCTGCGTATGCTATACAGGAACCTATATTTCAAATTTGGTGTCTCTAGCTCTTGTAGTTGCTGAGATCGACGCGTTCATACGGACAGATGGACAGACGGACAGACAGACGGACATGGAACCAATCGAAATCTCTTTTGATACTGATCAAGAATATATATACTTTATAGGGTCGGAGATGTCTCTTTCTGTCTGTTACATACATTTGCACAGATGTAATACCCCCTTTTTACCCATTTTATGGGTACAGGGAGTAATGATTAATTACTTAAATACTTATACGGCACGTTAGATAATAATGACCAACTCAAAATCTAAAATCAACTAGAATGTGTGGCCACAAGATCAATTAACGTATATGAAATGGATGATGTCATCCAAATGATCAACAATAACTTCCAAATGATTAAAGAATTTGAAAATAAAGAAAGTAACACAGAACAGCTATTATACGAACTAATCCAATTTACAGAATATATAGAAGATATTGCAATGGGAAAGAAACATTCTCGATTGGGACTATTCAACCCAAAATTACTCAATTACTACAAGCTAGAAAACGTAGACAGTAGTAACATATTACTAACCAAAACATCAACCTGTATTAACACGAATCAAAACTTATCATATCCCACATCCCTATTAAATAAAGAATCGTTCATACCATCAAAATAATACCTTACCCGGATAGTAATGATTACTGGTTCATGGTAGATTATGTAGGAAAAGATACCTATTTTGAAGCAAAATTTTTAACCAAGATAACAAAGAAGTACATGATGAATGTATTAAGAATATTATAAAAAGAACTAACCCAATATGCAATTATGTCCCTATAGCAGTAAAACAAATCATTAAATATGTAGAACCAAACAATATCCTAACTTGGAATGCAAACAACACCATTATAAACCAAAATTGCCAAGATGATACTAAAAATATAACGATTAAAGGCAAAAAAACCATAACAATAAAACAATGTAAATTGAAATAGGAAAAATTGTGTTAAGCGAAAACCATTTGAATCCCGAAATCAATCTAACTCCATTATATACACCCTTAGAAATAATAAAAATTAAACCAATAGAACATAAGGACGTCGTAAATTTAATAACAAATAATATTGTCACAATTTGTATAATTCTACTAATTATAAGTCTGATAACTTGTATTGTTTGCATATATTTGAAAGTTAAAACTAAAACAACCATAGAAATACAAGATGCCAACCCAATTGCATTACCCAGACTGTACCCATCAACCTCAGCAGAAGCATCGGCTTCTCTTTAAAGGGAGGGAAGTGACATATTTATGTCATAAGTACACTGACCCCCATGCGCTCAGCTCGTGTATTTACGTCTACATAACAGAAGTACTTTTGCAAAGTCAGCAGGCCCCATGCGCTCATCTCGTGTATTTATCCCATGCAGCTGCGTTCTGCACCTAACAATATATGCCATGCAATTGTAATGAAACTTTAGTCTTAAGCTGAACATTAAAGAATAAAAACCACACATTCGGTAAAAGTCGTTCGTTGTGTTTTTTCTTGTTTCATCGTCTACCTAAGTTGTAAAACGGGTAGTTAATTGGACTCAGATAAGTAATTTATCTCATTATATATATAAAGGAGTTCCTGCTAACTGACTGACTGATTGGCAATCATCGCACAGCCCAAACCGTAAGGGTGCATCTATGATGAAAGTGCAAACGTGAAAATTCCACCCACAAGTGTGGAGGATCGCGGAAAACTGTTATATGTTATATGTTCATGCGATTGGCTTCAGATTCATTTTCAAGTTTCTATGGGAAAATATTATAGAAATATTATATATTATATTTTATAAATCTACTCCTAAGGTCGGAAAATTTGCGGAAAGCGGTGGTCGGTTGGGCGGGAGGTGGGTTGCATTTGCCTGGGTCCACGGTTTAACAAGCCCGTGCTTGGTGTCGTTGGGCCACTTGAATGTACTGCCCTTTTTTTTAAAACAATGTCCAAGAGGTGGGCCGAGCGGGCCAGATTCCAATCAAATCAATTTGAAACGGGGGAGGTGTGACAGTGCGCGAACATTTTGTATATGAAATAAATTAATTAATAAACAAGAACAAAGGTGCATTTAAATATAACTGCCACAATTCAAATATAACGACCAAAATTCAAATATACGCGCGCAATCGACTAAACAACACTTCGCTGTTAGAGCTCTCAATGGCACTGTAGGCTTAACAGCGCACTGCAAACTTATAAGCGATCGGTTAACAGACCACTAACGCAGCGTATAAAAGACGGCGCGCCAGCGCTTATAAGTCACTTTAAGTCCGGCACTTGCCTAGGTAAGTTCGACCGATTAGCTGCGCTAGTTATAGTACGTTGACTGCCGGAGTTTCTTGGCAGGGTGGCACTGTTGGTTAAATTTGGTTTTGACGTGTTGACCATTTCCCGAATTTGGTGTCACAACTATGACAACTTGTACTAGCGAATTCCCCGAGCCAGATTAGTGCGAGTGAAAACACGTCTTGGTAGTTTGAGGTTCGTAACTTAAGTAATTATTTATTCTTAACCTATGGCAGATGAAGGCCCACCATCTATGTACTGCTTGTAAGCAGCAGGCGTAGGCGGCGTTATTGTATTTCCTATGTACTTACTGCACACAGGCTGTATTGCTTAAGTGTTAAGTGGTTTTATTGTTATTTATTGCACACAGGCAGTATTGGTTACAAGTGTTTTGGGTTTTTATTTATTTACTGCACTCAGTCAGAAATGCATTCATATTCATATTCATAATGTGGGTCCAGTGCCGTCAAGTGTTTACTGCCTGTCACAATATTGTTGAGACTGCAGCTTATCGGCCACTGCCGATGACATGCGTTACGTTTGGCATTTGACACTACAACGCTTGGTCGTTATGGGGTCAGATGCCGCTGCCTGGGTAGCTTGAGAGGGGCAATCGTGAGATTGTTAACTCCTCCATCCGCGTATTGAAGTGATGGCCATAAAGAGGGAACTTCAGTCGCAATTGATAGTGTTAGATTTTATGATACTATGATTGTTTTGGTGTTTCTGGATTTTAAAATTATTAATTCCATTGCCAGGGTCAATGTTATGAAACCCGTATAGAATCCAAAATTGTGTTGGCTAGTAAAATCCCTATGGTGTACAATTTTTTTCTAGTTTGTAAACACTGTCAGCTCTAATTTGTGAACGTTTAGTTCTTTGATAGTTTTGTTTACTTTGATTTGAGTTTGTTGGGTGCTATGCATGGTAGCATGGGTTCATACTGTTGTGGGTGTGTGGTCGAAGGTAATGTCTTTTATCTTTACACTATAAGAGTTGTAGCGGACAAGGGCCGATCCCTTAATGACCAGCTGACTCCCGCAGTCGGACACATGCATTTTTTGGGTGTTGAAAATTATTAGCATATTTTTTTCTGGCTCGAATATTTGGTCGTTGCCATTCGTCTTGATTGAACAGACTAGGATTCCACCTGTGGCTTTGTGCAATAATGTATTGTATTATGTATTATCAAAGAATATAAAGTCATACAGAAGGCGCATCTCATACAACGAAAAATGTTCTATGAGGGGACTCATTTCAACGTACCCATATTTTGCTTGGTGAGCACTTACTTAAATACTCGAAAATGTCGTTAGCCAGCGAGAGTTTTTCAAGGCAGTAGTGCAGTGGGATGTGGGGCGGCGCGTTGTCACGGTGGACGACCTGTGTTCAAGCCCAACTGGTGGCAGCTGGCTAATAATAATAATGTTTTGTTTTTTTTTTGTTAATTGGTATTATTTTTCAACTGTTCGGTTTGCTGTATTTAATTTATTTTTACTCCCTGTACCCATAAAATGGGTAAAAAGGGGGTATTGGATTTGTGCAAAAGTATGTAACAGGCAGAAGGAGACATCTCCGACCCTATAAAGTATATATATTCTTGATCAGTATCAAAAGAGATTTCGATTTGGCCATGTCCGTCTGTCTGTCCGTCTGTCCGTCTGTCTGTCCGTATGTATGAACGCAAGGATCTCAGCAACTATAATAGCTAGAGACACCAAATTTTGAATGTAGCTTCGTGTATAGCGGGAGCAGGTCAAGTTTATTTTGGATCCGAGATATTCCCCCCATTGCCCCGCTATTCAATAAAAACGTTTTACAGCCACAGTTTTATAGATATAGCTTTGGGATTTGGCATGTATAATACATTGGTCATTCTTGATATACTGTCCCAATTTCAAGTCGATCGGATAATAAACACGGAAGTTATTCAACAAACAAGATTCAGTACTGCAGGCTTGGCAAGCAGCAACATGAAGGCTTCAGCATATGTATGTACATATGGGCGAGCGAGCGCGAAGCGCGTGCATTTTCTATTAAGTACTTAAGGCTTAACCATGTGTGCGAGCGAGCGCGAAAGTGCAGCGGGTCTTGTACTCGTGACGTCACGACATACCAAAACACACGGCATCAGCTGATGCACATGTCGCTTTTAAGCAACACAAGCCCATATGGTTTCATAATTGCTTATCGGTACGCAAACCATACGATAAATTTTAAGCGCCTGATCTGCTTGACATTTTTCTTTGTGAGACATGCGCCATCTGCATGACTTTATTTTCTTGAAACATATTGTTATCAATGCTCTGCATAGTGCAAACTATGCATCAAAATTCAAAAATTGACTGTTGGCGCGCAGCCAATTGGCCTCTTCGATAAAATATCGATAAGTATCAGCTCTTCGATCAGTCTCGCTCTCTCTGCATTGTGCTGCTAGTATTTCTTTCACTCTACCGTCGTTCGTCATCGTCATCGTTCGTCATCGACAACTCTGGGTACAGGGAGTCTCGTAGTCGAGTGTACTCGACTAAAACATTCTTACTTGTTATTATTTGTGATTGATAGAAGCGGACAGATAGATAAACATATGAATGGATAGACAAAGGTTTTTTATTTTACATTTAATACTTCTATTAATTTAAAAAATTAAATTAATTAAATAAATGTAGACAAGCAGCTTCATAAAAAAATAACGGTTGATTGAAAAGTTGAAGCATACAGAATCACAAGGCATACAGAATCACACAAGCAACAATTTCGTCGTTCTGTTAGGACGAGGTAACGGTAACGGTTCTAAAAATAGATTTCGTTTTGCTTCGACATCAGCGAGCCAAACCTCGCCAATTTTTGTAACACAGCTGGCATTCGCTTTCGCTTTCGGTTTCGTTTTTTTTTAAGCTCGCGATTTAGATACTCTACTTTTTATAAATTAGGTTACTGCTATTATTTGGCCTATAAAATATATATTTCATTAATGTTAATAAATAATGGAAAATGTATTTTTGATTTTAATTTTGACTAAGCGTACATGGCCACCATTTTAATTAACTGGCTGTGTAAATTTTTTTTCTCTGAAGATAGAGTATTTACGTTTCGGCGCTTCAAAGTGGAGTTTATACGCACACTTTTCTATACATATGTAAAAATTTCATTTTGGAAAAGAATTTGTGTGGCAAAAATGTATTGCTTTTACTCCCTGTACCCATAAAATGGGTAAAAAGGGGTATTACATCTGTGCAAATGTATGTAACAGACAGAAGGAGACATCTCCGACCCTATAAAGTATATATATTCTTGATCAGTATCAAAAGAGATTTCGATTTGGCCATGTCCGTCTGTCTGTCCGTCTGTCCGTCTGTCCGTATGAACGCGTCGATCTCAGCAACTACAAGAGCTAGAGACACCAAATTTGAAATGTAGGTTCCTGTATAGCATACGCAGATCAAGTTTGTTTCATATTTCAGATATCTCCCCCGTTCCCCCGCAAATCGATAAAAACCGTTTTACAGTAACAATTTTCAAGATATAGCTTTAAGATTTGGCATGTACAATACTTTAGTCTCTCTTAATCTACTGTCCAAATTTCAAGTCGATCGGATAATAAACACGGAAGTTATTCACGAAAGAAGATTCAGTAATGCAGCGAGAGGGGGAAGAAGAAGCACAGCCACTTTTGCCGCCTGTGTGCGTGCGTCTTTGTGTATATGTGTGTGTATGGGTAAGTGGACTTAGATGTGATTGGATGTTTTAGACCTGGGTACAGGAGTTTCGTAGTCGGGTATACTCGACTATAGCATTCTTACTTGTTGTCTCTGCATTTTGTAAAGTTATTCGTTGATTTGCAATTGAAGCGAGCAGTTATAATGAGCGCATGCAAGCAAACAATGGATACACCAAAATACAGGCAATCGGGCATCAGATTCTGTTGCGTGTGCCGAAAATCCAAGCGAGGCAATATAAATTTGAGGCTTTTCAAATTTCCTGATGCCGATAAAGTTTTGGGTCAAATTTGGAGAGAAAAATGTGAAATTAAAATTGAAGACTACAATAAAAAATTATTTATTTGCGAAAGTCATTTTTGCAGCACTTATGTTGGCAAGAAATTTTTAAAGTCTGAGCCATTCCGACCTTAAATATGAAAAATGATAATAGTAATTTAAATGATGACTTAATCGATTATGAATATGATTTCCCTGCAAAGAAGGCACGTTGCGATGACGTAGTCTGCAGTAATTGCGAAAGCAATATTAAAATACTTAAAATGTATAAAAACGTATAAGCTTGCTGTTAAAAAAAATAATCGTTTGAAAAATATGCTGAAAAAGAAGAACGGTCCGAAAGAGAAGAAAGGAGCTCCTTTCAAAATTTTTCAAAACGCAATTGATTCTATGCAAAATATTAGCAATGAATCCAAAACATTCTGTAAGATTTTGCTTCGAAGCAGACCTAAGCAATATTCCGAAGATGCCAAATATCTTGCGCAAAATATATTTTACATGTCGCAGTCAACATATTCTTTTCTAAGAGACAAACTTAATTTCAATTTGCCTCATGTTAGCACCGTAAACCGTTGGGCTCCAATAAAGTTTCTTCAGCCGGGGTTGAAAAATAGCGCATTTGAATATTTAAAGCAAATGTGCTTAAAATTAAGGGAAAATGAAGATACTTTAATGGTACTCGTAATGGACGAAATGGCACTGAGAAAGGAATTGAGATATAATCAAACTTTAGATTTAATTGATGGATATGAAACGGACGGACTCAAGAGAAGTAAAACAGTTGCAAAGCAGGCTTGTGTGTTTATGCTCAGGTCCTTGTTTTCAAATTGGAGTACTGTCTTAAACTATTTCGTTTCGGAAAAGGTTTAATTTCCAAAACTTTGTGTGACCTTATAAAAGAAATTATTAGTATGCTTAACAGTTTTGGGATATC
The DNA here is from genome assembly GCA_035043065.1 of Hirtodrosophila confusa. NCBI lineage: Eukaryota > Metazoa > Arthropoda > Insecta > Diptera > Drosophilidae > Hirtodrosophila > Hirtodrosophila confusa. Next base: position 711,729 of record JAWNNI010000171.1, read on the forward strand.
AGTTAGAGTTCTTTTGTGTGACCAGGGTTCTTATAACAGAAAGTGCTTCAATGATCTCGGTGCAAATGTTGACTGCCCATATTTTGAGTTTCAAAACAAAAAAATTTTTTGCATGTTCGACTTTCCTCACTTAATAAAGTCCTTAAGAAATAATTGGCTTGTATGCGACTTGGATACCCCCAATGGAAGAGCAAGCTTTAACGTGATCAAGGAACTCTGGGAAAAGGAAGAAAACTCAAAAACGAAGATGTGTCCAAAATTAACTAGACAGCATATATTCCCGAACTCCTTTGAAAAAATGCGTGTCAAATTTGCTACTCAATTGTTTAGCAAAACCGTTCAAGCCGCCATAAGAACGATCTGCGATACTGTCGGATTTGCCAGAAATTCAAAAGAAGTAGCACTTTCGACGGCCGATTTTACACAAAACATTGACAAAATTTTTGATTGCATGAACAGTGGAGCGCTATATGCGGATAATTTGTATCGATCTGCTCTGCAATTAAATAATCAACCATACAAATTTATACAAGAATTTTTAGTTTATATTAAGAATGTAAAGTTTGTTGATAACAAAAAGCAAGGCAGCGTATTTTTTTTTGAATGGGATACAATTGACGCTTACATCGGTGCTTATGCTTACTGAGGAAGTTCTTACCAATAATTGTAAATTTTTTTTCCTGATGACTAAGCGGTTGAATCAGGATAGATTGGAAAACACGTTTGCTGTTTTGAGACAGAAAGGCGGAAATAACAATAATCCTTCTGTAGCTGAGCTGAACAATATACTGGCAAGGATAATGACATGGAAAATTGTACAGTCGAGCTCAAACAGCAATTGTAATACAGACATAGTAGAAGACTCTTCAATACACATGAGTACAATTGTTTCTTCAGAGGACTCAACTTCAAGTGAAGAAGCTGTCTACGCAGAAGACACGGAAAACACGGAAGTTTGCAATTTTGATAGCATTATATATGCAGATTATTTTTTGGAAGATGATTTTTGTAATTCTTCAAAAATAAACTTGGAGTTAGTTTCCATAAGATATTTTGTTGGATATGTTGCTTTCAAAATAATTCCAAAACTGAAATGTGAAAAGTGTTCTATTGATTTGGGAAAAGAGGATGAGGTATTAACTGCACCAAGTGAATTTTTTATGTTCCATAAAAACTACCAGTCCCTTACAGATTTTGGAAATCTCTTTGCCCCTTCCAATTCTCTTATGGAAGCTTGCAAGAAACATATTTTAATTTTTCACAGCATTTTTGATTCAGAGCCAGAAAGATTGGAAATAAAGTCACACATGAAAAAGCTTGCAAGACTTCAACCCCTGAGTGGTTTAGTGGTGAATGTAGTGAACATAAAGATTGTATATTAGATTTTCTTCTTTTGGCTTTGCTGCGCAAGCATTGTAAATGGGCTGTTGGAAAGGGCCAATCAAAAGGCCGAAAATTAAAAACAATTGCAGGCCAATAAGCTGTAAATCTCTTTTTTCGTCCGTCCGTTCTTTGTCGGTCCATCCGTTTGTCTGTCAATCTATCCGTTCCTAATTTTGTCCCCTCTATCAACCTTAAAGCAGAATAAGAGAAAATTTATCAAACCGGATAACACAAAACAATTCCAATTAACAGAAAAAACCAATAATAAAAATAATTAAATGTTACCCCGTCATCATCGCCCCAGGCAGGTTTGAACCTCAGGTCCTTCAAACAACGTACTGCATCACTTCCCTCTGCACCACTGCCACTAATTATTAGCAGTGACAAACGGCAGATAACTGTGCAACAAGCATAAAAGAGAATGAAAGCTGTGATTTGGACTGTGCATGCCGAGGCTTGGCTCGTTTGAAACGAAGCAAACGGAATCTATTTTTAGAATGTTTACCCCGTTGACCGCCTGCCCGCATCATCAAACGTGAAAACAAATCGACGAAATTTTTGCTTGTGATGCGCCTTCTGTATGACTTTATATTCTTTGGTATTATCCACTGTTGGGCATGTTCTGTTTTTTTGGTAAATTGTTTGGTATTGTAACTTATATAACTTGGTATTACAAAGTTTGTTTTGTTTATTTGTAATGGGATAATATGTGCAAGTGTAAAGTTATTAGTCTCAAATATTGGTGTTTGTATAGTAAAGAGGTTGTAAATTACCTCGTTAGTATTTAATTCAATATTGCTAATATGTGTTTTATCGATTCTTAATCCTCCTTGCCTATAATGAACTTCGGATTTACGTTTAGATTAGTTAATAAGAGGCTTTCTGCTGTTATTTATGTAATTCAAGATTTTGTTTCGACTATAGTTGATCCTAATTACGCTAATTATTTATTGAACTACTGTCTCTTCATTTCCCATTTGCTTATATCTAGAATTTTCTGCCTGTTTGAGGTATTTACTTATTTCTTCTTTTTCTGAGTTAATAAATTTTGTTATGTTGTGAAAATTTTTGAATATTGTGTTGTTAAGGGCTGTTTGCATGTCTAGTCTTGATTTTACTGTCTCCTTTTGTTGTTTTAGTTTATGTAGTTCAGAATGAAGTTGTTCTTCATCTGCTGCGTCCATGATCCCTGAAAATGATTTTATTACTGATCCTAAGCCGTTAATAAGTCGTCGTTTTGTCTTTAGTGTGGAGGAATCGTTTATTAAAAGCTTATTCTTTACTTGCATTAACTTAGTTTCTAGTATATTTATATTGTCCATCATCCCTCTTCTTTCGTCTTTCTTAGTTTGTCTTAACGTCTCTTCGAATTGGCTTACGGTTTTTTCGAATTCAACAAGGTCAACCGAGTGAACTATTTCCCTGTACGATACTATGACTCTGGCTTTGCCGAAATCAATCTATATGATATCGTTTGCTATTAGAGGTGTTGGATCTTACCTCTCTTGGTTTGCTTTCTCTGTCCTTTCTTTTGCTGCCTTTTCTAATGATGCTGTAACCTTATGGTATATTTTCGTTTTCAATTCTGTAAGTTTTTCTAGGTAGTCGTTCTCGTAACTCGAGGTTACTTCCTCGTTGAACCAATGTGTACGTCCCGTGAAGATTTCGTATGGCGTAAATTTTGTTTATTGTGTGGATTTTTTGCATTGTTATATGTAAGTAGAGTGTAGTTTTTCTATTAGGGCGTTACTTGATGATTGTTGTAATGACGTGTAACGCAGGTTAATGTTATACTGTTTTCAAAATTCTTTAAATATGTTTGCAGAGAATTCTCCTCCTTGTTCACAAATTAGTTTCTTTGGTATCCGAAATGATGCTATGAAATTCGTAATTGCTTTCAATACGTTAATTGAGTCTCATGTGGGTATTAAATATGCTGCGGCGAATATTGATCTCGACACTTTATCAATTGAGGGTATACGTCAACATGTGTACCAAGTTTAGTTGCTCTAAAAATTGGGTTCATACGGACAGACGGACATTTCGCAAACCCAATATACTATTTTCCCTTCGGAAACATAGTATAAGAACCTCGGTACTTTGCGGGCAATACAACGGGCGGAAAATAGTTTGAAAGCTTTAGTCCGGATTTTTAGTATTATTCGTTGAATTGGCTTCAAGTGCCAAATGATTTTGGCAAATCTATCGCGTCGCCACGGGCGGGAAATGGAAGTCAAGGACAAATGAGTGGGATTATTTTTTTAGTTAGATCGGCTTCAAAGACATTTTCATAACCCTACACAAAAACCATTAGTCACGTGGCTCCACTATATAGTTTCCTACCCCACGGGAGGGAAAACTGTGATACGTTAGTTTTTGTGTATTTCTTACGGTTGACGAAAGTAGTCAAATTCAACATAATGCATTTTAATCTAAGTATTTCGCCGGGCAACGCTGGCGTTTTACCAGCTAGTATTTAATATTTGTAGTGTGTTTGTGTTTCGTTTAATCGTTTCTTATTATACCCTAGCAGAGGGAATTATAATTTTGTCTCGAAGTGTGTAATAGACTGAAGGAGACGTGTCCGACCCAACAAACTATATATATTTTGAATCAGCATGAATAGCCGAGTCGATATAGCGATGTCCGTCTGTCTGCCTCTCAAACTAGTCTCTCAGCTTTAAAGCTATCGTAATGAATCTTGGCATAGACCCTTCTTTTTGCTGCAGACAGTACATATGTCGGAACCGGCTGGATCAGACCACTATAACATATAGCTGCTATTGAATGATCGATCGACAAATATGTTTTTGTATGAAAAACTATTTTGTTTATAAAGGTATCCTTACCAAACTTTCCCAAGCCGAGTCTCTAGAGAGTTTATACAATCTATCCAAATTTGGTCAAAATCGTACAACTATATCGCTATATCAAACTTTTTGGTTATACAAAAACTAGCTGATAATACCCCGGCCGTGCCCAGCCAAATATTTAGATGCACTTTGCATTATGTTGCATTAAGAAATATACCAAAATAGCGTATCACAATTTTCCCTCCCATGGGGGTAGGAAACTAAATAGTTGAGCCACGTGACTAATGTTTTTTGTGTAGTGCTATAAAAATGTCTTTAAAGCCGATCCAACTAAACAAATAATCCCACTCATTTGTCCTTGACTTCCAGTTCCCGCCCGTGGCGACGCGGAGTAGATTTTTCAAAATCATTTGGCATTTGAAGCCAATTCCAAGAATAATACTAAGATTCTAGACTTAAGCTTTCCAACTATTTTCCGCCGTTTGTATTGCCCGCAAAGTTTTTTGTATTTATATTTGGATATTAGCATGACGCCATTCGCATGAGAAATGCAAATGCTGAATTCCAGACTTCAGAAGCCTTTTCAGACTGTGGGCGTGCATTTTTCAAAATCGGTAGCACACGTGTCGAATTATTTAATGTGAGGTGCTTTGAAAATTAGTTTCAAAGTAATTGGATGATAAACAGAAAAGTTTGAAAAATGAGTTTGAAGTCAATCGGACGAAATCAAAAACTTTTCATACAACAGTTTTTCGCGAATTTTCCTACTTTGGAGGTAGATTTTACAAAATCTTTGACAACCACGCCTATTGTGTTTTCCAATAGCACCTTGGAAATGAGTTTGAAGCCAATCGCATGCAAATAAAAAATGTTGAATGCCACCAATTTTGCGACCATAGGGCTGAATTTTCCAAAATCGTTGAAATACATGTCAAATTAATTTTTGTGTAGATCTTTGAAAATAAGCTTGAAACCGATTGGATGGTAAACAAAAAAGTTTCATACAACAGTTTTCCGCGATTTTCCACGCTTGTGGTTGGAATTTTCCAAAATCCCGTCTTAGCGTGCACTCTTATCACAGATGGAATCTACTGTGAAAATTTCAGCATCCTAGCTCTTACGGTTTTGGCTGTGCGATGATTGCCAATGAGTCAGTCATTTAGTCAGCACGAACTCTTTTATATAAGTATATAGATATAGATTTTCCCCTTAATAAGTTATGCTACTTAATATTTAAATAAGTGATCTTCGTTACCGTGTACAGATAGACTCATAAAATTTGACATACAGACTACTGTTTTCTTCGCGTCTCTTTCCGAACCATCAACTAGGCAAATTATACCGGACTAGAAACAGAGTATTCTGCTGCCGGGTACGTCCAACTGCAACGTTCTTACTGTCGATCTCGACACTTCATAAATTGACGATATACACCAACATGTGTACCAAGTTTGGTTGCTCTAGCTTAAAGATAAAGGCAAAAAAAATTGCGTTCATACGGACAGACGGTCAGACGGCCAGACGGACACCCGGACAGACGGACATTTCGCAAACCCAATATACTATTTTCCCTTCGGGAACATAGTATAAAAATGAATAACAAAAAAAAAAAAGAATTGCTGGGGGGTAACTTTGTGATCCCTTAACAAGGATATGCAATAATATTGGGGACAAATCTAACACAGAAGCCGTAAGTTATTGTAGAGTATTGAGCGAAAAAAATAAAAATCATTGATAATCATTATTTTTGAGATTTATTTTTGTTGTTCAACAATAATGATTATGTCTAACCCGGCCCATAGACGGATCAATTTTAGCACAATCGGTTGCGGCAACCAGTTGTCTCTCAAATTGGGTCTTTGGCGCACACGCTGCAGCCAGATCAGCTAACTTCGTAGCACAACTCGAAAAATGGCGTCGGCAAGTGCCGAATTGATAAACTAAATATTGTAATTAATTGGTTTATTTAAATATATTGATTAAACAAAAAAAAGCTTTTGTAAATTTTTTTTAAAATTTTGAATTTTATTAATAATAACAACAAAAGGAATTTTTGAATTGTCATTAATTTCACTATTTTCTGCTAAACAAGGCCGCGTTATGAACGGCAGCAAAAAATCTTCAAATGATTCGCGCACAACATACACAACAACATAGCCAAGGACCAGGCGATCACAAAAAACAGTAGCAAGAAAGAACAAAACGGAAAGGGATACGCCCACAAAGATGCACACAACTATGTATAACTATAGCACAACTATAGCAAAACCGCCCCGATCATGAAGCTAGAGGTCATCGAATGTTTTGCATACAACGAACAGCATCTGAACCAGGCGATGAGGGAAAACAGTAGCAAGAAAGTACAAATACCAATGCCTAAATACGCCACAACCAGGTGCGGCAACTCGCTGCTCGTAACAAAAGGTTTTGATACAGAATTGTAATCAGTTGCCGCAACCGAAAAACCCACTCAAGTTGGCCAACTGAGTTGTCTTGTGTATGGGTCATATAAGTTTTATTCAATTACTCAAAACTAATGATTGTCATTAAAGAACAAGTAAGAATGCTATAGTCGATTATACCCGAATACAAAACTCCCTGTACCCAGGTCACAAATTTCTGATCGCATCTGCGTATACTTACACATACACACACACATACACAAGGACGCACACGAACGAGCCATAGCGCTAGTGACAGCACAAGCGAGGCATTTTAAATGGTGGCAGTGCTTCTTCTTCCCCCCTCACTGCAGCACTGAATCTTCTTTCGTGAATTACTTCCGTGTTTATTATCCGATAGACTTGAAATTTGGACAGTCGATTAAGAGTGACTGAAGTATTGTATATGACAAATCTTAAGGCTATATCTTGAAAATTGTTACTGTTAAACGGTTTTTATCAATTTGCGGGGGAACGGGGGAGATATTTGAAATATGATACAAACTTGATCTGCGTATGGTATACAGGACCCTACATTTGAAATGTGGTGTCTCTAGCTCTTATAGTTGCTGAGATCGACGCGTTCATACGGACAGACGGACAGACAGACGGACATTAACATATAGAAATCTCTTTTGATACTGATCAAGAATATATATACTTTATAGGTTCGGAAATGTCTCCTTCTGCCTGTTACATACATTTGCACAGATTTAGTACCCCCTTTTTACCTATTTAATGGGTACAGGGAGTAAAAATCAAACTGTTAAAAATAAAAATGTAACGAAAGAAATAAAATGTTTTAATAGTGGCACCAAAGGGCATACATTTGGGGATTGTGAGTACAAAGACAAAGACAGAAAATGTTTTAATTGTAATAATTATGTCCACATAGCCAAAGTCTGTCCAAGTAAAGGTTAAATATGCAAGTAATTTTTAAAGCTCAACACATTAAATAATTCGAAATGCATATCCCCGATTTTGGAAAATTCACCCCTCCGGTCTTTAAATTTGTGGAAAAGTCTGGGATTCGACCTATTTAATTTTCATGCGATTGGCTTCAAACTTATTTTCAAAGTTCACACAACGTCATAATAGGGGCGGTGATCAAAAAATTTGGAAATCTACTCCAAGGTCGGAAAATTCACGGAAAACTGTTGTATGAAACTTTTATGATTACCGCCCGATTTTCTTCAAACTTATTTTCAAAGCTCCTACGCTTTAATTAATTCGACAAATGTGACACCGATTTTAAAAACGACCGGAAAAGTTGTGGAAGACTCTGGATTTCTGCATTTAAGTTTCTCATGCGAATGAGTTCATACTAATTGCCAAATCCTTTCCGAAGAGCTTGTGAGGTGGTTGTGAATGCAGCCTAGCTGAGGCCACCGGACGGGTCGCAGGTTGCGGATAGCGAACGGCCTCCTGTAGGGGGTCAGCTGTGAATACACAAGTAAGCAGTCTCTTACAACCAGCGGGTACTGCGGACGAGGCGTTTTTTTGACCGCCTTTTAAAACTATAGTCTTACACACATCCTCATTCCTACATGTGTTCCTACTCAATACTACCTCTCAAAACCCACACCTGGGCCGGACCAAGGTGTCATCCGACCCGTACCGATGGTGTAACGAACCTATTGGCATCGCCGGGTCTAGCTCGGTCGACCAGGAGTTCGTGCCAACAAACTTATAATTTGCAGCACTTGCGATAAAATAAAGTCAATTGTTTTAAGTTTAAATGCATATATTCTGCCGGTTCACCCGGGTAATTCAAGTTTTACAATATTTAAAACATAAGTCTACTCCCTCGTCGTTTGTCATCGTGGGTGTTGCTCTCGCCAAATGCCCGTAGTACCAGTTGCCCAATATTCTCATCGGCTTGTCCCGTTCGCTAAGCGGTTAACCTCGGTGCCGCTGTGCAATTGTGGTGAGCCTATATCTGGCCCTAGGTATGCGAGTGGTACAACTCCGGTTTAGACCTGGATTCACCTGCTCGCTTTAACCACAAATTCTCCTATGTCTCCTGATTTTGCCTTGGCACCCCAGTTTATACCGGGTTTCCGCCGTGGCTGTTCTCCTGCTCTCTATGGCCTGCTCGTACGTACCGGGGATACTCCTGACTAGTACAGTCAGTCTCCGCCCGTGTTTGTTCCACAGAGTCTCGAGGATTCCTAGTTTTCCCCAGGTTTATCCCCGGACTCTTATTGTTGTTGTTGTCTTGGCCGTAGGACTCGCCGAGGTTACCCCAGTTTAGACCAGGTATAACCGTCGGTGTCTTTCGGGATTTCCTGCCTGTCTCTCGCTGGATGACCCAAGGTTACCCCAGTTTATACCAGGTTTGGCCGTCAAGATCCGTATGAGTAATTTTGCTGCCTGTATTTAAAAAAAAACACCAAGGATACCCCGGTTTATACCAGGGTTTAGCCGTTGCTGCTCTCCAAAATGCCCTATCGTGATCTTAGAGATTTACCAAGGGTACCCCAGCTTATACCGGGTTTGGCCGCTGGTTCTCGTCAGATTTGCCTTATGTACTCATGAGGAAAGATACCAAGGATACCCCAGTTTAAAGCAGGTTTGTCCGTTGGCATCTTCTCTGGACTTCCACGAAAAACCTCACTGGCACTTTACTCACGATTTGCCCTTAGGTCCGAGTGCAACGCCTTGGCACCGATTAGCAGAATCTCGCTACGCAGCGTGGCTGAAGACTCGCTTCCATGTCTATCAGTGGCTGGGTCGGGGCAAGTGACTCCGCTTGTCCCTCGAATATTGGCCAAATGTCTGGCTTTGATTGTTGCTCCTGATGTGTAGATCGGCCCAATATTTGGCCGCATCCGTTGCTCGTACTTGTTATCTCCCTCGATGACACCTTGCCCGCACTATACTCTCTTGTACTTTTATTGTTCCGCACTTGCTCGTTCGCGTTGCACTTCGCTTGACTTTGTTCTACTTCACTGTCCAGCTCCCACGCAGATCTCGCCATTTATTGCCGTCGCCGGCCAGCCCCGCTTGGTTGCTAGATCGGGGACCGCGGCGGCGGCAAACTCTCCAAACTCTCGCCTAGCGGTGTTTACCAGCAGCGTTGTTGCTAGGCTCGATTTTGGCACCGACGCCAGCTTCTAACTAACGGCGAAGTCAGCTGATGCTCGCTTAGCAACAGCGGTAAAATACCGACGCCACGCATTGCTCGCTGTCAGTGCAAACGAGTGCTGCATATTGCACATCGAATGCACTCTTTACGCACTAACGGCGTACGCTTATCTCTAACGGCGCGTTTAACACTAACGGCGATTATCCTGCCGGCCGCTCTTTGTGCGACACGAAGTTAGAACACGAGAGCGGCTAAAGCGCGGCCGTGAGCGTGAATCCGCCGCGTAGCAGTGACGTATCAAAAAGGGTTTTTTTAACCGTGATTGTTGACATTGTTGTGGGGAGCGAATACGGATCCTCACAATGGTCAGACTGGATGGGGGCCGAGGTTTAACAAATATATCTCAGTCGCAAACGGAGGGCTCAGGTGCGAGGCAAACACCTGTTCTATTTTTGCCCTAACCTGTTACTGCGAACCTCTGCAAGGCTGGACCGTTCTACTTCTTCGCAACTCGTGGGAATCAAAGAAAGATGAGCAACAATAAAAACAATACAAACGAAAATGAGCCCGGTACTCTAAGAAAACTGGAAGCAGCAACGAGCTCCCGTAAGATAAGTGTTTCCAACAGTATGAGCACGCAGAAGCCAGTAGTTTCCGGTAATTAAACAGGATCACGCCCCTCTTATACCGGCATTAAAGCCACCAGTAAGCCCTGGGCTACTGGCGCGTTAGCCGTTAAGAAGGCGGAATCGGTGACAGTGATGAGTGCTGTGACGAACGGCGCTAAGGACCAAAATCCCGCTGTGTTTGCCCAAGGCTGTTCCAGCAAAGCCACCATTCCCATTTGCGCGTTAGTTAGTAGCAAACAGAGACAGGAACAGAGACAGTGGTGAGTAAAAGGGCCGACTTCACTCGACCGGACCCATCAAAAACCCGTCCGAATGACAAGCCAAAAGGAATACTGACGCGCAACGCAACCGCTCCGATAGCCAGAGAGCAGGCGTCGGAGGAGGACTTTGCCATCAAACGGGATCGCTCCACTTAGGAGAAAAGCACAACGGCCAAAAGTGTGAGAGCCCACGCTCCTCTGTCGAAGTCCATCGCAGAGGTTTCGAAGGACAACATTCTTATCGGGGTCATAGACAGAAACTGCCAAGAAGGCCGTATCCCTCAACACCAGTGGCGTTGGGTGCAGGTAGAAGTACAAACACCAACGAGCGGGGTGGGTTACTCTTTGACTTTCTACTTAGCCCCAATTTAATATTACCCTTATCTCAGACTGCATTTCCCAGTGGGTGGCGTCCTGGAAAGTTCTAGCAGAGGATTCCTTCTCAGATCACCGCTACATTGAATTTCAAATTGACGAATCTCGTCCATTCCTCATCAAACCCCAAAAAAACCAACTGGGGAATATGTATGCCAACACATAAAATTTTTTCACAGAACCCGCCCCTAACTCCGGAAAATGCTGAAGCGGCGGATTCCCTAGTCGATACCCTAAAATAACCCCCAAAGAGTCTTTCAAGCCATCATGGTGCTTCAAAGATCTCGAGACACTTAAAACTAAGTGCAGGAGAACTTTTAATCATGCCAAAAGTACGACGCTTGACGCAACCTGGGCGCATTACAAGACTGAGTTAAATAGCTACAAACATGCATTAAGCAAAGCGGACCTCATGGGCCAACTTTTGCAGTAACATCGAATCTACCTCTGATTCATCGCGTCTGAGGAAGATCCTAGCCGCCTCACCAGACCCCCTACTCTACTACTACTATTACTCACGTTAAGCCGAAAGACTTCAGATCAATCAGTCTTTCCTGCTTTCTCCAAAAAACCCTCGAAGAATTGTTAGGTGCTCATCTCAGACATATTATAAGCCCCTCTCTGATATCGCGTACACAGCACGCACATACCAAAGGCATGTCCACTGAGACAGCTCTGCACTCCCTGGTCTCTCGCTTAGCGTTAAAGAACACAATTTGGTGAGCTCCCTAGACATAGAAGGAGCTCTTACCAACGTTCTCCCAGAAGCTATCGAGCCTGGGGGTTGACGATCCACTGGTGGAGCTCATAGGTCTGTTGCTTAGCAGCAGGACAGTGAGCTCCTGCTTAGAAGAGTCCTCGATCAGCAGATGCGTCAGTATAGGCACTCCTCAGGGAGGTGTCCTATCTCCACTTATATGGGTACTGGTTGGTTTATACCAACTGCAATGTACACTGGAGGAGGAGGGGCACGTGGCGGTAGCCTATGCGGATGGTGTTACCAGCCTAACCCAAGGAACATTTCCACAAACCCTTTGCGACATAATTCAACTAGCGCTCAATACTTTATTAAAATGGACCAAAACCTGCGGACTGGGTGTGAATCTGAGCAAGACAGAGCTCGTTCTTTTCACTAGGAAATATAAGCCCCGGAATTAAATCCCCCAAGAGTCAATAGTTGATTTTTACCCAAAGCTCTTATGCGAAATGCCTAGGCGTAGTTCTAGATATTAAACTATACTGGAAAGAAAATATAAAGCAGAGAGAGTAAAGCAACTACGGCTCTCTTTGCATGCAAGAAGGCCATAGGCAGTAGATGAGGAATTTTCTCCACTCATAGTCCATTGGTTGTATACAACAGTCATTAGACCCATCCTTCTTAATGGAGTGCTAGTGTGGTGGCCTGCAGTTGAGATACCATCCAACCTTAAAACAATCCATTGAGTTCAAAGAAGTGCACAAATCTGCATTAGTGGAAGCAATGAACATCATGCTTCACCCAATACCGAAATGGGTGGAAAGCTTTTGCCTGGTGCAAGAGGCTTCAAACTCATTTTCAAAACTATACAAAAATAAATTAATAGTGTGCTAACCGATGTTAAGAATTGTACCTCAGTCCATCGCTACGGACGGGAAAGTGGGATCCAGGTGAAGTGAGTGAAATTATTTGGCTTTTTACTCCCTGTACCCATAAAATGGGTAAAGGGGGTATTACATCTGTGCAAATGTATGTAACAGACAGAAGGAGACATCTCCGACCCTATAAAGTATATATATTCTTGATCAGTATCAAAGAGATTTCGATTTGGCCATGTCCGTCTGTCCGTATGAACGCGTCGATCTCAGCAACTACAAGAGCTAGAGACACCAAATTTGAAATATAGGTTCCTGTATAGCATACGCAGATCAAGTTTGTTTCATATTTCAGATATCTCCCCCGTTCCCCCGCAAATCGATTAAAACCGTTTTACAGTAACAATTTTCAAGATATAGCTTTAGGATTTGGCATGTACAATACTTTAGTCTCTCTTAATATACTGTCCAAATTTCAAGTCGATCGGATAATAAACACGGAAGTTATTCACGAAAGAAGATTCAGTGATGCAGCGAGAGGGGGAAGAAGAAGCACAGCCACTTTTGCCGCCTGTGTGCGTGCGTCTTTGTGTATGTGTGTGTGTATGGGTAAGTGGACTTAGATGTGATTGGATGTTTTAGACCTGGGTACAGGGAGTTTCGTAGTCGGGTATACTCGACTATAGCATTCTTACTTGTTTTAAATCGACTTGAAGACATTTTCATAGCTCTATATAAAAAATCATTAGGCTCAACTATTTAGAAAAGTCTACTCCCACGGGCGGGAAAATTGTGATACGCTATTTTTCCAAAAGCGGTGCCACATGTGTCGAATAATTTAATGTGTAGGAGCTTTGAAAATGAGTTTGGAGAAGATCGGACAGTAATCTAAATAGTTTCATACAACAGTTTTTTACGAATTTTCCGACCTTGGGCTTAAATATCCCAAAATCTTTAAGCACCGCGCCTATTATGATGTTGCGTGAACATTGCAAATGAGTTTGAAGCCATCGCATGAAAATTAAAAATGTCGAGTCCCAGAGTTCTCCACAAGTTTTCTGACCTGCCTGGTGGCAGGTATAAAACGCTAAGGGTGATTCCCCGACAGAAAAAGTCAACATGGAGGAAAAAATGGAGGCAACTCGGACTGGGATGTCGGTCCAAACGTCGGTGGGAAGCGTGACTGCTATCACCGGCGGGCACGGGCAGGAGAAATCCTCTCTGCGTGTCGCCAGCGGACACACCTCTACCATGGTTGGAGCAGGCCATGGTAGTTGCAAAGCTACTGCCACAACCAAAACTAACGCTAAGCTGTGGCGTGGCGCTTCCCATCCGCTACCCCGATGCCGTCAAAATGTGATGCCCTACGAGGAATAAAAGAGAATGTTATATCTTCAGACGAGCAATAGGATTGTATGGCCGATTGAGTATAATTGTTAAAGATTACATTGTTTAATTGGGTCGACTTACTGCATAATAATAGTAATGCTAATCTGTACTAAATCTGCCCAGCAACATTCGCATTCTATTAACTAACCAGGTACATAATTATTTCATAAACTTAATTAAATGATTCAAATTATCTAAATCGTAGTATAACAAATCTAATTGACTTGAAATTCTATGTAATCTGCGCAGATGTTTTTCTGTCGTTTTGATGATCTTGTTGGGACCATCATTATGTTCCTATTCACTTCTATCAGTGAGTCTGCGTTAATTCCCCTTGAGATATTACTGTAAATTGATATTCTTCTAAGTCTAGTCTCATCCTAGTTAATTTTGAGGTTGGGTTTTTCATTGAAAATAGGTAAGTTAAGGGTCTGTGATCAGTTTTTATTAAGAAATGTCTGCCGTAAACGCATGGTCTGAAGGGTTTTATTGCCCAGTGAATTGCAGCTAATTCGTGCTCTGTAGTTGATTTATTGCTTTCTCCCTGTGTGAAAGCTCGTGATGCGTATGCTATTGGTAATTGTATACCGTTGTACTCTTGGGATAGTACAGCACCACATGCATGTTTACTTGCATCTGTGGTTATGCAAAATTCTTTGCTGAAATCAGGGTATTGCAGTAATGTTGGTTTCAGTAATGCCTTTTTGAGATATTTAAATGCATCTTCGCATTCTTTTGTCCATTCGAATTGGACATTCTTTTTGCACAGTCTAGTCAAATGACGTGAATGTTGTGCGAAATTGTGAATGAATCTTCTGTAGTAATTACAGAATGCGACGTGCACTATCGTGCACTATCCGCATCAGTTGGGATTGGATAGTTTTTTATAACATCATATTTTTTATCGTCCGGAAGGATGCCGTGGTCTGTGCATTTATGGCCTAGGAATGTAACCTCATGCATGAAGAAAGAGAATTTCTCTGGGTTTAGTTTTAAGTTGTGTTTTCTACACAGGTCTAAAATATTTGACAAATTTTTAAACATGTGCTGTTCAGAACAGCCAATGACTACCAAGTCATCCATGTAGAGAAATGCTTGTGATGGTTCAAGACCCGAAAATTCAAGTGTCATTATTCGAATACTGAATTTGGGGCTACCTTTAAGCCGTAGGGTAATCGCGTGAAGCGGTACGAACCGGAGTTCGTGGTAAATGATGTTATGTTTCTATATTTCTC
Source organism: Hirtodrosophila confusa (assembly GCA_035043065.1). Taxonomy (NCBI): domain Eukaryota; kingdom Metazoa; phylum Arthropoda; class Insecta; order Diptera; family Drosophilidae; genus Hirtodrosophila; species Hirtodrosophila confusa. The sequence continues at coordinate 726,914 of JAWNNI010000171.1, forward strand.
ATCTAGTTCTATTTGGTGGAAACCAGACATAAGATCGAGACACGAAACATATTTTGCTCGTCCTAATTGGTCTAGTATTTCCTCGATTCTTGGCAGTGGGTATTTGTCTGCTAAGAGTTTTTTATTTATTTGGCGATAATCAACTACTAAACACCATTTTATCTTCTTGTAGTTTGGGAGAGATTTCTTGGGTACCAAGAGATGTGGGCTGTTATATTGAGATATAGATGGTTCAACTATACCATCTTTTATTAGTTTTTCGACCAGTCTGTTTATTTCTGGCTTTTCTGTCTCTGCATGTCTATAGTTTTTAATATAAGCTGGCGTTTTATGTGCTAGTCTTTCATTTTTGCTTATAAAAGTTATTGCTCGAAATTGCTTCTGATTTCAACCCAAAAATAACACTGTATTTTGTACATAAATCAGTAAGCTTGTTTTTAAATTGTTCAGGGAACTTTAGTTTATTTGTGACTTCATTGGTTCTATTGGTTCCTTTGTTACTATGTTTTTTAATTTCGTAGTCTTTTATTGACTCGAATTTTATTGTTGGATTTTTTATTTTTATGTTGCCATTTGTTGTATTTAAAAGACGAACTATTGCACTATTACTTGCTACAATACTGTTAGCTATTAATACCCCAGGATGAATTTCCTGGTTTGGTATCAATACAGTTTCTTCCTTTGTCAGAAGTGTAATATTTCTCATTACTTCTGATCTAGCGGTAATAATATTGAATTGTCAACATCATTATGTAATAGTGGTATATGTATTTGATAGTTAAGTGATTCCGGTTTCATGATGAATTCATCATGTTGATAATCTATTATACAATTAAATTTTCTAATAAAATCTAGTCCAAGAATTCCATTGCATGGTATGGAAAATTCATTGTAGACTATTTGGAAATCGTGACTGATTACGAAGTAATCGAAAAGTAGATCAATTGTGGATTGTTCAATTGACTGTATTGTTCCCTGTCCAATTCCTGTTATATTTGTTTGGTAATTTTCATTAATATTTGAGTTTACGTTATTATTCTTTAAGGTTGATACATTTGCTCCTGTATCTACTAGTAATGTTAGTGGAATATTATTTTTTTCATTATGTACTTTAATGAGACTACTGAGATTTAGATTTATGTTCAGTATTTTTACTGTTGGTTTCTCAAGGGGGTTTGTTAGTTTTCCGAGTTAGCTTGTGTATCTCGAACCTGATTCTTTTGCCCGCGTCCTCTGTTTGGGCCGCCTCTGTTCGAGCCGCCCTGAGGATTGCTTCTGTTGTTATTGTTGTTATTATTATAATATTGTCTTTGACCGCCTCTGTTGTAAGGTCGGCCTCTGTTGTTACATCTGCTGCGGTTTCCGCCACGTTGAGAGTAATTGTGGAAATATATATTACAGTATTAGATTGTCCAGTTGCTTCGGTGCAACTGTTGACAAATTTGGATATGGCATCATTCATGCTGTTGAATGTGCCAGCCTGCATGATAAGTCTTACTTTATCGATAGCACAGTTTTTGGTTATTGCCTTTACTTTATTTATTGGCCAATTCTAGCGTTAAGATATCGCTTATAAAGGCTCCTTCTATAGCTTTTGTTAACTGCTCAACCTCTGCAGTGTACTGGTTGGCAGTTTTGCTTTTTTGTTGCAAGTTAAGTAGTTTGGCTGACAATACTTCGACTGATTCGCCTTTTACTGTGCTTGATTATTTTGCAACGATTTCCGCGATAGTTTGCTCGTTGCCTATCAAGTTTCTCGCATGGCCTTTTAGTTTTGTCTTGATTAGACTAACAACTGTTGCTTCTTTTTTTTTTCTTTTAGTGAGTCTATAAGACTTAAAGCATCTTTGAAGCTTTGTAAGTTGTCTGCCTTTCCATTAAACCCCGGTAAGAGCGATGAGGGTAATTTGAGAAAACTTATAGCTGTTTGGGCCATTGTGTTGTCAGTGGCTTTGTTTTCTGTACTTTAGTTTCTGATGGTTTATCATCTGGCATTGAAAGTAAGTTCTCGTCGAATGACGCTGAAGTGTTAAGTGAATTTGGAAGGAATATTGTTATTTTATGCCTATCCCAAATTCGTTTAATGTTTAGTGCTTAATTGATCAACCATCTGTGTTGAATGCGAATCTTTTAATTTTGTTGCATTGTCACATATAAGTTGACGGATGGTATTGTAGGAATCTATAAGAAATTTAATGTGTTTTAACTTTGTAGCGTTTAAAATCGGTGCACTTTTGTTAAGGCACTTGAATGATTTATCAAACTCGGCACGTTGTTCTCTAAGAATGGTAACGATTTGTACCCATTCCATTTATTGACATTTTTAATTTATCTGTGCAAACGCACAATGTCAGTTTTTTCTAAAATGGGGTGTTGTTTTTCAAATACAACAAAATCTAACGTTCTGCCTAATATTGGGTGTTCTTTAATTACTGATCTCTCTTGTATAAATTAGAATATTTGGTTTTTGTTTACTTATAAAAAAAACACATTCTTTATTAATTAAGAACTAAACAATTTATATTTTACAATTAACCGCTAATGTAGATGGCGATATTGACAATTTCTCCTGGGAATTGCGGGATTGCAATGGATTGGATTTCTAGGTTCGGAGGTTGCCTATCATATTTAGATTCTTTGCAAGTTAGGCATGCCATCGCGATTTCTGTAGTTTTTTCGTGCAATTGCGGAAAGAAGTATTTCTCTAGAATTTGCGCTTTATTTTCTAAAGCATTCCTATGTGCCCTTCTGTGTTCTTCGGCTATAATTTCGCTTTGTTCGTTTATTTCGGTAATGTCCTCTACTTTACTTTTGTAAGACGAAAAATGAGTTGGGTAAAATTCTTGAATTCACCCATGGGGTGACCAGACTGTTTATTAATCTTGGGTCGAGTCGTTCTTTGAAAATTTTGATCAATTCGTTTTCTGTGTAACTCGGTCGATTTTTCGTGTGCCTATAGTATGTGGTAAAGGGTATTTCAAACTTGTAATCCGAGTTTTCTCCTATTACTATGAAAAGTTGGTTTTTGAACACATTAATTGGCAATTCCATACATCAAGTTGTGAGATGAAATTTCGTCACTCAATACCGTGGCTTCGGTGCTATTTATTTCGTTCGTTGGGGTTTCTGGACAATGCATCTGCCACTACATTGGAAGTTCCGAGCTTGTATTTTAATTCATAATTAAATTCTTCCAAAAACTTCTCCAACGGTTTAGTGTACCGTTATGGTTTTTATTGCTTAGAGCGAATGTTAATGGTTAGTGGTCTGTGAAAATTATGACCTTAGATGTACCGTAAAGATATGTTCGAAGGATTTGCAAAGCCCACACTATTGTAAGCATTTCCTTCACGTTGGTTGCGTAATTTTCTTCGGTTTTTGACAGAGTACGCGATATGAAGGTGACTGGTTTGCCTTCTTGCTCGAGTACTGCTCCTATCGCGAAGTATGAGGCATCACTTGATAGGTGAGATTCTTTGTTAAAATTTGGGTAATTTAAAATAACGTCCGTGGAGCTGAGTGTCTGTTTAATCTTGTTAAAAGTTTCTATCGGTTGTTTATTCATTTCTATTTTTACCTTGTCTGATAGTCTCGTTGAAACTCGACCCCTTCACCTCTGAGAAGAGTAGTCAGCGGCTTCGCTAATTTTGCGTAGTACCTAATGAATCTACGGTAATAACCTGAAAGTCCCAAGAAAGGAAAGGGAATTTGGAGATTGCATGCACCTTCTGTGGATTTTTTGACGTCACTACCTAAAATTGTGAAACCTAAAAAATGTACTTCTTTTTTGAAAAATTCACATTTATCCATTTGGATTTTCATGTTTGCACTCTGCAAAGTCGTGAAGACTTGCTTTAAGTGATGAGCGTGTTCGTTTTCTGTTTTGCTAAAAACAATAATGTCATCGATATACACGTAGCAGGTTTTTCATACGTGATCTCTTAGAATGTCGGCTCTTTGGAAAATTGAAGGAGTGTTTTTTAGACCGAATGGTAGTCTAGTGAATTCGTATTTTCCTCCATTGACTGCGAATGCCGTCTTTTCTATGTCTGTTTCTTTTAATAAAATTTGGTGAAAACCGTGCCCGAAGGGAAAATTATATATTGGGTTTGCGAAATGTCCGTCTATCCGTATGAACGCAATTTTTTCCACACCCTTGAGGCTAGAGCAACCAAACTTGGTACACATGTTGGTGTTTATCCTCAATTTATGAAGTGCTAAGATCACCCCACCACCCCCACCCCTTCCCCCGCAAATCGGCACATGCTATCCTCAAAACACGTATTTCACAGGGGTATCTAACTTCTAACTTCTCTGCACTTAATTTACACTGTTATAACAACTACCTCAGGAGCTGTAGGTTACAGTTTCAGCGGGATCCTAAAAGGTTTTATAACTTCGTTAATGCGAAGCGTAGGTCATCAACATTTCCATCAACTGTATTTTTTGATAAAAAGACAGCTGACTCAGATCAGGCTATCGCCGATCTTTTTGCCGAATTTTTTCAAACGACTTACAGTTCACAACCTTATCAATTGCTTTCGCCTTATCCTTATCAGGTAATTAACTCCAATTGCATTTTTGGGCCTTTAATCACTGAAAGCTCGCTTCTACGTGATTTGAAGTCTATTAACCCCGTATTTTCTCCGGGACCTGATGGAGTACCAGGCTGTGTGCTCAAGTACTGTGCTGAAGGTATTTTTAAGCCATTATTTGTTCTTTTTAAATTGTCCGTGGAGTTGTGTTCTTTCCCCAATATTTGGAAAGAATCATTTATTATTCCTCTCCATAAAAAAGGAAACAAGTCTAATGTCGAGAACTATAGAGGTATTTCTAAGTTGTCTGCTATTCCTAAGATTTTTGAGAAATTAATAACTTCTCAACTTCAACATTTATGTAGATCTATAATTTCACCCTGCCAGCATGGGTTTGTGAAATATAGATCTACTACCACTAACCTATTGGAATTCACTTCTCTTATTATTAAGGGATTTCAATCTAAAATGCAAACAGATGTTATTTATACTGATTTCAGTAAGGCTTTTGATTCTGTTAATCATTCTCTTTTACTTCACAAGCTTCATCTTCTAGGATTTCCAAATAACTTAATTCTTTGGATTTCTAACTATTTAACTCTTAGAACCCAAAAGGTTTATTTCAAAGGCTTTGTCTCTAAGTCTGTTCAAGTTACTTCTGGAGTACCACAAGGAAGTCATCTTGGCCCCTTATTATTTACTCTTTTCATCAATGACCTTCCTTCTGTCGTAAATTACTCTCGGGTGCTGATGTATGCCGATGATGTTAAACTTTGTCTGTCATCTACTGATTTCTTATCTGGTCAAAGGTTGCAAACTGATCTTGACAGTTTTCAAGCCTGGTGTCGGGTAAATTTATTAAATCTTAATTGTGGTAAGTGTAAAGTAATGTCCTTTTACAGGCGAATGCCTTTTTTTAACAGTTATATTCTTAATGGTAAGCCGCTTGTTCGAATTGAGTCGGTTGATGATTTGGGTATCCTTTTAGATTCCAAGCTTAAGTTTGACAAACATATCTTTTCCACCGTTAATCGTGCCTTTGGTGTCCTGGGTTTCATTAAGCGTTGGTCTAAAGAATTTAACGATCCTTACATTACTAAAACTCTATATACTTCGCTTGTTCGACCTATTCTTGAATATGGGTCTTGTATTTGGTGTCCCCAGTACAAGATTCATCAGGATAGAATAGAATCGGTTCAAAAACAATTTCTTCTCTTTGCACTCCGGGGTCTTAACTGGAATCCTAATACTCACTTGCCTTCTTATCGTAGTAGACTTTTACTAATAAATCTTCCTTCTCTTTCTGATCGTAGAACCATGCTTGGTGTAATTTTTTTACACAAACTAATCAAAGGCGAAATTGATTCTTCTGAATTAATTAGCCAGATTAGTTTTGCAGTTCCGATCAGAAATTCCAGAAACTTTCTTCCCCTTTGTCTTCAAGTTTGTAACACTAACTATTCTATCCATAACCCTTTTCGTATCATATGTTCTAATTATAACAATCTTTATCATTTAATATGTAATGCTAGTTCTATTTCCGTACTTAGAACTTCAATTTTATGTTATCTGTGTAATCTATAGTTTTTTGTATATTGTTTAATTTATGTAGAACTTTTATTTAGTCTGTTCGTTTTTATATGTTTCGCGATCTTCGTTACCGCACGTTATGCGGCGCGCCCCTCGGTCGGTTGGGCGGGAGGTGGGATTGCATTTTGCTTGGGTCCGCGCGTTAACAAGCCCGTGCTTGGTGTCGTTTGGGCCACTTGAATGTACTGCCCGTTTAGTACATCAACGTCCGAATATATATATCCTACAGTTTAATAGCTAGAGTCACCAAATTTGGCATACAGACTACTGTTGACCCCTGGACAAATCTGCATCAAAACTTTTTGGACCCCCCCACCTGCTCCCACACAAAAGAGCAAAATCTATGTCTCTCACACCTGTATAGGCAAAAATGTTTGGACCCACCACCCCCTCCCCCAAAAAGGAGCAAAATCTATATCTCCCACACCTGTACATGTAGAGTCATCAAATTTGACATACAGAACCCACAAGTAACCAAATTATATAGAACTGGGAACATAGTATTCTACAGTCGGGTGCGTCTGACTGCAACGTTCTTACTTGTTAAATCAAGAAAAGTGAAAAACTTATTATCCCCTCGTTGAGCTATAATGTCTCCTATCTCAGGCATAGGGTAACGATCGGATATGGTAACTAAGTTGAGTTTACGATAGTCAATAATGAGGCGTCTACTTTTTTCTGCACTATCCATACCGGTGCATTGTAAGGGAACCGTGAAGATCTTATTACGCCATCTAGCATTTCTTTACTTTGGTTTTTAACTTCCTGTTTAAGTGTTATAGGATATGGGTAGTGTTTACTGTGTACTGTCGTGTCTGATGAAGTTCGGATCTCGCCCACTACGTTTGTAGTGTTCGTTTATTTCTGTTCTCGGTCTGCGAACAAGTTTTTGAATGTGTGTGCAAGAATGTCTATTTTATTTTTTTGGTTATCGGACATGTGGTCGCTTCGAACTTTTAAGTTATTAATTGCCTGTGAGGGCAATTGTTTGATGCGAAATCGGCTATTGCCGTTTCGTTTTTCGTTTCTGACACCGATTATGACATTTAATTGTTTCATGGTGTCGTTTCCTAAAATGCCGTGAAACGTTTTTAGAGTTGGTACGACAAAGAATTTGATTGGGGTGTCGTGAAGACTGAAAAGGTTTAGAAATACATGAATCGTGATTGCTATTTTTCCTCCTATCGAATTTGCGTGAAAGTTTTCTTTATTTGTTTTGGGATTAATTACTAAAGAAGGCTGTATATAATTTTGGTTGGATCCTATGTCTATAAGAAAATGTTGTACCTTTCCGTCCCTCGTTCTGCATTGAAAGTAGGGCAACGAGGAACGATTTAAACTAAAATATTTACTTTTTTTGTGTTTCCTAATGCGAGTTTTAAGGCCGTTGTTGTTCATTTTAATAAATATGTATTACATTTATTTATTAAAATTCTTCTCCTACGCGTTTCGGCGTTTGTTACGCCTTCCTCAGGGAGTCTGGTTTTTACATGTATATAAAAAAGACATTTACATACATATAACAATTTAACAAACATATTTAGTTCCTTTACAATACATACATTAAAACTTATTGTAGTATTTCCTACAGTGTCGTCATTGTTCCTATGTCTAAATTGCACTTTTGTTTATCCATCGTCAACTTTTGTTTCTCGTCTTTGCGCGTCCAGTTTTGTTTGTCAACTGCTATTGCTGCCGCGTAAATAAAGTTTGTCTTTTCAATGTCTTCTTTGTGGTTTACTGTGTTCTCCCCTTGTTGTTGTATCCGTAGGCTCTCTAGCGTCAGTCTCGTTCGTTCTCTCCTCTCAATGTCTAATATTTTGGTGTTGTCAAAATCAGCTGTGTGACCTGTTGTTGTAATATGTTGCGCAAGTGCTGTTGTCATTTTTCCCTTATTCGCGTCTCCTTTATGTTCGGCAATTCTCGTGCCAAGCGCCCGCTTTGTTGTTCCTATGTATATCCCGTTGCATCTTTCGCCTTCTTTCCCGTTGCATTTGATTTCGTATATTACGTGTTGTTGTTTGTCTTTGGATATTTTGTCTTTTGTGTTCGTAAATAAACTTCTTGTATTTGTGTGTGCTTTGTATGCAAACATTAGGTGTTTGGAGTGTGCGTCGGGTATTATTTTTGTTATTGTTTGCCGGTTTGTTAAGTTATTTACATATGGTATACTAATATATTGTCTTTCTTCAATTTCTCTGTTTTTGGTTTTGTCACTGTTTTTATTTTGGTTTGTTGCGTCGGTTATTAAATTGTCAATAAGTTTTTCGGGAAAGCTATTTTTCAAAAGTAGTGTTTTTAATTTTATATATATGTCTGGTCTGTGCGCTTCGTCACTTATCGCGTACGCTTTTTGTATAATGTTCTTTGCAGTGTTCACTTTTTGGCTTATTGGTTGGTTGGAGTTGAAATTTATAATTCGTCCGGATGCAATTTCTTTTGTATACCATTTAAATATTATCTTTCCTTGTTTCTTTTCCAGTTCTGTGTCCAAATAAGCAATTTTCTTGTTTTTCTCTCTTTCAATTGTAAATTGTATCCGTTTATGTTGATTATTTAATGTGTCCAAAATATTTTGTGCTTCCGTTTCTTTAATAATGCAAAATAAGTCATCAACATATTTGGATATATGTTTTATGTGGATGTTCTTCTTTTTGAGTTCATGTGTGGCATTGTCAAGAATTTTGTCCAATACTATGTTAGCTATTGTTGGTGATCAGACATGTTACGTCAGACATGTTTAATATGTCGGTTTGAGTTTCGTCGTTCGGTAAGGTTTCAGTTTCATGAGGTAATTCTGAAACACCTTGCTCTTCCATTGCAGCACAATAATTCTGCTCGCCCATGTAGTTCTCATATGCGTCAGAGTAAGCGTTAGCGTATGCCTCTGCATAAACGTTAGTTTCGTCGTCTGTTTGATTGTCCGCGACCTGCCCTAATGTTTCGCCAGCGCTTATGTGGAATTGTCTTTGGAATTGGTTGGGAATTTGAACCGTCCTTGAAGACAGGGGTCGTTTTCCCGCAAACTGACTGTTATCTGGCCTGTTCATGTAATTGATGTTTCTGGTTCTAATAGAAGAGTCTGTCTCCATTGGTTGTGGAGCCGGTTGTGGTTTAGGGGATAGTGCCCTTGGTGGTGCATTAAAATATTGTTGTGGTTGTTGGTAAAATTGTCTTGGCACGAAGTTTGAAGCTTGTGGGTTGAAATTGGGCTTAGGTTGATGGGATAGGTTTGGATTAAAATTGTTTTTATTCACAACCTGAGGAAAGTTGGATCTAAACGGATTTTGGGAATGGGATCCTTGAAAGTGCTGAGTGTTCCTAGGGGGCATTCAATTAATCCACACAAGTGAAGAGCATGGTTCAAATCCATTGGTTCTTTGTAAAATAAAAGTATCCAAGGCTTTATCCCTGTAGATCTTTGTTAAGGCCTTCAGTGTTTCTGAGGATGAATCATGATTGTTTAATTGATTCAAAATCAGCGACAAATGATAGTCCGGTAGAATTCGTCTATAGATTTTCCATGTTGGTTGAGGGTATACAACTGGTATTCTAGTGTCTTCAGATCTCTACGGTCTGCAAAGTGATCCGTAAGACACTGCGATACTTTCCAATTCAATGGTTTGTTATAGGATTCCAACACAGCGTCTGCCTCTCCAACTATTTTGCTGCGTACTACAAGCAAAATTCCATAATGTCTTGGAGTTCCTTGATGTTCTGCATATATTTGGAATACCCTATCGACCCTTTTGCGCCATGACGTGAATTCCGTTCTATTACCGGAAAAATCTTTCAGAATTCTTACTACATCTGGTAGTCTGTCCAATTCGTTAATTCTGCCTGTATATACTAGTGCTATAGTTTGGTCTGTTGTTATCTTGAAATCTGTATTTAAATTTAATAGTTCGTCACCCCTTTCGAGAAGTATCTTACTACCGTATTTTTCTCTTATGTTTTCTGTTGGGTTTGATAATGAAGATGAGGTTGCTGAGGACGGTGTTTCGGATATTAGAGGAGGAGCAGGAGTCATGTTTATTCGTGAAAACGCTTCTGTTAATTCGTCAATAGTGTGAGATATGTTTGCAAAGCACTTATTGAAAATGAAAATCTTATCTAAAATCTTGTTCAAAAGTGGAAAAGATTTTCTTAGCTTAGTTGATGTTAATTGGATAGTTAGTTTCCTTAAAAATGTATTTGTTCAAATTAATTCTTAGTTTTAGTTTTGTTTGATATCCTTTTTTCTTTGAAAACCAGTAGCTGGTTTGTTCCTTCTACCTTGGAGGGTCCCTTGGGAGTCGCAGGATTGGATTTTAATTATACTGCGCTTGCATTTGGGTTCATTTGTTATTATTTTACTGTGTTGATATGGTTGTTGTATGTTTTTTCTGAGTTGTTTATTTTGTTTCTTAAAGTTTTATTTAGATTTTAGTTCCTATCTTTGTATCTTTGTTTTCAATTTCTTTGATTGAAAATTTCTTATTTATTTAGTTGCTAATTCCTTTCTTGTAATTTTAATTTTTCTTTATTGATTTGATTTATTTTTTTCTTAAACCTATGCTTACGTAGCATTTCGTCAGATCTTCCACGGCGATCCTCCGTATGTATTCGTTTTCCTCCTGCGATGCGACAGCGATACGACAACGATGACAGGTTACTGGGGATCCTCGGTGATACTTTCTCGTGGTAACCTGCGGACGGACACAATAGGTTTGCAGACGATAGTTTGGGCTCACTTTTTTTATCACGCGGTACATTTAAGTACTGTTCGCTTATGACGTGGCTTTTCGAGGCACTTTGTTTTGCGTTATTATTTTACCGGGCACTTTGCGCGTCGCGTAGATTTTCATTAGTGAGGTTCCTGCTCGGGCGCCAATTAGAATATTTGGTTTTTATTTACTTAAAAAAATCACATTCTTTAATCTTGAGAGTTGGATTAAGAACTAAACAATTTATATTTTACAATTAACCGCTTAACCTACGCGTTGCCTGTTGCCGTTGCCTGTCGGTGATTCTGTTGTCGTTGCTGCTGCTGTTGGTCCCAAGGCGAGCTTGACTAAAAGGTGCGTGCTCAGCGCACATGGCCTCGCCTCTGTTCCCTCTGTCGTTCGCACCGGCGGATCGTTGCAGTGCGAAGGTCCCATGGTGAGTTGTTGACAATGTCTGATCAGCGCTCGTGGCTTCTTGCGCAACCCATGTCCGCGTGGCTTGATTGCTGACCCATGATGTTGTTATAATGATTCTTAGGTTGTTGTTGCTTCCTATGTTAACTTATACTATTCCTTCTTGCGTTTTTGAGCAATGTATCAGAGGTGAGTGATAAAGATTATCAGTATTTATATATATGTACACTAGCTGGTAAAACGCCAGCATTGCCCGGTGAAATATTTAGATTAAAATGCATTATGTTGAATTTGACTGTAAGAAATACACAAAAATAACGTATCACAGTTTTGCCGCCCGTGGGGGTAGGAAACTATAAAGTTGAGCCACGTGACTAATGTTTTTTGTGTAGCACTATGAAAATGTCTTTGCAGCCGATCTAACTAAACAAATAATCCTACTCATTTGTCCTTAACTTCCATTTCCCGGCAGTGGCGACGCGGAGTAGATTTTCCAATATAATTTGGCATTTGAAAACCAATTCAACGAATAATACTAAAAATCCAGACTATTTTCCAACTACTTTCCAACTATTTTTCGCCCGTTGTATTGCTCGCAAGGTACCGAGGTTTTTTTTATTATTTATATTTGGAAATTATTATGAAGCTGAATTCCAGACTTCACCCCTTTCGGACCGTGGGCGTGCAATTTTCAAAACCGGTAGCACATGTGTCGAATTATTTAATGTGAGATGTTTGGAAAATTAGTTTCAAAATAATTGGATGATAAACAGAAAAGTTTGAAAATAAGTTTGAAGTCAATCGGACAATAATCAAAAAAAATTGCTTACAACAGTTTTCCGCGAATTTTCCGAACTTGAGGGTAGATTTTCCAAAATATTTGGGCACCGCGCCGTTTTGTGTAGAACTTTAAAAATGAGTTTGAAGCCAATCCGACGATAATCATAAAAGGATGATACAACAGTTTTCCGCGAATTTTCCGACTTCGCGGGTAGGTTTTCCAAAATCTTTGACCACCTCGCCTCGAAAATGAGTTTGAGGCCAATCACAAGAAAATTAAAAATGTCGAATGCCAGAGTTTTCCACCAATTTTCCGACCATGGGGCTGAATTTCCCAAAATTGCTGATATACGTGTCGGATTATTTTACGTAAAGAGCTTTGAATATGAATTTGATATGGTAATCGGACTAAAATTAGACTTTTGCCAATACAATCATTTTCCGCCCAGGGGGGTGGATTTTCCAAAATCGGTGAAATATGTATCAAATGAATTTTTGTGTAGATCTTTGAAAATGAGTTTGAAGCCGATTGGATGGTAAACAAAAAAGTTTCATACAACAGTTTTCCGCGATCTTCCACGGAATGTTCCGAAATCCCGTATTAGCGTGCACTTTTATCATAGATGGAACCTACTGTGAATATTTCAGCATCCTAGCTCTTACGGTTTGGGCTGTGCGATGATTGCCAATCAGTCAGTCAGTCAGCACGAACTCTTTTATATATATAAATAAATTCGTATATGCCTATTGTTGTTATGGTTACTAATTGCTTAAATTTGGGTGTCGTAAGTAAACTTCTGCTATCGCTTTGTTCGTAGCAATTGAGGTTATTTAGAAAATGTCAAAAAGAAATTATCGTTTTTTAATTTTTTTATTTTATCTAAGTGGTTTCACGAGTCATATATATTTACTCCCTGTACCCATAAAATGGGTAAAAAGGGGTATTACATCTGTGCAAATGTATGTAACAGACAGGAGGAGACATCTCCGACCCTATAAAGTATATATATTCTTGATCAGTATCAAAAGAGATTTCGATTTGGCCATGTCCGTCTGTCTGTCCGTCTGTCCGTCTGTCCGTATGAACGCGTCGATCTCAGCAACTACAAGAGCTAGAGACACCAAATTTGAAATATAGGTTCCTGTATAGCATACGCAGATCAAGTTTGTTTCATATTTCAGATATCTCCCCCCGTTCCCCCCGTTCCCCCGCAAATCGATTAAAGCCGTTTTACAGTAACAATTCTTCTCCTACGCGTTTCGGCGTTTGTTACGCCTTCCTCAGGGAGTCTGGTTTTTACATGTATATAAAAAAGACATTTACATACATATAACAATTTAACAAACATATTTAGTTCCTTTACAATACATACATTAAAACTTATTGTAGTATTTCCTACAGTGTCGTCATTGTTCCTATGTCTAAATTGCACTTTTGTTTATCCATCGTCAACTTTTGTTTCTCGTCTTTGCGCGTCCAGTTTTGTTTGTCAACTGCTATTGCTGCCGCGTAAATAAAGTTTGTCTTTTCAATGTCTTCTTTGTGGTTTACTGTGTTCTCCCCTTGTTGTTGTATCCGTAGGCTCTCTAGCGTCAGTCTCGTTCGTTCTCTCCTCTCAATGTCTAATATTTTGGTGTTGTCAAAATCAGCTGTGTGACCTGTTGTTGTAATATGTTGCGCAAGTGCTGTTGTCATTTTTCCCTTATTCGCGTCTCCTTTATGTTCGGCAATTCTCGTGCCAAGCGCCCGCTTTGTTGTTCCTATGTATATCCCGTTGCATCTTTCGCCTTCTTTCCCGTTGCATTTGATTTCGTATATTACGTGTTGTTGTTTGTCTTTGGATATTTTGTCTTTTGTGTTCGTAAATAAGCTTCTTGTATTTGTGTGTGCTTTGTATGCAAACATTAGGTGTTTGGAGTGTGCGTCGGGTATTATTTTTGTTATTGTTTGCCGGTTTGTTAAGTTATTTACATATGGTATACTAATATATTGTCTTTCTTCAATTTCTCTGTTTTTGGTTTTGTCACTGTTTTTATTTTGGTTTGTTGCGTCGGTTATTAAATTGTCAATAAGTTTTTCGGGAAAGCTATTTTTCAAAAGTAGTGTTTTTAATTTTATATATATGTCTGGTCTGTGCGCTTCGTCACTTATCGCGTACGCTTTTTGTATAATGTTCTTTGCAGTGTTCACTTTTTGGCTTATTGGTTGGTTGGAGTTGAAATTTATAATTCGTCCGGATGCAATTTCTTTTGTATACCATTTAAATATTATCTTTCCTTGTTTCTTTTCCAGTTCTGTGTCCAAATAAGCAATTTTCTTGTTTTTCTCTCTTTCAATTGTAAATTGTATCCGTTTATGTTGATTATTTAATGTGTCCAAAATATTTTGTGCTTCCGTTTCTTTAATAATGCAAAATAAGTCATCAACATATTTGGATATATGTTTTATGTGGATGTTCTTCTTTTTGAGTTCATGTGTGGCATTGTCAAGAATTTTGTCCAATACTATGTTAGCTATTGTTGGTGATCAGACATGTTACGTCAGACATGTTTAATATGTCGGTTTGAGTTTCGTCGTTCGGTAAGGTTTCAGTTTCATGAGGTAATTCTGAAACACCTTGCTCTTCCATTGCAGCACAATAATTCTGCTCGCCCATGTAGTTCTCATATGCGTCAGAGTAAGCGTTAGCGTATGCCTCTGCATAAACGTTAGTTTCGTCGTCTGTTTGATTGTCCGCGACCTGCCCTAATGTTTCGCCAGCGCTTATGTGGAATTGTCTTTGGAATTGGTTGGGAATTTGAACCGTCCTTGAAGACAGGGGTCGTTTTCCCGCAAACTGACTGTTATCTGGCCTGTTCATGTAATTGATGTTTCTGGTTCTAATAGAAGAGTCTGTCTCCATTGGTTGTGGAGCCGGTTGTGGTTTAGGGGATAGTGCCCTTGGTGGTGCATTAAAATATTGTTGTGGTTGTTGGTAAAATTGTCTTGGCACGAAGTTTGAAGCTTGTGGGTTGAAATTGGGCTTAGGTTGATGGGATAGGTTTGGATTAAAATTGTTTTTATTCACAACCTGAGGAAAGTTGGATCTAAACGGATTTTGGGAATGGGATCCTTGAAAGTGCTGAGTGTTCCTAGGGGGCATTCAATTAATCCACACAAGTGAAGAGCATGGTTCAAATCCATTGGTTCTTTGTAAAATAAAAGTATCCAAGGCTTTATCCCTGTAGATCTTTGTTAAGGCCTTCAGTGTTTCTGAGGATGAATCATGATTGTTTAATTGATTCAAAATCAGCGACAAATGATAGTCCGGTAGAATTCGTCTATAGATTTTCCATGTTGGTTGAGGGTATACAACTGGTATTCTAGTGTCTTCAGATCTCTACGGTCTGCAAAGTGATCCGTAAGACACTGCGATACTTTCCAATTCAATGGTTTGTTATAGGATTCCAACACAGCGTCTGCCTCTCCAACTATTTTGCTGCGTACTACAAGCAAAATTCCATAATGTCTTGGAGTTCCTTGATGTTCTGCATATATTTGGAATACCCTATCGACCCTTTTGCGCCATGACGTGAATTCCGTTCTATTACCGGAAAAATCTTTCAGAATTCTTACTACATCTGGTAGTCTGTCCAATTCGTTAATTCTGCCTGTATATACTAGTGCTATAGTTTGGTCTGTTGTTATCTTGAAATCTGTATTTAAATTTAATAGTTCGTCACCCCTTTCGAGAAGTATCTTACTACCGTATTTTTCTCTTATGTTTTCTGTTGGGTTTGATAATGAAGATGAGGTTGCTGAGGACGGTGTTTCGGATATTAGAGGAGGAGCAGGAGTCATGTTTATTCGTGAAAACGCTTCTGTTAATTCGTCAATAGTGTGAGATATGTTTGCAAAGCACTTATTGAAAATGAAAATCTTATCTAAAATCTTGTTCAAAAGTGGAAAAGATTTTCTTAGCTTAGTTGATGTTAATTGGATAGTTAGTTTCCTTAAAAATGTATTTGTTCAAATTAATTCTTAGTTTTAGTTTTGTTTGATATCCTTTTTTCTTTGAAAACCAGTAGCTGGTTTGTTCCTTCTACCTTGGAGGGTCCCTTGGGAGTCGCAGGATTGGATTTTAATTATACTGCGCTTGCATTTGGGTTCATTTGTTATTATTTTACTGTGTTGATATGGTTGTTGTATGATTTTTTCTGAGTTGTTTATTTTGTTTCTTAAAGTTTTATTTAGATTTTAGTTCCTATCTTTGTATCTTTGTTTTCAATTTCTTTGATTGAAAATTTCTTATTTATTTAGTTGCTAATTCCTTTCTTGTAATTTTAATTTTTCTTTATTGATTTGATTTATTTTTTTCTTAAACCTATGCTTACGTAGCATTTCGTCAGATCTTCCACGGCGATCCTCCGTATGTATTCGTTTTCCTCCTGCGATGCGACAGCGATACGACAACGATGACAGGTTACTGGGGATCCTCGGTGATACTTTCTCGTGGTAACCTGCGGACGGACACAATAGGTTTGCAGACGATAGTTTGGGCTCACTTTTTTTATCACGCGGTACATTTAAGTACTGTTCGCTTATGACGTGGCTTTTCGAGGCACTTTGTTTTGCGTTATTATTTTACCGGGCACTTTGCGCGTCGCGTAGATTTTCATTAGTGAGGTTCCTGCTCGGGCGCCAATTAGAATATTTGGTTTTTATTTACTTAAAAAAATCACATTCTTTAATCTTGAGAGTTGGATTAAGAACTAAACAATTTATATTTTACAATTAACCGCTTAACCTACGCGTTGCCTGTTGCCGTTGCCTGTCGGTGATTCTGTTGTCGTTGCTGCTGTTGTTGGTCCCAAGGCGAGCTTGACTAAAAGGTGCGTGCTCAGCGCACATGGCCTCGCCTCTGTTCCCTCTGTCGTTCGCACCGGCGGATCGTTGCAGTGCGAAGGTCCCATGGTGAGTTGTTGACAATGTCTGATCAGCGCTCGTGGCTTCTTGCGCAACCCATGTCCGCGTGGCTTGATTGCTGACCCATGATGTTGTTATAATGATTCTTAGGTTGTTGTTGCTTCCTATGTTAACTTATACCAGGAATAGTACTTAATACTATTCCTTCTTGCGTTTTTGAGCAATGTATCAGAGGTGAGTGATAAAGATTATCAGTATTTATATATATGTACACTAGCTGGTAAAACGCCAGCATTGCCCGGTGAAATATTTAGATTAAAATGCATTATGTTGAATTTGACTGTAAGAAATACACAAAAATAACGTATCACAGTTTTGCCGCCCGTGGGGGTAGGAAACTATAAAGTTGAGCCACGTGACTAATGTTTTTTGTGTAGCACTATGAAAATGTCTTTGCAGCCGATCTAACTAAACAAATAATCCTACTCATTTGTCCTTAACTTCCATTTCCCGCCAGTGGCGACGCGGAGTAGATTTTCCAATATAATTTGGCATTTGAAAACCAATTCAACGAATAATACTAAAAATCCAGACTATTTTCCAACTACTTTCCAACTATTTTTCGCCCGTTGTATTGCTCGCAAGGTACCGAGGTTTTTTTTATTATTTATATTTGGAAATTATTATGAAGCTGAATTCCAGACTTCACCCCTTTCGGACCGTGGGCGTGCAATTTTCAAAACCGGTAGCACATGTGTCGAATTATTTAATGTGAGATGTTTGGAAAATTAGTTTCAAAATAATTGGATGATAAACAGAAAAGTTTGAAAATAAGTTTGAAGTCAATCGGACAATAATCAAAAAAAATTGCTTACAACAGTTTTCCGCGAATTTTCCGAACTTGAGGGTAGATTTTCCAAAATATTTGGGCACCGCGCCGTTTTGTGTAGAACTTTAAAAATGAGTTTGAAGCCAATCCGACGATAATCATAAAAGGATGATACAACAGTTTTCCGCGAATTTTCCGACTTCGCGGGTAGGTTTTCCAAAATCTTTGACCACCTCGCCTCGAAAATGAGTTTGAAGCCAATCACAAGAAAATTAAAAATGTCGAATGCCAGAGTTTTCCACCAATTTTCCGACCATGGGGCTGAATTTCCCAAAATTGCTGATATACGTGTCGGATTATTTTACGTAAAGAGCTTTGAATATGAATTTGATATGGTAATCGGACTAAAATTAGACTTTTGCCAATACAATCATTTTCCGCCCAGGGGGGTGGATTTTCCAAAATCGGTGAAATATGTATCAAATGAATTTTTGTGTAGATCTTTGAAAATGAGTTTGAAGCCGATTGGATGGTAAACAAAAAAGTTTCATACAACAGTTTTCCGCGATCTTCCACGGAATGTTCCGAAATCCCGTATTAGCGTGCACTTTTATCATAGATGGAACCTACTGTGAATATTTCAGCATCCTAGCTCTTACGGTTTGGGCTGTGCGATGATTGCCAATCAGTCAGTCAGTCAGCACGAACTCTTTTATATATATAAATAAATTCGTATATGCCTATTGTTGTTATGGTTACTAATTGCTTAAATTTGGGTGTCGTAAGTAAACTTCTGCTATCGCTTTGTTCGTAGCAATTGAGGTTATTTAGAAAATGTCAAAAAGAAATTATCGTTTTTTAATTTTTTTATTTTATCTAAGTGGTTTCACGAGTCATATATATTTACTCCCTGTACCCATAAAATGGGTAAAAAGGGGGTATTACATCTGTGCAAATGTATGTAACAGACAGGAGGAGACATCTCCGACCCTATAAAGTATATATATTCTTGATCAGTATCAAAAGAGATTTCGATTTGGCCATGTCCGTCTGTCTGTCCGTCTGTCCGTCTGTCCGTATGAACGCGTCGATCTCAGCAACTACAAGAGCTAGAGACACCAAATTTGAAATATAGGTTCCTGTATAGCATACGCAGATCAAGTTTGTTTCATATTTCAGATATCTCCCCCGTTCCCCCCGTTCCCCCGCAAATCGATTAAAGCCGTTTTACAGTAACAATTTTCAAGATATAGCTTTAAGATTTGGCATGTGCAATACTTTAGTCTCTCTTAATCTACTGTCTAAATTTCAAATCGATCAGATAATAAACACGGAAGTTATTCACGAATGAAGATTCAGTAATGCAGCGAGAGGGGGGAAGAAGAAGCACAGCCACTTTTGCCGCCTGTGTGCGTGCGTCTTTGTGTATGTGTGTGTGTATGGGTACAGGGAGTTTCGTAGTCGGGTATACTCGACTATAGCATTCTTACTTGTTTTTACTCCCTGTACCCATAAAATGGGTAAAAAGGGGGTATTACATCTGTGCAAATGTATGTAACAGACAGAAGGAGACATCTCCGACCCTATAAAGTATATATATTCTTGATCAGTATCAAAGAGATTTCGATTTGGCCATGTCCGTCTGTCTGTCCGTCTGTCCGTATGAACGCGTCGATCTCAGCAACTACAAGAGCTAGAGACACCAAATTTGAAATATAGGTTCCTGTAGCATACGCAGATCAAGTTTGTTTCATATTTCAGATATCTCCCGTTCCCGCAAATCGATTAAAACCGTTTTACAGTAACAATTTTCAAGATATAGCTTTAGGATTTGGCATGTACAATACTTTAGTCTCTCTTAATATACTGTCTAAATTTCAAGTCGATCGGATAATAAACACGGAAGTTATTCACGAAAGAAGATTCAGTGATGCAGCGAGAGGGGGAAGAAGAAGCACAGCCACTTTTGCCGCCTGTGTGCGTGCGTCTTTGTGTATGTGTGTGTGTAGGTGCGGACTTAGATGTGATTGGATGTTTAGACCTGGGTACAGTGTAGTCGGGTATACTCGACTATAGCATTCTTACTTGTTTTATGCACCTATTGTGCACCTTGTACAATTTGAAACAAGTAAGAATGCTATAGTCGAGTATACCCGACTACGAAACTCCCTGTACCCAGGTCTAAAACATCCAATCACAGCTACGTCCACTTACACATACATACACAAAGACGCACACACACAGGCGCCAAAAACGACAGCGCAAGCGAGGCAATTTAATTGGTGGCTGTGCTTCTTCTGCCCCCTCTCGCTGCATCATTGAATCTTCTTTCGTGAATAACTTCCGTGTTTATTATCCGATCGACTTGAAATTTGGACAGTAGATTGAGAGAGACTAAAGTATTGTACGTGCCAAATCTTAAAGCTATATCTTGAATATTGTTACTGTTAAACGGTTTTAATCGATTTGCGGGGGAACGGGGGAGATATCTGAAATATGAAACAAACTTGATCTGCGTATGGTATACAGGAACCTACATTTCAAATTTGGTGTCTCTAGCTCTTGTAGTTGCTGAGATCGACGCGTTCATACGGACAGACGGACAGACAGACGGACATGGCCAAATCGAAATCTCTTTTGATACTGATCAAGAATATATATACTTTATAGGGTCGGAGATGTCTCCTTCTGTCTGTTACATACATTTGCACAGATGTAATACTCCCTTTTTACCCATTTTATGGGTACAGGGAGTAAAAAAGGCTTATACACATTAGCACTAGCACAGTGTGAATAGTACCTCCGTTTTAAATTTTTGAAATATAAAAATTTTAATAATTAACTTGAAAATTTAAAAATTTAAATAATAAACTTGTAATATTTTGTTCACACTTTATCTTTCTTCTTCTTCTTTTTTAATGAATGAATGAATGAATTTATAAACAGGGAAACACTTTGTAGTTTACATTGGCAAATGTCAAGTTTACAATATTTTACTTAAACTGAGTTTACACTACAAAGTGTTTGTTATTATTTTTAACTGAGACATTGTTAGTATTCGTACCTAGCGCAAGCGCAAGATGGATACTTATAAAAATTAAGCGAGGCACTAACGTTTGTTACTCCGCTTTTTCCTGTTTTGCAACAGGGTGCTGATCTGCTTGAGTTCCTCCTGTTGGCGGGCCTTGTCGTCGACCCTTGCCTTCAACAGCGCGATGACCAAATGCCTCTTGTTTATAAGTTTGGCTTTCTCGCCTCCTCGATGTTTCCTCAGCGTCAGCTTGGCGCCGCCGGTGCTGGCACGCTGACGCTCCCTCGCAGCAGTCCTTCTTTTGTACTCCTCTATTGTTATTGGCCTGGGCCCGTCTCGCAGGCTAGCCTCCAGCACTTCCCCAATTTTTGGTGCATCTTTTTGCGTTACGTCGGTGTTTTAATTTCTTCATTTGCCATGTGACGCTGTTGCTGTTGTGTTGATGGTTTTCATCTCACATTTCATTCATTCAATTTAGTTGTAGGCTTTCAGAACATAAGCCCCTCTGTAATATTGCCATGTAATATTTTAATATATTTGAAATAAAGATCCACACGAGTGTTGGCATTGACTTAGTTTTTTCGAATTTAGATATTCGTGGCCTCCAACGACGGTGAAATGAGCTCACCTCACTTTTTCACGCATTCACTATAACTGCCTCGATTGCAGTCTTCGTGACACGTGTCTCGGTCGCCATGTAATATTTTAATAAGAAACACCACAACGGTTTTCCTTGAGTAGGATTTTCTGAATGTTCTTTATTCGGCACTCTGTGCGTTTTCAAGATAGATATTAATATATGTATCGCTCTGCCGCAGCAGAGCATACTTAAAAGAGAGAGAGTGTGTGGTATGTGCATACATTGGTGAGTACATATATGGTACTCTTGGTATGCGCTACATAAGCGTACCATGGGATATGCGCCGTCAGCTAATCGGCCAGCTAGAGTACTAGCGGTCTGCGCTGCGTAATATGAGTCTGCGCTTTTGGCTTTATATTTGTTATTGTATGCAACAAAGTGTCGCATACTTATGTATTTAAATACAGGGTGTTATTTAATGTATATACACACTACAGGTTAAAAGGAAAGCTTTGTCCGGAGGTGCACCCTCGAAATGGCAATATTTTGGCAAGGTACACCGCCGTTTAGGAGCAGTGAAGAAATTTCTTTCATCTCCGCATCCCAGTCATCTTCCAATTGTTCAAAACCGTACGAACACATCGAAACTAAATGCCTATTGATATGCAACTTTGCTTTTTCTACAGTTCTGCCATTATTTGCCATATTTTTCACTTTTTGTAAAAATTTTCATCAAAACAAGCCGAACAGCTGATTTACTTCGCACATTTCCGCAGTGCACGGGACTTACTCAGACAGAATGCGCGAAATGTGAGGTTGTGCAATATTTTAACCAGAGATCGCAAATAAAACTTATCAGTTTAAAAAAATCAAACCTGTAAAAAATACCTAGAAATTCGGGAAAATGTTTTAAAACCATTTTTTGAATGACTCAAGTGAATTTATGTCGTTTTTTTTGGTATAATGCAAATTGTTTGGGGAGGTGAAAAGATGTAGTGTCATTAAAGAGATGGGTTTCTTTGGCATGCATGTTTGTCTTTATATCTGTTTATGTTCCATTTTATTGTATTGTATACATGCATATAAAAAACATTTACATACATATAGACGTAGGAACAATGACGACATTGTAGGACCCTGCTACTGATTCCCGAACATTAGAACAAGAGTTGAGGAACATGTTAGAAATTGTTAAAGGTGTATAGAATTTTATTTAACAAGTGGAAAACCTGAGGGTTATTTGCATAACATACGAAAATAAAACAAGCCGTTCGAAATGATCCATATAGATCATGAGGGACCTATAGATAGAAATACAGCCAAAAACATTTATAAGCAGTGTTGTAGTTCCAATTACTACCACCTCTCCAATATGCACTAAAAACATCTCCACGATCTTGAAATAAAAGTCTTGTTAATTTGACCAAACTTCACTTTTTTATTCACGTTCCTTTCGATTGCGTTTCTTCTTCAAATAACATATACTCACTTAAATTTTTATACTATGTTCCCGAAGGAAAATAGTATATTAAGTTTGCGAAATGTCCGTCTGTCCACGAACGGCAATTCTGTTTGCTTTATCTTTGAGTCTAGAGCAACCAAACTTGGTACACCTGTTGGTGTATACCGTCAATTTATGAAGTGTCGAGATTGACCCCACCCCCACCCCTTCGCCACAATTTGGGGAAAACCTGTATCTTTCCCAATTTTAAAGCTATAGTCACCAAAATTGGCATACAGACTAATGTTGAGATTCCCGACAGATCTGCACCAAAAAATTTTGACCCCCCATCCCCACCCCCACAAATCGGCATATGATATCCCCAAAACACGTTTTTCACGGGCTATATCTCGTACAGTTTCAAAGATAGAGTTACCGAATTTGGCATACAGACTAATGTTGACCACCTGGATAAATCTGCATCAAAAAAATTTTTCTTCTGGCAGGAAGTTCGTGTGGATGCAGTCTTTTTAGGCCTGTATACCTCAATAGGCGTTGGGCAAGCGTATTTGGGTGGGAGGACAATTTTTGTCGGTAGTTTTCGGCCTGTCGCTGCAATACGTCACCAACCATAGGTATACCCAAATCACGCTCGATGTCCCTATGCCGCATTTACCATGGCGCATTGTATATCCTCCTGAGTATCTTGCTTTGATCCACTCGAATTTTGTTTAGGTTGGTTTTGGCAGCGACCCCATAAACTTGAAGACCATATCTCCAAATTGTACTTAGTATTGACTTGTAAATGGTAACCTTATTTTGAAGGGAAAGCTTATTTTTTGGCGACAACATCCAGACATCTTCGCCGCCTTTGCCAGTACGATTTTCTGCAGCATTGTCGTATGCCGAGCAGATTTAGGTGTCTGTCCAGAATGACCCCAAGGTATTTGTAATGCGATTCAAGCTTGAGGATTGAACCATGAACCAAGCATTCTAATTCAAGGACAGTACCAGTTCTTGTTGCGAATGTCACGTTCGCACATTACATGATTCGCTATTTTCGGTCTTTCATCACCAGTCCTGACATATTCCTAATATGGATGGAGGCAACAACAGGCAGATGATCTAATGAAAGATAGTAACGGCTTTCCACTGAGAGCTTATTATTCCATTGTATATAAAGAAATCTAACGCAGAAGGAGTCAGTTGCGTGTTATACGAAAAGAGTGTTGGATTACAAGTAGCTAGGACCTGACATCTATTGCCTTGGTCACTGCCTACTTTTAGGCATGAACAAGTAGTAATAGATTATAGATCTGCATTCACACTGAACGATGTACATCAAATTGTAAGTACAGTATTTTGTTGTACACTTTAGTCACAGTACAATGAATGATGAAGAGAAGGTTAGGAGAAGGTTGAACAGAACATTTAATCTTCTAACATGTGTTTATGTAGGCTTATTTTAATTATTTTTAAAAATTTAAAACAAGTTTCAGAAGAATCAAAATATTTTATTATAATTAAATATATTATAATATTAAAATTAAAGTTAAGTAAATACTTTTTATCATTTAATATAATTTGAAAACCATTATAAATGTTTGAGCTTTAAAAAATTAAATGTCATCGTTACTGGCAGTGCAGTTGCATTGTGCTGTACTCATGTCACTTTTACTGTACTCATAACATTTTTTGATGTACTCACTAAGAATGGGACAGCACTCATAACAATAACGCGATTGGAGTAGAGCAAAAAGTTTTACTCTCTCTGTCTGACTTGTATGTACACACTTCAATTTTTTAAATGAATGCGTTCATGCAGACCTCTATAATAGATGCAGCTACTAAATTTGTGAGATTATACCCTACAAAAACTACAGCAATAAAAGAATTTATTGCAGCTTTAAAAAGCCAATAAGGAAACGAATAACTATCTGGCAACGCCAGTTGCGATGTAAATCGTTCCTAAGCTGCCCTGTGTAATATCGACAGATCTTCCGCAACGATGTGCACGAGATTGTCGATTACGAAGACCACGGCGGGTCTTCGTTTGTAAGATCGTTGTTATTATTTTCTGCCATTGTTATACGCGCAGCCAGTTTTGGTCGCACAGAAGTTCTCGACGCAACTGACCTGGTGCGACACTACGCTGTCGCCCCACTATAACAGTTCTTCTCAAAGCGACAAGATGCAGACAGCCAGTCGCAACACGACTAGAGGCTGATGCAATATTACCATAATGATGAAATTACTTTGCTGGTGAAATACCCGAAAAGCATACTCACACACACAAACATACACACTCAGTATGCACCGGCACGGCCATCGTGACCATTTCACGACCTCGTGCAATATCACCAAAAATACTCTGTCATTTAATGATCATTTAATGATTTAATTATCAAATTATTTCATCAACAAATCAAGTCTTCAGATTTGTGTTTCATTCTCAAACTAATACAAACTTTTTCTTTTTCTTTAACACAATTAATTTTATTTTATAATTATCTCTTATATCTAATGCGCCACACGCAATGATCAAACAATTGTCTTACTCTTGTGCTTACATTATTATTACAAATTTCATTATCAGCCCTTCAGTCATCTATACTGTCTCCTTCAACAGTGTCTTTTTCCACCATTTCAATACTGTCTCTTTCCACCATTTCAATACTGTCTCCTTCAATAGTGTCTTTTTCCAACATTTCAATACTGTCTCTTTCAACAGTGTCTCTTTCCACCATTTCAATACTGTCTCTTTCAACAGTTTCTTTTTCAACAATTTCATTACTGTCACTTTCAACAGTTTATTTTTCAAACATTTCATTACTCTCTCTTTCAACAGTTTCTTTATCAAACATTTCATTACTGTCTCTTTCAACAGTTTCTTTTTCACACATTTTATTCAAATCCATATCACTACTTTCATATTCAGGTGGTACACACCCAACTGGCATTTTTCTTATGTCATCATGAGCATATTTGCATTTCCTATTATTTGTCAATGACCTGAGAATATATCTATACCCATCTAACAATTCAGTTATTTGAAAAGGCCTCTAAACTTTTGGCTTAGCTTTGTTTAATTCCTCTCTTCATTTTTTTAACAACACAAAATCTCCCACTTTGCAACCAATACCAACCAACAAACATATAGCCGACGTTACAGCATTTATGCAATTTTCAGCGTCAAGTTTAAGCGTGTGAGTTAGATACACAAATTTAGTGAAGGCGTCTACTTGAACAATGATATACTCTTTTTGATTAGTCTTTCCACTCAGCTTCCCAGTTATGTCAATGTGAATAGTGTGCCAAGGTGAATTTACTTTTGGTATGGGTGGAGACTAGATTGAATATTGCCAGAAGAAGACTTTGACAATTTACAAGTAATACAATTATGGACGAACTTTGAATATATTTAGACATGTTTTCGAACCAATAATAGTCATAGGCTTTATCTAAAGTATTCTTCCATCCTAAGTGCATGATTGATTCGTGAATTTGGTTAATTACAGACCATCTAAATGCTCGAGGAACAATTGATAATTTTGAATTTTTCGGTAGAGTGTTCCTGCTCTTAACTCGAAAGTTTTTGCAACGTCCGGCAAGAGAATTTTCATTTCAATTTACAATATTTACTATTTCAGAATCTTGACACTGTTCGGCCAAAAGCCAATTACTAGATATTTCTGCCAAATTAACTCGTTTTTCAGGAATTTTGCAAGTTGTAGCAATCAAATCAGCTGAAGGCAAATTTCTTGAGAAGAAGTCAACATGAGCCATTCGTTTACCTTCCCTATATTGTAAGTCAAATGTTGTTTAGAAACTAAACATACAACCCTCGCAATCCTCAAGAAGCACACCCAAAAAACCAAGTCATAAATATACACATGCATTTGATCCTCGCTTGCCTGAGCCACTTGAAAACGGTCTAGGTAAAAGGGACAATGCACATGTGAGATGCTCGAGTTAAAAGACGGGAAAAAGGCGACCAATTAAAAATAAGATTCCATATGTACTATTTAGTAAATAAGAACAATAATGGATATCTGTTTAAATAGAATCCACAAAAAAGGGTATAAAAACCCATGGATTTTCAATAAAGAATCAGTACCAAACGAAATCGCGACCTTGTGTGAGCATTTCTTAGGGAACCGGCAGTGCGACAGTTTCACTCAATAGCTGCAACTCTCAGGAGTTGCTCTGCAACAAAAGTTGCACCAAGCAGTATAATTGGTGATCGGCCAAGTTTATATTGCACATTTGGTCCTTCGAGCATAAAAACATCTGCTCACGAAGGCTGCCAAACCGATGTGACACTCATAAAACGGTATCCACGGTCAAGTCCGAAGCCAGCACCCTCTCGGTGCTCCACGGCAAAGCTAGGGAATAATTAATTCAATTAATACTACCCAGACAGCAGCGTTGGACAGGCAGACGACGTGGGAGATAATAAAAATAAAAAAATCAGCGACGAAGCGATCGACAGCAGCGTTGGAGCGGCGTAAACAGCGGCGTTGGACGACTGGGAAATCGACGTGGGATCTACAAAAAAAAAAAACCAGCGACGAAGCGATCGACGGCAGCGTGGAGCACCGTAAAAGCGGCGTTGGACGACTGGGAAATCGACGTGGGATCTACAAAGGAAGTGGACTAGCGGGGTTGCACATCTCAAGAACCAAACTAGGAAGCTAAAATGGAAGTGTCAGCGGAGGCTACAGAGCGTCGTACCGCGGCTTAAACAAAAATAAAAATTCGACGAAGCGATCGACAACAGCGTTGGAGCGCCGTAAAACAGCGGCGTTGGACGACTGGGAAATCGACGTGGGATATACAAGGAAGTGTACTAGCGGGGTTGCACATCGTAAGAACCAGACTAGAAAGCGAAAAATAAAGAAAAATAAAAAAATATATATATTATTTTTTCTCTCGCAACTAATACTGCATAATTGTGCTAACAAGAGAGCAACTAAATGCCCTGGCAGCAATCCAGAACAACATTTACCTACAGCCAAAGAAGTGGGATGAGGAGCTGGGTCTTTTGGACGGTCAGAATATGCAACTGATGACCGAAGTACAAGGTCAATGGGACCTTTTCAAAGTACAACATCAGGAAATGTTAAAGTATGAATCTTCGTTTGTAGGAGATTACTTTGATAAAGGAGGTTATGAGAAGACACATAATCTCAAAAACAAAATCCTGACGGAATTAAGCGAAAGGCAGCTGAGCATGCGATGAACACATCGATGCAACAAAACATTGAAGTGTGTGAAAAGAGAATGCTGAAACTTAAAATAGCTGCAGCGGCTCTAATAAAATCATTAAAAAACACGGGGAAAACCAGTACTCCCAGATGGACATCGACGAAATTAAAGAAGATTTCGATCAACTGACGGAAACTTACAAGGACCTAGAGAAGAATTGTCTGGAGACTCCGTCAATTCAATCAAAATATGAAGAACTTAAAGCGATGAAAAGAGAGAGGATGAGATGGCTGGTGGAAAACAAGCCAGCGGAACAATATATACATCTCAAACAAATAGAGATACCACCGTTTTTTGGCGACATTCCACATGGTCGAATTTTTCGACATGTTTAAGGAAATAGTAGCAAACAACAACAGTATCTCAAAGAGAGAAAACTAATGCGCTTAAAAGAGTCAATAAAAGGTGAAGCATCTCATCTAATAAAACATCTAGTAATTAACGAGGAAAATTATGAAATGGCATTGAACATTCTAAAGGACAGATATGGAAATCAAAGAGAGCTATTCATGAAGCATTTTAATCAGATTCTGGAATTACCAACAATGAATAGCGAATCGGAGAAAAACGTTCAACAAATGCTAGATACTATACAAAAAAGTATACATGCTATTCGTGGAATGGGAATTAATCTAGATGACACCGATGTATTCATGGCAGGAATAATTCTGAAAAAATTTGATCGTCAAGGATTGCAACAATACGAACATACATCCACTAAGACGAAAGATGTACAAATTCTAAAGGACGTAATACTCTTCATGGAAAAGCATCTACAAGCAATAAAAGCTATGAAACCGAAGTCATATAAGGAAAATCCAAGAATTTTGAGCACTACGATCGACATCGAATGCATGCATTGCAAGATACCAGGCCACAGGATATTTAATTGCAGGAAATTTAGCAATCTAGCGATACATGCGAGATGGGAATTTATACAATCAGGAAACATATGCTTTAAATGTCTAAATCATAAATTTACACCAAGTAGATTCTGCAATGAAAGATGCACAAAATGTAATGAAAAACATCATGAACTATTGCACTATGAAACAGAATCGAAAACATCGTTGACAACAGGAACAGCACAAACCACGCTTCTAGCAACAGCCCAAGTTGAAGTGCAAGCACTAACAGGAGAATGGATCATATGTCGAGCACTTCTGGATCAGGGATCACAGATAACAGTGATATCCGAAGAAACCGCGCAAAGCTTAGGGTTACCAAAGAAAAAGTGACAGAAATTTATGGACTGGGCGATAATCCAGTAGGAGTCTCAAAAAGTATAATGGAGCTAAGGATGCGGCCCCGATTTCCAAGCAGCGATAAATTCCAAACTTAAGCAGTCGTACTCGGAAGGATTGTGAGTTCACAGCCAGCAAACTCATTTAGTTACAACAAACAAATTTGGAAAAATGAAGTACTGGCAGGATCCGACATTTAATCAAAAATGCGGAGTAGATATACTAATCGGAGGAAATCTGCTCATTCAAACTATGAAAAAAGGAATAAAACAGGAAGAAAACGTGCTTGGACAGTGTACTAAGTTAGGATGGGTCTTATCGAGAGTAGTCAACATACCAGGAAACAAACATATCCAGTCAGCAGTGAACTTGGAGAAATTCTTGGAATTGGAAGAAATCCCAGACACCACAACTACCACAGACAACGAGAAATGTATGGAAATATATGAAAATACAACTCAATTCAATGTTGACGGCAGATTTGTAGTGAAAACGCCATTCCTAGAAGACACTTCACTTGTTAAATCAACGGAAGGAGCAATAGCAAGATATCTAAATCAAGAAAAATCCTGGTCAAAAGACGTTCAGCTTAAACAACAATACACATCATTCATGGAAGAATATGAAATGAAAAATCACATTGAAGAAACGAACTTCATTGGAGTAGAAAAGAGACTAAATACGGAATTCATACAACCCTTACAGCAAAATAGTATATTTCCAGTGCTAACAGAAGAAAAAATAGAACGGCATTTTATCCCGCCGGCAAGCCCAAATTTTGGAGGACTATGGGAAGCTGGATTAAAAGCAGTAAAACATCACTTGAAAAGAAGAAATGAGTACATTATTAGCTCAAATAGAGGCAATATTAAACTCAAGACCGTTATATCAAATCGACCACAGCAACGAGCTCGACGAGGTTTTGACACCGGGTCATTTTTTAATTGGAAGACCCATGATTGACGTACCAGAGAATGTAAACGATAAGGTGGTATCAGCATTGGATCGTTGGAAGTTAATGACCAAAATGAAAAAACACTTTTGGCAAAAATGGAAGGAGAAGTACCTCGTAACTCGTCAAAAACGATTAAAATGGCAAAAGGAATCAACAAATTTAGAAATAGGCCAGATAGTATTGATAAAAAATGAAAATACTAGCCCAACAAAATGGCCTCTCGGACGAATTGAAGAAACGCACCCAGGAAGCGACGGAAAAGTCAGAGTTGTATTAATCAAAACTCAAAATGGAATCATAAAAAGACCGATCCAAAAAGTATGTCCATTGAGATTAGAATTGGAAGACGAAAAGCCAAGGCGAGAAACAAAGTCGGTCAAACCAGCAGTCATCCTGAATTGTCTCCTAATATTATCAGTGATACAAGGGGTATCAACATCAGAAGCACTGAAAATCAAAAATGAAGTGACGCCACTAGAAAATAGCACGATGATATACATGGATAATTTGGGCTTGGTGGATATCGTGTCTTCAAAATGGAACATGATCATATATTACAAAATAGACGCATACGAATCGGAACTAAACCAAATCGGGAAATACATTGAAGAACTATCAATAAATTGCAAAGCATTGGTACAATGTAATTGGTTTGAAGGAGCATGTCAAATCATGGCAACAACAATGAAGAACCGTTACAATCAACTTCAAGCAAAAAATGAACTCATATTCAAAAACAAAAGAGCTAAGCGCGCACCATTCGAGTTTGTTGGGACCTTACATCACATACTATTTGGGACAATGGATGCCGAAGACAGAAACATGATGGAAACAAACATAAAGAATGTTTTTGAAAACCAACAAGACCTACAAAAACTCTACAAAAAGCAAACATCGCTTATTGACTCCACACTCAATATATTAACAAAAACCACGGAGGATATAAACAACCAGTTCAAAGAAGTGGATGACGCAATACAACGGCTGCAGTACGAAATAAGGGAGAACCAGTATGTAAATAAGATGGCACTATCGTATCAAATAGTACTATCACAAATAACCCAGCTAATAGAAAACTGTGAGAAAACACAAGCATCAGTCACAAATTTACTCATCGATTTGAACCATGGGCGACTAAATCCACAATTACTGAAACCAACACAAATAAAACAAGAAATAAGCATCATCAATGAAAAACTACCACCTAAACTACAAATACCAGGAACAACAACTGGAACAGAAATTAGAGAAATCTACAATCTTATGAGCGCACAAGCCATCATTGTGGATAAGAAACTAATAATATACGCAGAGATTCCGTTATTTAATCAGGAATCCTGCAACGTGTATAAACTAATTCCCATACCTTTTGAAAGATATAGGAAAACCATCACGGCCCAATTAAAGACTGACTTCCTGATCTGTAATTTCAACATGGACACCTACACGCTTATAACAGCTACACAATTAAATACCTGTTCACGTCAAACGAACAAACATTTACTGTGCCGAGGAAACTGGGTATGGAAAACCACCTCAGACAATTCAAGCGAACTATCCGCCCTTAAACAAAGTCCGGATCCGTCATGTGAATTTCAACAAATAGCATCTGAGAACATGTGGACGGAATTAACCACACCAAACACTTGGTTATTTAAAACTGCAAACGATCCGGTATTAGAATGGACATGTGGAAATCACCAGAGCCAAGTGATGAAACTCCCCGGTCAAGGGGTACTGAAGCTGCGACAAGGCTGCACTGCTCGCAATGGCAAACATCTACTAGCTGCTGCACATGATTTAACAACTCAAGACGTCATCACGGAGCGATTTTCCCCTCTCTTTACAATAGCAGATAAGATAAAATTAGAAAATGTAAAACCAATGGTAACTAAATTAATAAACAACTCGTATGAAATAAATAAAATTAAGAAATTAGTAGAAGAACAAAAATTAGAAAACATAAAATTAAGAGGTATAAATTTCCACAATGTAAGTGGTCATACATCGCTTACGCTAATTATAATTGGAATATTAGCAATAGGCATATTATATGTAATAAGAAAATGTAAAACAGACAAGAAACAATAGAAAATTAAACTATGTCATAAGGCCCCAGCAAAATGTTTAGAAACTAAACATACAACCCTCGCAACCGCAAGAGGCACACCAAAACAACCAAGTCATAAATATACACATGCATTCGATCCTCGCTAACCCAGGCCACTTGAAAACGGTCTAGGGGACAATGCATATGTGGGTGCTCGAGTTGCAAGAGGGGAAAAAGGGCGACCAATTAAAAATAAGATTCCACATGTATTATTTAGTAAATAAGAACAATAATGTATATCTGTTATATCTGGTATAAAAACCCATGGATTTTCAAAAAAGAATCAGTACCAAACGAAATCGCGACCTTGTGTAAGCATTTCTTAGGGAACCGGCAGTGCGACAGTTTTACTCAATAGCTGCAACTCTCAGGAGTTGCGCTGCAGTGAACAAAAGTTGCACAAACCAGTATAATTGGTGATCGGCCAAGTTTATATTGAACATATTTTATCTAAATATTTCGCCGGGCAACTCTGGCGTTTTACCAGCTCAATATTTTTATAAATTTTTATATTTCTATATTTTTAACCAATTTTTGAAATTTTAAACTCGTATACTTTAATCAATTTTTAAAACTCATATATATATTTTAAAAAACACCAAAAACAAAAAAAATTTTATTTTATTATTTAACAATAACTATAATTAAATAACCACACATTCATAATATTACGTTATTTCTTTAAAAAGGGAGGTGTAGTGTATTCATGCACATAAATACATAACTCAACTTGTAACACTTTGTTGCATATCGCATAGCATAAATATGATCGTATATATGTATGCACATACACATGCACATACACACATGCAGTACTGCGCACATAAGTAACATGAAGCCACTTGAACAGTACAGGTAAGCGTGGGACCGTTGACCAACGGATAACCGCTGATATTGCACTTTAGCTGCTCCACGAGTGAGCGTCCAAATGTATGAGTACACCCGCTCTCTCTCTCTCTTTGTAGCTGTTAACCGAGAACAGCATAAGTACATATATATATATAGGCTTAGAGCGCTTCAATGATATTTGAATAAAACACTCCTTACATAAATGTGATCAAGCACAGACGTGCATTCTTTTTTGTTTCACTATTGACAATAATAAAGTACGATCTTTATACCAGAGAACCGAAAACGACGAACGGCACGTATAGCCGACCTGAAGGCCTTCTATGCTAAGGACAGCGAGGATGACTCAGCGATGATCGAAGACAACGAGGATTAACATTTGGTAGCTAAAGAACTAACCCTTTATAGCTTAAGATTTACGTATATATCATTGTAAGCCGCACTTCAGAATCAGGTTAGGTAGGGTAAATATGATCATTATTATAACATTTACGCTCATAGTCATGGCACGAGTCTACCAACGTTCTGCTGGTCGCAGAACGATGTACATCGAATTGTAAGTACAGTATTTTGTTGTACACTTTAGTCACAGTACAATGAATGATGAAGAGAAGTTTGGGAGAAGGTTGAACAGAACATTTAATCTTCTAACATGTGTTTATGTAGGCTTATTTTAATTATTTTTAAAAATTTAAAACAAGTTTCAGAAGAATCAAAATATTTTATTATAATTAAATATATTATAATATTAAAATTAAAGTTAAGTAAATACTTTTTAATCATTTAATATAATTTGAAAACCATTATAAATGTTTGAGCTTTAAAAAATTAGATGTCATCGTTACTGGCAGTGCAGTTGTATTCTGCTGTACTCATGTCACTATTACTGTACTCATAACATTTTTTGATGTACTTGCTAAGAATGGGACAGCACTCATAACAATAACGCGATTGGAGTAGAGCAAAAAGTTTTACTCTCTCTGTCTGACTTGTATGTACACACTTCAATTTTTTAAATGAATGCGTTCATGCAGACCTCTATAATAGATGCAGCTACTAAATTTGTGAGATTATACCCTACAAAAACTACAGCAATAAAAGAATTTATTGCAGCTTTAAAAAGCCAATAAGGAAACGAATAACTATCTGGCAACGCCAGTTGCGATGTAAATCGTTCCTAAGCTGCCCTGTGTAATATCGACAGATCTTCCGCAACGATGTGCACGAGATTGTCGATTACGAAGACCACGGCGGGTCTTCGTTTGTAAGATCGTTGTTATTATTTTCTGCCATTGTTATACGCGCAGCCAGTTTTGGTCGCACAGAAGTTCTCGACGCAACTGACCTGGTGCGACACTACGCTGTCGCCCCACTATAACAGTTCTTCTCAAAGCGACAAGATGCAGACAGCCAGTCGCAACACGACTAGAGGCTGATGCAATATTACCATAATGATGAAATTACTTTGCTGGTGAAATACCCGAAAAGCATACTCACACACACAAATATACACACTCAGTAAGACGTATACATATTTCTAGTCTGTGGATTTCGTCATTAATCGTATATGCTTTATGTATAATGTTCTTCGTTTGGTAATAGTTGAATAATATCCAGCATTGCTTATTCTCTTGTTCTGTGTCCAAATATGCAAATTTTGTTATTTTCTCTTTCGATCGTGAATTGTATCCTGTTATGTTGATTATTTAGCGTGCCCAAAATATTTTGTACATCCTTTTCTTTTACAATGCATAATATGTCGTCAACATATTTGGAAATGTGTTTTATGATTATGTTCTTCTTTGTAAGTTGTTCTGTGGCGTTGTCAAGCATTTGTTCAGTACTATATTTGCTATTGTTCATGATATTCGTGTTGCCTATGGGCATGCCAAATATTTGATGTAACTACAACTTCATTAATCATAAATAGTTATTGTCAATCAGTATAAAGTCAAAAATTCCGGCATAGGTATATTTGTGTATTGCGTTATTTCATTTCATCTCCGTATGTTTTGTATAGCTAGTTTTTTCGTTATATTTGTGAACAATGTGACCACATCAAAAGACACTAGAATCTTATCATCGCCTATTGTTGTGTTCAATGTATGCAATTTTACAATTACATTGTCTTCTATATATAAAAATGAAATTAAGTTAATTTTTTTTATTTGATCCGATGCGTTTCGTCACAAACCTAAGACGTAAATCTACAAATTATTGTTATGCTGCAATAGCCACATCTTCCATTCTTTACAGTGTTGGTGGCTATTGCTTATGTTATTATTTGGTGCCTACGTGACTTCTGTCGCGCTGGGCCCTTATCGTGGGAAAGGAATTATGCTGTCGATGCAGTTATTTGTTTACCGTTTGCATTTGACCTATCTGTTGAGAAGCGGCAGAGCCTGTTGGCTCTGTTGGCCCTGTTTGATTATTTTTATTTCGATTGAGGGTATCAAGTTCTATAACTATGTTACTATAATAAAGGAGTTCGTACTGACTGACTGACTGACTCATTCATAACCAACGCACACCCCAAATCGTAAGAGTTATAACGCTGAAATTTTCACAGTAGGTTCCATCTATGATGAAGGTGCACACTAAACTAGTATCAAACATACTACATGATCAGAGCCAGTTGTCGTTTTTTCAAACAATAGGGTTGACTGAAGTGTTGATGACCTACGCTTCGCATTAACGAAGTTATAAAATCTTTTAGGATCCCGCTGAAACTGTAACCTACAGCTTCTAAGGTAACTCCTTTAATAAATTAATTAATCAAATAGCGAGAGAAATCCAAGAAAGTGTCAGATTCCTTGTACAGTCTCGAATTTCTAATTAATTTAATTCAGGTTTTCATAAAATGCCAATTTTGGTAAATATTGTATTCCTTTTAGGTTTACTTTTTAATCAAAATAATAAAAGAATAAAATATATACGAATATTGGCATTAAATGAAAACCTGATAAGATTAAAACATATTGCTAAATAAGAATTAAAAGTACACCAAAATGTTTTAAAATATATTTCAAAACTGGTTTATTTTAAATTTATTTTTGTTCTTTTACATAAAAAGAAAACGCACGCATTTTTAAAAGAGCTTTTACACTTTTTACATTAATTTCCAAAAAAAGAGCTGCAACCCATATAATGTAGCAAAATGTCGGGAAACTCCATATGGGAATGATTGCCCCGTCACTGTCTTCGAAGGCAATGCTATCCTCCGGTTCAAAGTCCAGCTTCTGTAACACATTAATAAAACTTGAATGAAAATACTTATCAAATCAATAAGCGTTGCATCTCATACAAACAAACATGCGCATACACAATTAAAACATGTGACGTCTTGTGCCATGGGCATGCGCTTGCCGCTAACGTATTTATATTTACATACATATACAGGACACACATATCCATATACATATACACATTCGCGCGCACTCTTGAATAGACCAAATTCCAGAGCGACTGCAAGCAGCGGTAAATGTCACCGGAATCCCACTTTAAAAGCGGCAAGCAAACATCAAATATGTTTTATGTGATATGCAGCAACACTTTTTATACTATGTTCCCGAAGGGAAAATAGTATATTCTATTTGCGAAATGTCCGTCTGTCCGTCTGGCCGTCTGTCCGCCTGTCCGTATGAACGCAATTTTTTCCTTTATCTTTGAGCTAGAGCAACCAAACTTGGTACACATGTTGGTGTATATCGTCAATTTATGATCGAACATCCACCCCAACCCAACAAGAAGAAAAACTTATATCTCTCACACCTGTACAGGTAGAGTCACCAAATTTGGCATACATACTAATGTTGACCCCCTGGACAAATCTGCATCAAAAATTTAGCCTTTAAAAACACTTTGACGCTGGGCTTGTCAAATTGCAATTGCTGAGAGCTGAAAGAGAAATGACAGTAAAGTCTCTTCTATACCCGTATTGGTTTAGTTTTTAAGCCAAGTTAAGTGAGGAATTTTCCAAATGAGAGAGTAAATTTTCATACCTGAAAAATAATAATAATAATTCAAGGAGATTACAATTTTCTGGAGTATTCCAGTTTTTGCTTAAATTGTAAAAAAATATTTTTAAAATGAGTGAAATCAGAGTCTTACACCGTGGAAGAGTAAAAAGTTTTCAGAAAGTTAAAAAATTAAACTTATATTTTTTAGAGTGTAATTAGCAATGAAAGCAGTAGCATTAGTTGATAAACCAGTTAATTCGACCAGTGTATTAGCCCTAGTATGTTGATCTGGATCAACAGTGTCAACAACCACCGAATCAGAAAGCTCCTCGGGGTCAGAAATTAACAACATCCAACATGCTGTTCTCATGACTTCCGATAGAAATATGGGGAGAGGGGGAAGATAAATAAATTAATACTACATTTTTATTAAGAGCGGTTCCCCTGTGTTCCCCTTTCAACCAATTTGAAGAGTTTAAGAATTTGAGGATATTGTGTATCCCAACCTCGAATACGTCCGATAGGGTGTCAAAACTAAAGTGTCCTGGGTGCTGGAACCTACTCCTGCTGAATGCGGAGCAGTGACAGAGCAGATATTCTACACTCTCTTCTTCTTCTACTGACAACAGCTTCACAGAAGTCATGGTGCGGTATACCTAGTCTGATAGCACGAGTTCCAAAGGCATGGGAGAGCCCCATTAATTGTCGAGATGTGAGATCTCTTGAGTTTAATCAAAGCTTTCGGTTAAGAGTGGGCCAGGTGAGTTCGGACACCGTGCAACAAGTGACATTTCTCCAGCGTTTAACAGTTTTACGCCCAGTGTACTCCTTACTACGCAGTCTAAAAGTGGACAGAGGCATGCCAACGTTGCTCATTTCAACGAGAAGTGTATCGTTGGTGCCTTGTCTTTCCAGTTCGTCTGCCAATTCGTTTCCTTCGATGTTTTGGTGTCCAGGCACAAATACGAGGTTGAAACAGAGCTGTTGGGCTATCGCATTGAGACACTGGCGACACTCGGTGAGTGTGGCTGCATTGTTAGTGCATGAGTCCAGCGCCTTCAAGGCGGCTTGGCTATCTGAGTAGATGTAGATATTCCCTACACTGATGTTATGCGTGCGCAGGGTGGTGGGTGGGTTCCTGGATGGCCCTCACCTCTGCCTGATACACGCTACAGTGGGCAGGAAGACGGAAACTGATTCTGATTCCAAAATCGGGAGAGGATACACCACCGCCCACTCGATCACTCGAAGATTTTGATCAAACCTGGTACGTGTTGAAGCGGCTTTTCCCAGTCTTGTCGACTAGGTATGCAAACCTTAAGAACTACGGTATGCGGTTTCATGCATAGGGCTCCATTAGTGCAGATTTCTGCACTTCTTTGAACTTTATGGATTGTTTTGAGTTGGATGGTAGCTCAAATGCGGGTCACCACATAGCACTCATATAGCAGGATGGGTCGAATGAATGCTGTATGCAACCAATGGACTATGAGTGGAGAGAAGTCCCATCTTGTACCTATGACCTTCGTGCATGCAAAGAGAGCAGTAGTTGCTTTACTTGCTGTCTGCCTTATATTTTCTTTCCAATATAGTTTACTATCTAGAACTGCAACTAGGTATTTTGCATGAAAGCTTTGGGTAAGTATCGTGTTATTGATTCTAGGGAGTTTTAAATTCGGGGGCTTGTATTTCCTAGTGAAAAGAAAAAGCTCTGCCTTGCTTTGCTAGCCCATAGGTTTTGGTCCATTTTACTAAAGTGTGAAGCGCTACTTGCATTCTGTCACAAAGGGTTTGCGGCAATTGGTTTACCACCAGTACCCATAGAAGTGGAGAGAGGACACCTCCCTGAGGAGTGTCTTTACTGACGCACCTGCTGATCGAGGACTCTCCTAAGCAGGAGCTCACTGTCCTGCAGCTAAGCAGAAGAACATTGTTAAAGGTTCCTTCTATGTCTAGGAAGGTCACCAAGGTCTTTAACACTAAGCGATCTCTCAAAACAAGACACTAGGGAGTGCAGAGCGGTCTCAGTGGACATGCCTTTGGTATACGCGTGCTGTATACGCGATAGTAGAGAGGGGATAATAATGTTTCTGAGATGGGCATCTAAAGAAAGGAAGCAAGACTGATTGTTCTAATGTCGTTCAGCTTAACGTGGGAAGGTTTACCTGCCTTGGGTATGACGACTACCTTTGTTTCCCTCCATGCTAGGGGAATATGGTTCGTCGTAAGACATCCTATGAAGATAATACCAAGCCACGCTATGATATATCTGATATTGTGCTGGTGTTGAGCTATAAACCGTTGTTTGGACCCGGTGACTTAAAGGGCTTGAAGGCGCTGATTGCCCACCTAATCTTGTGATGGGTTATTATTTCATTGGCCCTGTTTGTTGGGCTGCGAGATATCTGAGTCGCTGGTCGTGGTGCTTGTGAGCACCCCGGAAAATTAGTCTCTAGCAGAAGTTGGAGGGTTTGCGAACTGGATTCTGTCAACGATCCATCGTTCGTTTGTAGAAGCCCCGGTGTAGAGGGTTGGTGGGGAGGTTAAATACTTCTTCAGACGCGATGCATCAGAGGTAGATTCGATATTGCAAAAGTTGGCTCACGTGGTCTGCTTTGCCTTTCTTAATGCATTTTTTGTAGATATTTAGCTCAGTATTGTACTGCGCCCAGGTTGTGGCAAGCGTCGTATTTTTGGCATGATTAAAAGTTCTCCTTCACTTAGCTTCAAGTGTCTCGAGATCTGTGGACCACCATGTTAGCTTGAAAGATTCTTTGGGGGTTCTTTTAGGGCAGGATTTGTCTAGAGCGTCGTTGCATGCCTTTGTTAGGGTATCGACTAGGGAGTCCACCTGTACGGAATTTTCCGAATTTAGGGGCGGGTTCTGTGCCAATTTTTTTTAAGTATTCGCATGTATTTACCCCTATGTGTTATTTTGGGGTTTTGAGTTTTCCTGAGAGATGAACGAGATTCGTCAATTTGAAGTTCAATATAGCGGTGATCTGAAAGGGGGTGTTCTGGTAGAACTTTCCAGGACGCCACCCGCTGGGAAATGCAGTCTGAGATAAGGATAATATCCAATCACCTCGCTTCTGTTTTTATTAATAAAGGTGGGGTCGTTACCTCTATTACATAAGTTTAAATTGGTGCTAAGTAGAAAGTCAAAGAGAAGCTAACCACGCTCGTTGGTATTTGTACTTCCCCATTGTGTATGATGAGCTTTAGCATCTCCTCCCATGATCAGGTTTGTCCTCGTGCCCGTGGTTTGTGTGCCCAGGTCACGGAAAGTGGTTGATGGAATACATCCCTCGGTGTCGTGAGTGAGGTAAAAAGAAGCCAGCTTGTAAGAGCTTGCCCCCAGTTCAAGGCTGGCTACTGTGATGTCTCCATCACTGAACTGGTAGAGTAGAAAAACATTGTAACGTTTTTTGATTAAAAGGCAGGTTCTTATTTTTCCATTACCTGTGCTGTGAATTAGGGTGTATTTGGGAGTCTACAAACCACAGACTCTGTCAGCAGCAATCCATGGCTCTTGGACCATAACCACATCCACCACGCCAGGTGCTAGGCGTAGCAGAAACGCAGCGGAGGCTGCCCTACTATGATGTAGATTTATTTGGAATATCTACATATAGTAGGACAGCACTCCTCTCTGTAATTGTACGGTCCACTTCGTCGACTGAGGTTTTGCCTTAGAGCTCCTCCGAGCCAGAAAAAACGTAGCCGTCGTTGCTGCCTTGTGTGGCAACATCTTCGGCTTCAATCTCCTCGGCCTCGGCTTCGCTCGGTGGGTCCACCGACTCCACTTCCACACAGCTGGCCAGTTCCGCCTGCGCCGCGGCGTCGGATTTATAAACCTTGACGCCTACCTTGCTGAACGAGTAGCAAATGCTACCACCCTTACTATCCAGTTGCACAGAGCTTTCGTTGTCTATTTGGAGAACAACCTGCATAGAAGCGGTATGTTTGGGCTGCATCGCCTAACCATTTCGACGATCTCCGGCTCCATCCTGCATCTTCGCAGATCGGTGGTGGGCTTGGGTTTTCGCGCAGCATTTTGGGCGTGCTCCTGTTGAAGTGTCGGAAACTGCTGGCTTCTGCGAACCCCTGAGCCCTCCGTTCACGACTGAGATATATTTGTTGAGCCTGGGCCCCAGGCAGGCTGACCATCAGCACGGGTG
Source organism: Hirtodrosophila confusa (assembly GCA_035043065.1). Lineage (NCBI taxonomy): Eukaryota > Metazoa > Arthropoda > Insecta > Diptera > Drosophilidae > Hirtodrosophila > Hirtodrosophila confusa. The sequence goes on from JAWNNI010000171.1 coordinate 768,292, forward strand.
AGATGTGAGGGGTAGGAACGCATGCAGGGAAGAGGGTGTGTGTAAGACTATACTCTTAGAAGGCGGTCAGACAAACGCCTCGTCAGCACAGTGGTGACGTCCGCAGTACCCGTTGGATGTGCGGGACTGCTTATTTGAGTATTCGCAGCCTAGCCCCTACAGGAGGCCGGTCGATATCCGCAACCTTCAACCTGTGTCCACCAACAACACAAGGAATGCAAGCACGGGAGAATAAGCGAGAGCAAAGTGTATCAGCACAAAAACAAAATATTCGCAGGTAAAAATCAAACAGAATGCTTGGGTTGCTGTTTGTTGTTGCGTTTAAACACAAATTAATAAATTGTAATCCAAACAAGTGTTTAACCAGCCGTATGTAACACACATGTCACCAACAAAAAGAACACAAGTTAAAACTTGATAGAAACGAGGCAAAGTATATTGCAACGAGGTGCTAGAAAAAAACAAAAAGGTGCTAGAAAAAAACAGTCGCGAATGCGACTTGAATGTCACAAAAACCACCTAAGCAATAGTCTCCACATCCGCTGCCACGCTTTGGATGTGCCCTTTAGTGCTGTTACAAACATTTGAACACTCTTAGAAATACTTCTACACACTCTGTACATATACACAGCAAACCATTACCTCACACAGATCATCAGACACAAGCTACACATATAAATGGAAGACATACACATTTTTAAGCGATAAAATTAATAGATTTCACTTAAATGTTACAGATTGTATATGCAATGTTAAAGCAAATATTGAGTAAAAAATCTTTCTTCTGCGATAAAATTGCATTTTTGTAGACTTCACATCCAACGTAGTTGGCAGTGTTATCAAAGTTACAATTAGATCAATGGTCCGGGAGTTCTTTGCCATTTTTTACCGCTTTTTACGCATCCAGGTGACTTCCTGCAAAAGTTTTCAGAGTAGCCGAAGCGCTGGCAGAGCAAACACTATAACTAAGCCGTGTCTTTTATGTAAAAGACTTCCTTATTATTCGATTGTTGAGAAATCTGCACGGCGAATAAATCCAAGGGAGTTTCTCTTTATTGGTAATATTAATGACTGATTTTGTATCATGACCTAGTTTTGAAAGTGCATCTGTAATGAAAAAGGGTGCAGTGGTATTGTGGAGGCCAACGATGACAAATTTGCATACTTTCTTTAGCTGCCAAGAAGGTCAGTAGTATTGCGAAAATTCCAACCATCTAGCCCGGGTGCGACTTCCATTATTGGGATAAAATAAGCTTTTGGAACAGAATAGTCCTGTCCACGAATAGCAAGCTATAAAATGATGAAGCATCAACCACAGCCTTAGAAGAAGAATTGCGAGAGAGAGGACTCAGATTCATCGCTTGAGTTGTCTTTATCGATGAGACGTTTTTCATCTAATTCATGACGCTAGAGTATCGGAGATCTAGACGACGATCATCCTAGCAAGCCTCCTTTAATACCTCATGTACGCTCAAAGCTTCAGATGCTTCTGTTCCTGATTGAACTCTGCAGCATTTGTTTTAGATGGAATTTCTTAGGGTACCCCCAAGAGGGCCAGTCAAGAACGAATGATTACCTGTGATTCCAACCAGATAAACAATCTAGAATCACAAATAAAATTTCGGTAAGAAACAATTTTTTTTAGAAGAATTAACTAATTTTACTTGTTGCTGCTCTCACCTGCTGCTCACCTATGGAACACAACTCGTCACCGCGCAAAAACAGTTTAGATACTGCAGACAATAGCCTGCGTATGTTTGACAGGAGCAATGCCCGCATGTCCGTCAACGGCTCTAGAGCTTACTTCACTCCATTACACAATGGGGCACCAACAAAAACCAACTTTTCTTAGAAAGTTATCCATGGGGGAGAGTGAAGATGGTATTATCAGCAAAGGGGTGCTGATAGATTACCAAGAGAACTCCATCTACACATACAATCAAGGTACGAAATAATAGCCGATCATATTTTCGAGCAACACTTCGAAGTTTATCTATGCAGTAAAAGGACGGCATGCATCCCATGGAAAATCACACAATTAAATAGTACTTTGCCGGATCACTAACAAACCAAGGCAGCTGCGGATAGTAGACCCTAAATATAGAGATACCACAGCGTTGACCGGCGAAATATATAGATTTAAATGCATTATAATTAATTTGACTACTTTCGTCAATCGCAAAAAATATACACAACTAGCTGGTAAAACGCCAGCATTGAATGAAATACACAAAACTAACGTATCACAGTTTTCCTCCCGTGGGGGTAGGAAACTATATAGTTGAGCCACGTGACTAATGTTTTTTTGTGTAGGGCTATGAAAATGACTTTGAAGCCGATCTAACTAATCAAATAATCCCACTCACTTGTCCTTGACTTCCATTTCCCGCCCGTGGCGACGCGGAGTAGATTTTCCAAAATCATTTGTCATTTGAAAACCAATTCAACGAACAATACTAAAAATCCAGACTATAGCTTTCCAACTGAATTCCAGACTTCACCCCTTTCGGACCGTGGGAGTGCATTTTTCAAAACCGATAGCACATGTGTCGAATTATTTAATGTGAGGTGCTTGGAAAATTAGTTTCAAAATAATTGGATGATAAGCAGAAATGCTTGAAAATGAGTTTGAAGTGAATCGGACGATAATCAAAAAAGTTGCATACAACAGTTTTCCGCGAATTTTCCGAACTTGGGGGTAAATTTTCCAAAATCTATTATTATTATTATTATTATTATTATTATTATTCCACGCCTATTTTGAGCTTGTGTAGAACCTTGAAAATCAGTTTGAAGCCGATCGCATGAAAATTAAAAATGTCGAATGCCAGAGTTTTCCGCCAATTTTCCGACCATGGGGCTGAAATTTCCAAAATCGCTGATACACGTGTCGAATTATTTAATGTGTAGAGCTTTGCAAATGAGTTTGAAGCCAATCGGACGATAATCAAAAAAGAATCATACAACAGTTTTCCACCAATTTTCCGAACTTGAGGGTAGATATTAGAAAAACTTTGGGCACCACGCCTATTATGAGTTTGTGTAGAGCCTTGAAAATGAGTTTGAAGTCAATCGGACGATGATCAAAAAAGTTGCATACAACAGTTTTCACGAATTTTCCGACTTTAGAGTTAGATTTTCCAAATCCTTTAACCACTTCACCTATTATTGGTTTGTGTAGAACCTTGAAAATGAGTTTGAAGCCAATCGCATGAAAATTAAAAATGTCGAATGTGAGAGTTTTCCACCAATTTTCCGATCATTGGGCTGAATTTCCCAACATCGCTGATACGCGTGTCAAATTATTTTACGTGAATAGCTTTGAAAATGAATTTGATCGGATTAAAATTAGCCTTTTGCCCATACAACCTTGAGACCCCCATTTTCCGCCCATGGGGGTTGATTTTCCAAAATCGGTGAAATATGTGTCAAATGAATTTTTGTGTAGATCTTTGAAAATGAGTTTGAAGCCGATTGGATGGTAAACAATAAAGTTTCATACAACAGTTTTCTGCGATTTTCCACGCTTGTGGGTGGAATTTTCCAAAACCCCGTCTAAGCGTGCACTTCCACATTCAAGCTCTTACGGATTGGGCTGTGCAATGATTGCCAATCAGTCAGTCAGTCAGTCAGTCAGTTAGCACGAACTGTGTTATATATATAGATAACGTACCACAATTTTCCCGCCCGTGGGAGTAGACTTTCCTAATTAGTTGAGCCTAATGATTTTTGTGTAGGGCTATAAAAATGTCTTCAGCCAATCTAAAAAGAACAAATAATTTCATTCGTTTACCTTGATCAAAATTTACCGTCCGCAGCGACGGGCTGGAGTATAATTTCTAACATCGGGTAGCACACTCTTCAATTATGTTTGGTTTAGTTTTGAAAATGAGTTAGAATCCTATTGCAAGAACCCTATTGCACCAGACAAAGCTTTCCACCCATTTTCCCCCGATGTGTTGACACCCAAAGAAACCAAGCTTTTGTGTTTAGCTTTGGCAATTAGTATGAAGTCATTCGCATGAGAAACTAAAATGCTGGCTCCAGAATCTTCCACTACTTTTCCGACCGTTGTCTTGCTTTTTCCAAATTTTGAGCCACTTGTGTCAAATTTTTGAATGTGTAGGGCCTTAAAAATGAGTTTGAAGACAATCGGATATTGTCAAAAAAGTTTCAGTTTTTAAGCCTAGTGACTGAAAATTGAAAATGTGGAATGCCAGAGTTTTCCACAGATATTCCGATCATGGGGCTGAATTTCCCAAAACCGGTGATACACGTTGCGAATTATTTGATGTGTAGAGCTTTAAAATGAGTTTGAGGCCAATTGGACGATAATCAAAAAAGTTTCATACAACAGTTTGCGACGAAATTTTCGACCTTTGGGGCAAATTTTTTTCAAAATCTTTTAGCATCGCTCCTATTACGTCTTTGTGCAGAACCATGAAAATGAGTTTGAAGCATATCGCATGAAAATTCGAAAAGTCGAATGCCACAGCTTTCCACCAATGGGGCTGAATTGCGCCAAATCGGTGAGACAATTTTAATTTTTCATGCGAACGTCATTATTAGTGTACACTTCCATCATAGATGGAACATACTGTGAACATTTCAGCATCCGAGCTATTACGGTTTGGGCTGTGCGATGATTGCCAATATAGATATAACAAATAAGCACGTTGCAGTCGAACGTATCCGACAGCAGAATACTCTGTTCCCAGTCCGGTATAATTTGCTTGTTTGTGGATTCGGAAACTGTAGTCTGTACTTCAAATTTGGTGACTCTACCTGTACAGTTGTGGGAGATATAGATTTAGCTATTGATACAAAATTTTTTGATGCAGATTTGTCCAGGGAGTCAACATTGGTCTGAAACTGTAGGAGATTAAATTTTTTTTGATGCAGATCTGTCGGGAATCTCAACATTAGTCTGTATGCCAAATTTGGTGACTATATCTTTAAAAAATGAGGAAGATACAGGTTTTCCCCAAATTGTGAGGGAAGGGGGTGGTGGTGGGTGGTCGATCTCCACACTTCATAAATTGACGGTATACACCAACAGGTGTACCAAGTTTGGTTGCTCTAGCTTAAAGATAAAGGCAAAAAAATTGCGTTCATACGGACAGACGGCCAGACGGACACACGGACTTTTCGCAAGCCCAATATACAATTTTCCCTTCGGGAACATAGTATAAAAATTGCGTTCATATAAACAGACGGACATTTCGCAAGCCCAATACAGATTCGGGAACAGACGGACAAGGCTAGAGCGGCTCGGCAATTGAAGTTGATCAATATTATACACATGCTGTGAGCAAATTAAGAGTAAAACTATAAAACTTATTATAATATAATGCTTCTTACTCTGGTATCCAAATATCGACGACAAATTGTTGAATTATTTCCCGAAACCTTTTCTGGTTAAGACGTAGGTGCAGTAGACGAACAAAGTTTAAAACTCCCATAAGAGTAGTACAGCAATTTTCTGTTATCATTATAATATCTCCGAAATGGTTTATCAAAAATGCAGTCTGAAAGCATATCGTTATGCCCACCGATATTATAACATACCACGCCCATATAGTGTAGGCCAAGCCAAACACATATTTTCTTGCAGTAGTTCCTTGCTTTAATTTCTGCTCGGTAGTTTCCAATGGCCAAGAGCCATTTAACTTCAACCAAATGCATTGCAGAGGTATTCGAAAGCTCGAATCCCGATACGGTTGCGGATTAAACATTGCAATACGACTGATGTTAGAACTCTATGCCAAGCTACTGCAGTCAACTCGCTTTTATGTCGTCGTAAACTATAATAGAAAATGCAAAGTACAAATAGAATTTTTAATGACTCGAATAAACAGCTCTTTTATGCGACACTTTTAATGACAACAATAAGAATAATTTAACAAAGGCCACAACGCATTTAAATATTCATAAGCTGACCAACGATATGTGAGTGCTTATTAATTAAATTGTTGATTTGATAATTCGTTAAATTCAGAGTTTACAGATGATGAAACAACCTATATTAGAACAGGTAAGAATGCTCTAGTCGAGTATACCCGACAACGAAACTCCCTGTACCCAGGTCTAAAATTTCCAATCACATCTGCGTACATTTATGCATATGCACATATACCCACATACACACATACAAATACGCACGCAGATAAGCGGCAGCACACTGCAAAACAAGCGAGGCATTTCAAATGGCGGCTGTGGTGCTGTTTCCTTTAGCAATGAATTCGTGAATAACTTCCGTATTTATGATCCGATCGACTTTTTTACAATAGATTCAGCATGACCCACGTACTATACATGCCATATCTCAAGGCTATATCTTTAAATTATCGTTATAAATCGTTTTATCTGAAATCTGAAAAAAATTGAATTGCGTATGGTATACAGGAAACTACGTTCCAGATTTGCAGTCTCTAGCTTGCAACGTCCTTTGTGGGAACCGATATATTTCTACAGAAGGAAAGAAGATATCTGTATATATATCCTTACTTATAAGATCGGCAAAAAAAAATATAAATAAAATAATTAGATAGACAAAGAGAAGCACAGACCCAGTCCAAATGGTTTATTAGCTGCAAATGTGTTGAGCAGATACGCTTCAATACCCGCCCTACTTATGATTTCCAGTCGTGCTAAAAGATATTGGGAGTTCCCAAGTGTGATTACAACATCGTTTTAACCCTTACTTCACCTACATATATATGACAAAAATTCCACCTGACTGACTGGCGACTTTTGGGCAGAAGTTAGAAGTCTGGAATTTTCACAGTACCTTTATTTGATGTAAGGTGGAACTGTCAAAAAAATGGTTAAATATATATCGGGAAGTATAAGATGGTTATGCTTTGCTCTGCTGCTCAAATGAGCAAAATCTATGTCTCCCACACCTGTACAGGTAGAGTCATCAAATTTGATATACAGATTACTGTTTTCTTTGCGTCTCCTTCCGAACCATCAAATAAGCAAATTATACCGGACTGGGAACAGAGTATTCTGCTGTCGGATACGTCCGACGGCAACATTCTTTCATTTTTTTTTTCATTTCACGGACGTTGAGGTACTAATAAACCAAGCATAATTGCAACCTGCCTCCTGCCCAACCGACATAGGGGCACGCCGCATAACGTAAGGTTACGAAAGATCGCGAACATGCAAATACAGTCTTAATACCAAAATAGCCATATACAAAAAAGTACCTATTGATTACACAATACAGTCAGAGTAAAGTTATAAGTGTAGAAGTTGAAGTAGCATTAGATAGTAGATGGAAATGATTGTTATAGTTGGAGCATAAGATTTGAGAGGGGTTATGAATAGAATTATAAAAAGTTTCTAGATCATCCGATCGTAACTGCAGAACTAATATGGCTGATTAATTCAAAAGAATCCATTTCCCCATTAATTTGTTTGTGTATGAAGATTGCACCCAGCATGGTTCTACGAAACCCAGGACACCAAAGGCACGATTAGCGGTGGAAGAGATATGCTTGTTAAACTTCAGCTTGGGATCTTAAAGGATACCCAAATCATTAACTGACTCAATTCGAACAAGCGGCTTATCATTAAGAATATAATTATTTAAAAAGGGCATTCGCCTGTAAAAGGACATTACGTTACATTTACCACAATTAAGATTTAATAAATTAACCCGACACCAGGCTTGAAAACTGTCAAGATCAGTTTGCAACCTTTGACCTGATAGGAAATCAGTAGATGACAGACAAAGTTTAACATCATCGGCATACATCAGAACCCGAGAGTGAATTATGACAGAAGGAAGGTCATTTATGAACAGAGTAAATAATAAGGGGCCAAGATGACTTCCTTGTGGAACTCCGGAAGTAACTTGAACAGACTTAGAGACTAAGCCTTTGAAATAAACCTTTTGGGTTCTAAGAGTTAAATAATTGGAGATCCAAAGAATTAAGTTATTTGGAAATCCCAGAAGATGAAGTTTTTGAAGTAAAAGAGAATGATTAACAGAGTCAAAAGCCTTACTGAAATCAGTATAAATAACATCCGTTTGCATTTTAGATTGGAATCCCTTAATAACAAGTGAAGTGAATTCCAATAGGTTAGTGGTAGTAGATCTAAATTTCACAAACCCATGCTGGCAGGGTGAAATTATAGATCTACATAAATGTTGAAGTTGAGAAGTTATTAATTTCTCAAAAATCTTTGGAATAGCAGACAACTTAGAAATACCTCTATAGTTCTCGACGTTAGACTTGTTTCCTTTTTATGGAGAGGAATAATAAATGATTCTTTCCAAATGTTAGGGAAAGAGGACAACTCCACGGACAAAGGAATTTTGTATAATAACTGATGCGAGTAAGCAAGCGTGTGGGGCGGTTTTAACTCAAAACCACAACGGACTCCAACTTCCAGTCGCATACGCATCCAGATCAGTCACCAAGGGAGAAAGTAACAAAATTACAACGGAACAGGAACTAGCAGCAATTCATTGGGCAATAACACATTTCAGACCATATATCTATGGTAGACATTTCACTGTCAAAACAGATCATAGACCTTTTATATATTTATTTTCAATGGTCAATCCAAGTTCTAAATTAACACGTATGAGGCTTGAGTTCGAGGAATATAATTTTACTTTAGAGTATCTAAAGGGAAAACACAATTATGTAGCTGATGCGTTATCGAGAATAACCATCAAAGAACTACAAGACATTACAGGAAATATAATGAAAGTCACTACCAGATATCAAAGTAGACAGAAATCCTGCGCAGGAGATAAAGAAATAGAATTGCCTAGGCAATCTCTACAAAAAGCTTCAAAGCCCAACGTATACGAAGTCATAAATAATGACGAGGTACGTAAAGTAGTGACCTTGCAAGTAAACAATATGATATGTTTTTTCAAACATGGAAAAAAGATTACTGCAAGATATGATGTTAGCGATTTGTTTACTAATGGAACTCTTGACTTAGGTCAGTTTTTCCAAAGGCTTAAAATGCAAGCCGGTATACATAAGATCAGCCAACTCAAAGTGGCACCGTGGGAAAATATCTTTGATAATATTTCAATAGATAATTTCAAAATTATGGGCAACAAAATATTAAAATCTTTACGAGTAGCGCTACTCAACCCGGTGACCCTAATAGAAAAAAATAAAGAAAAAGAAGCTATACTGTCTACATTCCATGACGATCCCATTCAAGGAGGTCATACTGGCATTACAAAAACCTTGGCCAAGGTCAAAAGACATTTTTACTGGAAAGGTATGTCAAAAGATATAGCTGAGTACATACGAAAATGGCAAAAGCTAAAACTGTGAGGAGAGTCCTCCCAGATCCCCTCACAATACCTTTTGTTTATTAATATTGCTCGATTATTATTATATAAATATTAAGCACAACCCGTACTAGCAACGCGCAAGGAGCGCTAGGTTATATTTAAGTAATAATATTGAAAGGCGCACGGAGCGCATAAATGTAAAGTAAGCAGTTAGCATGTAATTCAAATTCGAATCTAACGGCCTGGGCCGCAGCAAGCACTGTTGATCGGTTGCCCGATCCTGCCACTAGAGCGCGTCTACCAGGAGAGCGAAAGCTCTAAGGCAGAGCACGAAAGCTGCCAACCGTTTCGGATTAGCGAGGCCAGCGCGCAGCTTAGCCGCGAAGGGCTCAGGGGAGTAAGCCGGACTTTTGAAGCGAACGGACGTGCGTGCGATAAGTGATCAGTAAGTCGCGTGTGAATAAGAATAGAGAGGATAGAAAATAACCGAGTAGACAAGTAAGCGATCTTTACTTGGAGCATAAGATTAACCCTGTTAACTACTAGCTTATAATTTAAGTAATAAATGCTGATTGAACTTGCATTACATATCTGCCTAATAATTACTTTAACCCCCCACCCCCGTATAACAACAAGTAAAGTAGTGCGCACCGGCGGCAAAGTGCAAGTGGAAAAGTGTGTGTCTGCGGCTTCGCCCGGTCACCCGTAGGTAGTGTGTGTTTGAGGCGTTCGCCCAGCCACTAGCGAGTGTAGTGCGACTGAGGCTGTTGCCCGGTCATAGTTAGGTGTAGTGCGACTGAGGCTTTCGTTCGGTTGCTAGTAGATAGTGTGTGTCTGAGGCTTCTGCCCAGCCACTAGTGGGTGTAGCGTGACTGCGGTTTTTGCCCGGTCACAGTTAAGCGTAGTGCGACTGAGGCTTTCGCCCGGCTGCTGATAGGTAGCGTGTGTCCGAGGCTTTGCCCGGTCACAGATAGGTGTAGTGCGACTGAGGCTTTCGCCCGGCTGCTGGTAGGTAGCGTGTGTCCGCGGCTTTGTCCGGTCACTAGTAGACAGTGCGTGCCCGTGGCTCTAGCCCGGCCATTATTAGGCGGAGTGCGACTGAGGTTTCGACCCGGTTATTAGGTGTGGATTGTGTAGAGTAGTGTAGCCAGTGGAATAAGAGTATTTGGCTTATCTGCGTACCCCGTTTTCTCAGTGCCCCAGCGATTTACAAATATTCTTGTGAACAGAACCTTGGCTAGACTGAGATTTGTACCCCGGCCAAGAAACTTCTTTACAAGTGGCGCCCGAGCAGGGACACTGGGGCGTAGCGGGGCGTGGCATACTGGTGACATAAAGCCCCACCAAAGTGCCACAAAGCATAGAAATCCACTTAGGAATCGTTCGGACAACGTGATAGTCGTTGGGTCGAAAATTTTGTTGCGCAGTGTAGTTTGGTTTTTGTCGCGCAGTGCAATTCGTTTTCGTTGTGCATAGACAAAACGCACAGCCAAAACGAATAAGCAAAACGTACAACAACAACACACTAGTAGGCAACGGCGCCTGAGTAACGGCGCGCGCGTAGTTGTTTTTGTTGCGCAGGGCAATTTGGTTTTCGTTGTGCAGACATCTAGCGCGCAACGAAAACGAACAACAACAGCGCGCAAGGGATAACGGGCCGAAAAATAACGGCGCGCAGGCAGTGTTAGTGCAGGCGAAAATAACTGAGACAGTGAGCGAGACTGTACAGCTGTCGCGACGCTGCCGAATAAAGCGACAGTTAAAAGTAACGGGATCAACGCAGACAAGCATAGAAGATACGCGCTGAACGACTGAGTAGGGGTACTCAGGCCACGGAGTTTTTTTTGTGTGACGAGATATAATAACAGAAATGGATTCACATAAATGTAAGAACCCTGGCGTAGGAGTGCGGTGGGTATATCATCGCCGTAAAGAGGAGCTAGAGGGGATCGCCACAGAATTTGGGCTGGATAAAGAAGGCAAGGTAGACGAGCTGCGCCGACGGTTGGCGACTTTTATAAGGGATGAAGAACATAGTGCCGAAACTTGGGCACGCCTTGCCGAGTTAGAGGCACAGTTTGCCAAAGTGCTAGATGCTCTCGCCGTCGGCGACTTGGGTTCGAGTGGGCGCTATAAATCGGAAGGGGATTTGAGTGGCCTAGTCGGTCAGCCGCGTTTCGTGTCCGAAATGCAGGCTTGTAGAGGGGAAGCGATTAGCAGACCCGGGGAATTAGGAACCGGAGGCAGGTGCAGCGGCGTAGAGGGGAGTCCATCTGGTACTCGTCCTATCGTCGTTGCCGAGACCCCAGCGCCGCGGTTACAATGGGACCCGTGGGAGCGGATCGTAGTGCCAGACCAAGTTAGGAAATGGGGTCTGCGTTTCGACGGGCAAGGTGACCCTCTAGCGTTTGTGGAGGCACTTGAGGAGCGCGCGATATCGTATGGTATAGACCTAGATAGGCTACCTCGTGCCATGGATGAAGTGTTAACAGATAACGCCGCACGCTGGTTCGTGACCAGCCGCCTTAGAGACGTAGCGTGGGCAACGTTCAAGTCGGGCTTCTTGGAGTTTTTCTTGCCACCCAGGTATTTTGAGAACCTGGAGGATCAGATTAGGGGCCGGTTGCAGCGAAGGGGGGAAAATTTTAAGAACTTTCTAATCGATTTGCGGGTACTCATGCATCATGCTGGGTATAATGCCGCCAGAGAGCTGCACCGGGTGTACGAGAACGTCGCGCCGGAATATCGGCTGTATATCCGGCCGAACGACTTCTCCAACCTGGCACAACTCACCCAGATGGCAGTCGAGTATGAGAGAGTGTGTAGACAAAATTTGGAGTATACGCGTAGTACCCAGTCCGGGCGGACTGGTACCGCTAGGTCACCAATCGAATATAGCAAATCGAGTGGTGGCCCCGGCGCGTCATACAATCCGTTTCGTACAGACCCGCGACCAACTCCGACGGCACTGGGTGGAGGAGCAATCCCCAATCCGGCCTCAGAACGACGCGAGGAGGCAACCCACCGGATGATCGGGCAGCAGCAGGCTGCGACATTCGATAGTCAACGAGTCTGCTACAGGTGTGCAGGCGAAGGGCATTTTGCGCGTACTTGTCCCAACCCGCGAGTGGATTTTTGCCGGATGTGTGGTGCGAAGGGCATCGACACGAGGAACTGTTGCCAGAGGCTCAACCAGGGAAACTCGCTGAGGCGCCACCAGGACCGGGATCCGGTAGGCGCCGGCGACCATACAACCCGGAATTAGATGGACCGTTGGGCGTCGAGGACGGCCGGATAGTGGCCGTAGTAAAAGTGGGGGCCAAGAAGGTGTCGGCCACAGTGGATACGGGCGCTACAAGGAGTTTTGTTAGCGAAAAGTGTGCTAAGGGAATGAGCGAGTACGGGGAGGTGCAGGCGGCGCAGACGCGGATAGTTCTGGCCGACGGAACGACCCGCGAGGTTCAGCAGGTGCTGAAGCTAAGAGTTGGTCTGGCAGGACGAGAGGTAGAAATGACATTGCTGATAATGGTGTCCATGCTGGACGAACTAATCCTGGGGATGGACTTTCTATGCGCAATCGGCACGACGTTACGGTGCGGTTACGCGGAGGTGGAGTTGACAAGAGAAAGGAGACGAGTGGAGGACAACGCTAGGCCCGTAGCCGCAGAGGAGCCAACGGGTGGTGTCCCGCGACGGAAGAAGGAGACGTTTGCCGGGCAAGCGGACCATAACGGTGGACAGGGAGCGAACGCGGGAACGGATCCCGAAAGCAGAGCGCCAGCAAAGGGCAGGAGACGGGCCGGACGGCGCGCCAAGCCTCAGAGCGGAGAGGCGAGGTTAGGCCAGAAGAGCAGTGAGCGCCCGCGTGTGGAGAACGCGAGGCCTGGTGACATGGACGAGCGGAGTGCATCGAATTTGGATCAACAGGCTCGAGAGGCGAGCGGTGTGGTAGCTATGGTGAAGTCGGAGGCGGCGGCGAGGAGTTACTCCCGTCCGAGTACCCCGACGGCGTCACCAGCTACGGTACCCACCGGGATAAAGGCAGAAGCGAAATTGGAATCAGGATCGGCAGCACTAGAACCGGACGTGCAGGCATTTTTGGAGGAGGAATTGGCGTTGTTTGACGGGCTCAAAGGTGTGTCCCACATAGCGGAACACCGGATCGTCATGAAGGATGATAAGCCCCTAAAGCAGCGCTATTTCCCCAAAAATCCGGCCATGCAGAAGGTGATTGACGACCAAGTCGAGGAACTCCTCCAGACTGGTGCAATCGAGCCGTCTCGCAGTCCTCACAGCGCACCTATTGTGCTGGTAAAGAAGAAGACGGGCGAATGGCGCATGTGCATCGATTACAGACAATTGAATGCACACTCTGTACCCGATGCATACCCAGTCCCCAGAATCAATCACATTCTGGAGCGACTGAGGCACGCACGCTTCATATCGACGCTGGATCTAAAACAAGGGTATTGGCAGATCCCGATGGCCGAGGAGAGCAAGCAGTTTACGGCGTTTACGGTGCCCGGTCGAGGCCTGTATCAGTGGAGAGTGATGCCATTCGGCCTACACTCGGCGTGCGCTACGTTCCAGAGGGCCCTGGATACAGTCATCGGGCCGGAGATGGAGCCACATGCGTTCGCGTACCTTGATGACATAATTGTCATCGGCGCGACGAAACAGCAGCATATGACCAATCTCCAGGAGGTATTCCGGAGACTAAGAGCGGCCAACTTGAGGCTGAATATAAAGAAGTGTTCGTTCTTTAAAAAGGAGCTGGTGTACCTGGGACACGTGGTGAGCGACGAGGGTATAAGAACAGACCCCGAGAAAGTGGAGGCGATAAGGAGGCTGAGGCCCCCAATGAGTTTGAAGGAGCTGCGCCAGTGCCTCGGGATGGCATCTTGGTATCGTCGCTTTGTGCCAAACTTCGCTGCAGTGGTGCAGCCAATGACAGCGTTGCTGAAGAAAGGGAGGAAATGGTCGTGGGATGCGGAGCAGGAGCAGGCCCTGAGTCGCTTGAAGGAGAGTCTAACGACGGCCCCTGTCCTCGCATGTCCCGACTTTTCCGCGAAGTTCGTTCTCCAGACAGATGCCAGCGATCATGGGCTTGGCGCTATTTTAACGCAGAGCATCGAGGGCCAGGAGAGAGTCATCGCCTACGCCAGCCGCAAATTGCTGAAGGCCGAGATCAACTACTCGGCAACGGAAAAGGAGTGTTTGGCCATAGTGTGGTCTATACGGAAGTTGAGATGCTATTTGGAGGGCTACAAATTCGACGTCATAACGGATCATATGGCGCTCAAGTGGCTGAACTCCATTGAGAGTCCATCAGGCAGGATCGCTCGCTGGGCTCTGGAGTTGCAGCAGTTTCAATTCGACGTACACTACAGGAGAGGAAAACTCAACGTGGTGGCCGACGCATTGTCAAGGCAACCTCTGGAAAAGTTTCAGCAGGCAGTGGAGGAGAAATCCCCCTGCCGTTGGATCTCAAGCATGCTGGAACGAATCGGCCAGAATCCTGAAAAGTTCCCAGACTACGTCGTCGAAAATGGAAATCTGTACCGCCACTTGGGATACCGAGCCGATGACGAAGATTACGTGCCTTGGAAGCTGTGCGTCGGAAGCGGTGACAGGAAACGAGTGCTACAGGAGTGCCACGACGCACCGACGGCGGGTCACCAAGGAGTGAGGAAGACGATCTCCAGACTGGCTCAGCGATACTACTGGCCAGGCATGTTCAGAGACGCTGCCAGGTATGTGAAGTGTTGTGAATCGTGTCAAAAGTTCAAAGTGGAACAATTCAAGCCGGCAGGTCGCATGCTCACTCGTCAAGTGGTCGAGCCATGGGCCGTGCTGTGTGCTGACTTTGTAGGCCCCTTGCCACGGTCTAAACATGGGAACACAATGCTTCTAGTGTTCCACGACGCGTTCTCAAAATGGGTGGAACTCATCCCCCTGAGGAAGGCCACTACGGCCCATCTACAAACTGCTTTCAGGGAAAGGATACTATGCCGATTCGGCGTCCCTCGTAAAATGGTGTGCGACAACGGTGCGCAATTTACGAGCCGGGCGTTCAAGTCTTTCATGAAGACGCTTGGAGTGGAGGTGCAGTACACGGCGCCGTATTGTCCACAGGAGAACCCGACGGAGAGGACGAACCGCACGGTGAAGACGATGGTCGCGCAGTTCATCCAAGATCGGCAGAGTTCTTGGGATGAACTCCTACCGGAAATCTCTTTAGCTGTGAATTCGAGTATAGCCGATTCAACTGGGTACTCTCCGGCGTTCCTAATACAGGGAAGAGAGCCACGACTACCGGCCGCACTCTACGACGAAGTAACGCCAGGATCAGCGAGTATCCCACAACAGCCAGATGAGAAGGCAAAGAAGCTGAAGGAAGTCTTCGATATAGCACGCAGTAACATGCAGCGCGCCGCTCAGGATCAAAGCCGGCATTATAACCTGCGGCGACGAGAGTGGAGGCCGTCCCTCAAATCGATGGTATGGTTGCGCCAGCATTTACTTTCTAAGGCCGCAGACGGATTCGCGGCAAAACTGGCAGCGAAATATGACGGACCATATCGGGTCGTGAAATTCGTGTCGCCCAACATCGTGCTGCTGGCAAGAGACGGTGAGCGGAAGAGGAGAAAAGCCAACATAGCGCAGCTCAAGCCGTATCACCAGGACCAGTCCGTAGACGATGAGGAACAGGTCGACGACACGAGGCCGACGGAGGAGGAATAGGGGCAGCGTTCGCCTAACACGCTGCCCGGGTAAAGGAAGAACAAGAAAATATATTAACACAAATTTTGATCCTACAGATATCCGACATGATTTCAATCTGTGACGAGGAGCCGCGAGAGACCAAGCGACGACGAACGAAGGTCGACGTTAACTAGCGTGTTCGCGTGCCTATCGCCGTGCTCGGAAGCGCACATCGGCGACGTGATCGATTTAGTCGATCTGCTGGGGAAGGTAGGGACTGGACGAGACAGCAGCGCTGAGCAAGCGGCAGCACCGAGATAGCAGTGGGCGACGTCGTCGAACGCGCGCGGGTCGCTGGCAGCACGCCGCACCCGCGTACGGGACACGGCACGCCCCGCACCGACGTGCAAGCCACCATCGCACCAGCCTACCCTGCCACCGGGCACCAGACGGGTGGGCAACCCACCAAAAAGATGGCGTATCTATACCTGGGACGATTTGCTACCTGAGAGTAAAATAGTCAGGATACGCCAGCGGATGCGAGATGCATCAGAACTTTGTCGTCGCTCACGTTTATGCTAAATTTGAAGGACTGGACTACAAGGTGACGTCGGCCAATCAACGAGTGTCCATCACCGCTTGGAAAGAAAGGGGGGGGGTGAGGAGAGTCCTCCCGGATCCCCTCACAATACCTATTGTTTATTAATATTGCTCGATTATTATTATATAAATATTAAGCACAACCCGTACTAGCAACGCGCAAGGAGCGCTAGGTTATATTTAAGTAATAATATTGAAAGGCGCACGGAGCGCATAAATGTAAAGTAAGCAGTTAGCATGTAATTCAAATTCGAATCTAACGGCCTGGGCCGCAGCAAGCACTGTTGATCGGTTGCCCGATCCTGCCACTAGAGCGCGGTCTACCAGGAGAGCGAAAGCTCTAAGGCAGAGCACGAAAGCTGCCAACCGTTTCGGATTAGCGAGGCCAGCGCGCAGCTTAGCCGCGAAGGGCTCAGGGAGTAAGCCGGACTTTTGAAGCGAACGGACGTGCGTGCGATAAGTGATCAGTAAGTCGCGTGTGAATAAGAATAGAGAGGATAGAAAATAACCGAGTAGACAAGTAAGCGATCTTTACTTGGAGCATAAGATTAACCCTGTTAACTACTAGCTTATAATTTAAGTAATAAATGCTGATTGAACTTGCATTACATATCTGCCTAATAATTACTTTAACCCCCCACCCCCGTATAACAACAAGTAAAGTAGTGCGCACCGGCGGCAAAGTGCAAGTGGAAAAGTGTGTGTCTGCGGCTTCGCCCGGTCACCCGTAGGTAGTGTGTGTTTGAGGCGTTCGCCCAGCCACTAGCGAGTGGAGTGGACTGAGGCTGTTGCCCGGTCATAGTTAGTGAGAGCGACTGAGGCTTTCGTTCGGTTGCTAGTAGATAGTGTGTGTCTGAGGCTTCTGCCCAGCCACTAGTGGGTGTAGCGTGACTGCGGTTTTTGCCCGGTCACAGTTAAGCGTAGTGCGACTGAGGCTTTCGCCCGGCTGCTGATAGGTAGCGTGTGTCCGAGGCTTTGCCCGGTCACAGATAGGTGTAGTGCGACTGAGGCTTTCGCCCGGCTGCTGGTAGGTAGCGTGTGTCCGCGGCTTTGCCCGGTCACTAGTAGACAGTGCGTGCCCGTGGCTCTAGCCCGGCCATTATTAGGCGGAGTGCGACTGAGGTTTCGACCCGGTTATTAGGTGTGGATTGTGTAGAGTAGTGTAGCCAGTGGAATAAGAGTATTTGGCTTATCTGCGTACCCCGTTTTCTCAGTGCCCCAGCGATTTACAAATATTCTTGTGAACAGAACCTTGGCTAGACTGAGATTTGTACCCCGGCCAAGATACTCCTTTACAAAACAATAAAGCATACAAGAACCCCTTTAACAATAACAATAAACAATAATATATGCTTTCGACAGAGTGATAGTAGACACCCAAGAAATGCATTCGTGAATAACTTCCGTATTTATGATCCGATCGACTTGGAATTTTAACAATAGATTCAGCATGACCCACGTACTATACATGCCATATCTCAAGGCTATATCTTAAAAATTGTCGTTAAGAATCGTTTTATCTGAAATCTGAAAAAACTTGAATTGCGTATGGTATACAGGAAACTACGTTCCAAATTTGCAGTCTCTAGCTTGTAACGTCCTTTATGGGAACCGATATATTTCTACAGAAGGAAAGAAGATATATTAGCTGCAAATATGTTGAGCAGATACGCTTCAATACCCGCCCTACTTATGATTTCCAGTCGCGCTAAAAGATTTTGGGAGTTCCCAAGTGTGATTACAATATCGTTTTAACCCTTACTTCACCTTCCAGGAAAAAATAAATAACTAATGTTTCATGTTATCTACATATATATAAAAAAAATTCCACCTGACTTACTGGCGACTTTTGGGCAGCCCAAACTGTATAAGTTAGAGCTCGGAATTTTACAGTACCTTTTATTTGAAGTAAGGTGGAACTGTGAAAAAAATGGTTAATATATATCGGGAAGTATAGGAAAATTGTATGAAAATCTCGGTATGCGCAGCTGCTGCATAACAACGTAAAAGTGACAAAAGAGAAAAAAAAATTTTCTCTTAAATCGCTCCATCGGCCTTAAAACTTTTAAGTGCGATATAAGAGCAATATGGAGATTTTATAATGCTTATGTCTCTCAGCGTTGTGTTTATGCTTTCCTCTCAATCCTCGCTTTATGTCGCACTGCTGCTGGAGCCATATATTTTTGTGAAACCGCGATAAAGTTACTGTTAATTTAATTTTTGGATACTCTGTTCCCGAAGGAACGAAATTTTTTCCACACCCTTCAAGCTAGAGAAACCAAACTTGGTACACATGTTTCGTCGGGGCGGTAGAAATGAAGTGTTTAATCCCAAATAAGTAAGCACTTGCGTTTAATTAAACTTCAATTTTTATTCACTAAAAAAAGACTTGTTCGCTTCTTCACTTTCTTCGATTAAACTAGCCTTGGCAAAATGGCGCTTAATTTAAGTGTGGCGAAGTGATGCCGGTTTATCTGTTTTAGCCTTAGCGGATTAAACATTTCCCCCTTTGCACGGAGTTGCAAACGGATGCGGATGCGAGAGACGCGTTTATTTGGCTCATGGTGGCACACGAGTCAATAAGTGCCCTGACCTGGTCCACGCGGACCATGGCAGTGGGAACCACATTCGTCGTCTTGTGCTGGAGGATGGTAGTCAGCGTAGGAGTATGTCCCGAGGTGGACGGAGATAGAGACGGAGACGAGCCCGTTCGTGGAAATGGAGCAGCGTATGATGCCGTTCCTGACATAGGCGGCATGTGTCCCCGGTCATACAGGATTTGCCGGAGTGTTGGTGACCAAGACAATAGGAGCAGTACTTTTTTACAAGTACTGTGCGGAGCCATTTTTCTGCAATGAAGCGCAGAAAGCGTCCACATTTGCGGAGCGGATGAATTCCTGAGCAGACTCGGCAGCGGAAGGACGAAGTTCCCCCGAGTACGCCTGCTCTCAAACGATTGTGCGGTGTGCTTGCGTTGTGCCATCTTTACTGTACAGAAATCAATAAAGTGCTGGAAGGACAGATGCGGAATGAACATTATATATGTGTTTAAAATTTTGGAGAGCTACGCGTCCTCTACTGCTGACTAGCAACAGCCTTATCGGTGGGGAGGAGTATAATGCAACGATGGGCCTTTTTAAAACTCCGTGTGATGTCTGGACATTGACCACACGGACCTTGTCGTCAGCTCCTAAATACACGGAGAGACCCCGACCGAGGCGCCACTCGTTCGAGGGAAGATTCTCTTCCTTGACTATAACCAAATCTCCCACTTGGAGATCTCGATTTGGAAATTGCCATTTGTTGCGCTTGTGCAGCTCTTTCAGCCGGTAGCTCACACATTATCTGGCTCTGGAGCTGTTTGCGGAATTTACAACGGACTTAACAAGACTTTTTAATTTGGGAACCCAATACTTGGCTCGAATGAGCCTCATCATTAATTGGTTCCCTCCGTGAAGGGAAATTGTGTGGACGAAGCGAACTAGAAGGCGGCTAGATTGACAATTGAACGGGATTAGAATTGGATGTCGCTCATCATAACTCAATAATTGCGACGCTTTTAGCCGCCCACAGGCCCGGAGGAGACCATGTTTGTCTAGAAAGCGATTCAAGTTGAATATACTACTTGATCTCGCAAACTGCTTCCTGTTGAGCAAACTGCTGCATTCTAGCGGATATTCCCTTCGCTGTGTATACAGGAGGAATAAATCATGCGCTTCGAAGAGTTCTTTAGTGCTGAGTTCGTTCGTAAAACTGGACTTTAATTTTCAACACAACTCTAACCGTGGCAAGGAAACCGTTTTGATTGGAGCCACTATAGTCTTGGTGAGCAGATGCGTAGAGACCTTTCCGTCTATAGCAATGCGCACGTAAAGCGCTGCTCCATAAGCCCGCTGAGATGCATCACAGAAACCGTGGAATTGCATTATTGGGACGGGGGTAATTTTGTAGGAATACGTGCCAGCGTCGATCATCGCAAACGAGATCGTGTAGCCAGAATTCTTGCATAAAAATCTTGGCCTTGACTATCACGGGTGCTAACCATCCAGCAGGATCAAATAGCCTGGCAATCTGTGAAAGCACCTCGCGTTTTGTAAAAAATTCCTTCGCTGGCAATTCGGAGGGCGAAAAAAAGAATGCAATGCTAGCTTCTTCTAGTTCTAAGAAATCAACTTGCAGGAGATGATCCTTTGGAATTTGGCTCAACATCCCTTCTTGTTGGATGTCCATTTTCTTAAAGGGAAACCAGCGGAGTCGAGCGCATTGCGAAGCTCTTGGATGGCCAGGATTGTGTGCTCTTTCGTTTGCGCTCCCGCAAGTACATCGTCCACATACATGTGCCGTGATATAAAGTGACTTGCCAGAGGATACTGAGCTGAAATATCGTTGCTGAAGGACACGGAGAGCCAGGAAAGGAGCACAATTGACACCGAACGTGAAGGTGTTTAATTCAAAATCGCATATGTTCCCTTCGGAATTGCGAAAGAGAATACGCTGGAAAGGAGTGTGCCGATACATCTTTGTAATATCGGCATTGAAAACAAACAGGAATAGCCGCCACTTTAGGATTTAGAGAGTTTAGTCGGACTGAAGGACTGGCCCTGGATGTAGGACGTCGTTAAGACTCACGCCGTTCGTGGACTTGCTCGAAGCGTTGAAAACAACATGGACTCTCGTTGTTGTGCTTTCTGGTGATGATGAGGAAGATAAAAAAAACTGTGAGCTTTGGAGTGTGGACGAAACTTGGGTCATGTGACCTAGATCCAAGTATTCTTGTATGACAGTATCATACTCTTGCTTCAACTGGGGAGCTTTGCCTAATCGATGCTCATTTTTTAGGAACTTTGCCATCGCGATGGATCAAGAATGACCCAACTGGATATTTTCTGGGTTGCGAAATGGCAGAGTCACAATGTATCTGCCGCTTTTGTCTCTAGACAGCGTCGTCTGGAAATTCTGCTCACAAATGGTATCTGACGCCTTCGGCACACTGGTCGTCATATCCTCCACCTCCCAAAATTTTGTGAGCAGCTCGTCAAGTGCAGGATCTTGGCCGACGGCAACTTTTGTGGAGAATGACGAGATGGATTAAGCCATTTTAGCCGGAATTGTACCTGTCAGTATCCAGCCGAAAATGGTCTCTTGCCCGACAAGGGAGCCACAAATTTTCGATCTGAACCCGTTCATAAGGATTGAGGAAGAATATCTGCTCCTATGAGCACATCGATTTGCGAGCTTTTTGAAATCGACGGATCGGCAAGTTGGATATCGGGCAGATCCGATAAGACGAAATCGCGTATGGAGCAGCAATAGCTTGGTTGAGTCCAGAGACTTGAGCCTGTACCGTCTGGTAAGGCAACTTAGTCAACTTAAACATCCGCTCGGAAATGAACGTTGCCTCTGACTCGGAGTCGATTAGAGCGCGTGCTGTGTAGTTAACACCTAGATGGGAAACTTAGATGATGTCTGTGCCTAAAAGCACGCCTCGGGTGTTAGATGCATAAAAGTTTTGGACATTTGCCGCTTGTTGAGGAGTGGACTGTAAGATCGATTGTGGATTTGTAGGAGCGGCAACAGCAGCGGTATCACTGCGGTGTAGTAGTGTGTGGTGACGGCCCTTACATGTGTAGCAAGTATAGGCACTAGGGCAATCACGAAGCTGTTGCCCTTTAGCGAAGCAGTTGAGGCAGAGTTTCCTCTGCTTAATGTAGTTGGATCTGTCATTATCCGTCATCTGAAGGAACCGTGGACACACCCGAACAGGGTGGTTTTCCTTGGAGCAGAGATCGCATGGCTTGGAATTTCCTGGAGCTGTCAGAGTAGGGTTGCCATCTTCAATGGCTTCTAAAGTGCGATAACGTTCGCAGTGAAATTGGTTCATTTCGCTCCAGGATTGAATTTCGCACTTGTTGGCAAGTTACTGCTCCCATAGCGATCGTGACAGTTTCGGCAGCTTTCCGGAAACAGAATAAACTATTAAGTCCCAGTTCTCTGTGGAGATTTTTGCATGTGCGAGGGCTGCAAGACCGCTTTGGATGGTCGTTTGGAGTTCTTTCAGCGCGATAGCTGATTCGGAAGTTGCAGCAGGCAAGTTGGCAAGAAGCTTGAGCTGGTTGTTCACTAACAGACGCTTGTTTTCATAGCGGTCGGATAAAACTGCCCATGCGGACTCGAAACCTTCATGGGTGAGTGGAGACTTGGCTACAATTGCCTTGGCCTCACCCCCCGTTTTGGCATTAAGGTGGAAAAGCTTTTCTACTGGGGTGAGCCTCGGATTGTTCACATAAATAGCTGAGAACAAATCCCTGAACGTTGGCCACCGTAAGTAATCGCCGTGAAACACCTCTGTGTCACAAGGAGGAAGAGAACAACCGCTTGACTCGGATGGACACGTCGTAGTTGGAGTAGGAAAACTTCTCGCAGCGGAAGCCTGGTCTATAAGCCTATTTAGCTTTGCTAGAACCCGCTCATATGCAGAATAGCAGTGATCGTACTTTGCTTCCAGAACTTGGACATCACTGCTCGCTTCCCCTTGGCTAAGTGCTTTGGAGGCTCTTCCGAATTCGGCCTCAACCTTCTCCCAAAGATATTTAATTCGGCCCCGACGGACTTGAAGCGCGTATGGATCCTCTTCGGAAACTACTGGACCGCTAATCTTGCGCTCAAAGAGACTCAGTCTGTCACTTAAAGAAATAAATGCGGACAAGGCCATGGTGCTGACGAACTGATTCTGGATTTCGGACCGGGTGCCGATTGAACTTGGACTGGGCCTTTGGTTTGGAATTGGAGAGCGAGTAGAGCTGCGTCTCGCTTCAACACTGGGAAGAACCTTTAAAAGTCCTTTATTATCCCGATCTGTTCCGGTGGGCATACTACGCTTCCCCTGGTAATTGGAAACAAACTCTGATTTGGAAGGAAACGCAGAATAACTGCGGAAACAATTAAATTTGGCGACCAAGGGCACAAAGTAAATTAAATAAATAAGGAACAAGTAATTAAATTAATTTTTTTTATTAAAAACAAATAAATTTTTATCATGTGTAATAACTGCTTATTATTAATAATTGCTGTAATAAAATATTTATTAAAGGATATAATGGAATTCCGAATAAAATTGTATTTACTCCTGTACCCCAATATGGGTAAAAAGGGGTACTAAATCTGTGCAAATGTATGTAACAGGCAGAAGGAGACATCTCCGACCTATAAAGTATATATTCTTGATCAGTATCAAAGAGATTTCGATTTGGCCATGTCCGTCTATCTGTCCGTATGTATGAACGCGTCGATCTCAGCAACTATAAAAGCTATAGACACCAAATTTGGAATACGCAGATCAAGTTTGTTTCATATTTCAGATATCTCCCCCGTTCCCCCGCAAATCGATAAAAACCGTTTTACAGTAACAAGATATATGGCTTTAAGATTTGGCATGTACAATACTTTAGCCACTTTTAATCTACTGTACAAATTTCAAATGGATCGGATAATAAACACGGCAGTTATTCACGAAAGAAGATTCAGGGGTGCAGCGTGGGGGGGGGGGGGGAAGAAGAAGCACAGCCACCATTTAAAATGCTTCGCTTGCGCTGTGGCTCCTGTGTGTGCGCCCTTGTGTATGTGTGTGTGTATGTGTGTTTACGAAGATGCGATCGTAAACCAAACTTGGTACACATGTTGGTGTATATCGTCAATTTATAAAGTGTCGAGATCGAAATGTATGTTAATATGTATGGACGTAGCATTAATTAGATTGTTAAGAATTATTATTATTTTTATTACAAGCCAATTTGTTTGGGCTTGTGAATTATGGTTAAGTTATAGGAACAATGTATTCACATATGATGTAGATTTATTTATGTACTTATGTCGGTATGTGCGGATTGCACTTGTACTGCCGGCATATGTATGTAAGTTAACACATAAGAGTTACACATAAATACAATACATAAGAATATCAAAACACTTTGTTTATCCATTCGCTCCAAACGCATTCCGCTGACACAGGAGTTCAGCGCCCCGATAATTTTGTCGGCAACAGCAACGTGACACTTGACTATGTCGCAAGTGGCTACGTTAGCGCTTATGCTGAGTCAGCTTGCCGACTGCAACTTTGTAGTAATCGATTTTTGTAACTGTGGATTTCCGCCTTTAAGTTTAGCTATATGTCTTTCTTGTATTTTTGAGTCAGTTCTGTGAAACGCGCAAGCAAATAAGACGCAAATAAACATTGCTCCGGCAACAAGTCGTAATCATTGTCTTTTATTATCGCCTAGTCCAAGACTAGCGATAGGGGGTTAAGTCACCTCCGCAACATAGGATTATAGGATTCATCCATGTAAGTTTGTTCAAACTAAGTTTTCAAATCAATAAAAAGAGTAAAAATATAAAAATATAATATATATAAAATATATAAATATAAAAGTGTACTTGTGACAATTAAAAACGATAACTCAAATTTAACCACTGCATTTGTGTTTCATGCTTATGCAAAAAGTTAAGTTAGTGAATCGAAATAATAAAATAGCAGGCATATGAGCCGCTTTAATTTAAAGAGACACATAAAGGTGGATTGCGATAGTGATAGCGACATTGGTTGGGAAACAGAAAACAATAGCCAGACACATTCTAGCCAGGTACAGAACCACAGCTTTAGCCAAGTGCAGACTCCTGACGTGACCCACTTTAGCCAGATACGAAACCACGATCTTAGCCAAGTACAGATCCCTGACGCTAGCCCAGCACACAACCAAACAATCATGGACCCAGAACTCATACAAGGTTTAGTTGAGAATACTGTTACCCAAGCTCTTGCTCAGCAAGAACAAAGGTTCCAGTCCCAGCTAGAGGCCGTGGCATTAAAAGTAAGCAACTTATGCATTGAAACGCCACAAGTGCAAATTTATCGACGAATTTCTGTCCAACCAGAAATCAAATGCGACATCCCTCGACATTATAAAGTCTGACCCCGAGTTTGGTGGCGGCTCTGATGAATACGTAGCATGGAGGCAATCAGCCTGTGATGCTTACGAGCTGTTTAAACCATTTAATGGCAGCTGCGCCCACTATCACAATAATTAGGAACAAGACCAGAGGCGCGGCAAGAGCAGTTTTAGTTTCGCACAATACAGTGCTCAACTTTGACGCTATAACAGCCAGGTTAGACTGTTCCGCAGACAAGACATCGCTACGATTGTTGAGGCAGGGATTTGAGATGGTCAGGCAAGGCGATTTAAGCCTTATGGAATATTATGACGAGGTTGAAAGAAAGTTAACACTTGTCACAAACAAAATTGTCATGACACATGAGACCGAGCAAGCCACATTGTTCAATGAGGAAGTTAGGTCGGATGCGCTTCACGCATTTATCTCTGGCATGAAAAAATTTCTTAAAGCAGTAGTTTTCCCGGCACAGCCAAAAGACTTACCATCCGCTTTGGCGCTGGCCAGAGAAGCTGAGGCAAGCATAGAACGAAGCGTGTCTTCAGCTACGTATGCCAAGGCTATGGCCGAAAGAGAGCAGATCAGGGAAGAAAACAAGAATCGCCCAAAGGGTTCAAGGCAGGGAAAATGCGGAAAACCTGAGTGTGGACAAGAAATAAATCCAAATTATGTAAAAAAAAAACAGCAGACCAATAATGACCATGGCCCCCAGAAAAAAATAAGAGGGAGTCAGAGGAGTCAGAGGAGTCAAGTCAAAATCCCGAACCGATGGAAATCGATTCATCTTCCAAATTCAAGCAACGCACTTATTTTGGAAAACCCCAAGCAGGAGTTGAACAGGCACAAAGAAGGTCAAACACTGTAACGAATCAAATGTCCTGCCGGGCTTAGCTCGGTCGGTCAGGATCCGTATCAACAAATTTGTATTTGGACACTTGCGATAAATAACGACTCTAGATTTCGATGATAATTATATTTATTTGCGGACCATATTTTAAGTGTAGGTTTAGTTTTAGTGTATGATTCCTGTGGTGGCCGCCGAGAGTATCCTGGTGATGCACCGACTCGCCGTTCAGCGTCGCCTGTTCGCTAAGAACCACCCACTCGCTTTTGGCTCGTGGGATAATTCCGCGTAGCAAAGCTCCGCCTAGTTGCAAGTGGCCGCGCACCCGAATAGCTGGCTTGGTAGTGGTGGTGGGATCCGGGGGGATCCTTGCTGGAACTGGTGGGACCCGGTAGGGATCTTTGCTGGAACTGGTGGGATCCGGTAGGGATACTTGTTGGAACTGGTGGGATCCGGTGGGGATCCTTGTTGGAACTGGTGGGATCCGGTGGGGATCCTTGCTGGAACTGGTGGGACCCGGTGGGGTCTTTGCTGGAACTGGTGGGATCCGGTAGGGATCCTTGCTGGAACTGGTGGGATACGGTAGGGATCTTGCTGGAACTGGTGGGATCCGGTAGGGATCCTTGTTGGAACTGGTGGGATCCGGTGGGGATCCTTGTTGGAACTGGTGGGATCCGGTGGGGATCCTTGCTGGAACTGGTGGGACCCGGTGGGGGTCTTTGCTGGAACTGGTGGGATCCGGTAGGGATCCTTGCTGGAACTGGTGGGATCCGGTAGGGATCCTTGCTGGGACTGGTGGGATCCGGTGGGGATCCTTGCTGGAACTGGTGCTGCTCTCCTGTTACGCCAGGATTTGTCAGGGCTCTCCTGCTATTCGCGAGGATTTATCCCGTGACTCTCCTACTACACAAGGATTTGCATACGACCCGACTGCACAGTGACTCGCTGTGTTCTCCTGTTACGCAAGGACTCGTCAGTGTTCTCCTGCTCTTCGCAAGGATTGACCACTTGACTCTCCTGCTACACAAGGATTGGTCACGGCATGCCACGATCCGCAGTGCTTCTCCTGTTACGCGAGGACTTGTCAGTGTTCTCCTGCTATTCGCAAGGATTTACCACTTGACTCTCCTGCTACACAAGGATTGGTCACGGTGTGCCACGATTCGCAGTGCTTCTCCTGTTACGCGAGGACTTGTCAGTGTTCTCCTGCTATCCGCAAGGATTTATCACTTGACTCTCCTGCTACACAAGGATTATTGCACAGGACTCGGTTGGTTGGCTGATGTATCCTTGCGCGGGACAAGAATACTTGGCGTGGTTTGTAAGTTGTTGCGACGTTGAATTTTGCTGTTGACTCCGTTGACTTGTTTTCTGTCTGCTTTCCTCGTGCGTGTTACTGTGCCCTTTTATATGTTTATCAACTGTCGTTAACTGTACTTTTGTCATCGCAAACGTACTCAGGCACCGTTTCTGGCTCTTCTATAACGGCACTAAGTCCCGTTGCGGATTGTCAGCGCTTGCTGTGCGACGGCGCTGTTGCTGCCTATTTCGCGCAACGAGAGGGCGCATGTGTAAGTGGTCGTGAGAGTCTACTCACCGATGCCCAGAGGCTTAGTTGAAAGGGGTCGTTTAGTGATGTTGTGGGGAGCCGGCTAAAGCTCCTCACACTCTCCTCTTCCGTCGGGAGCGATGTGTTTTCCCTACCTTTTTCCCTTGTTTGTGTGAAATTTCCCCGTTACCCTTAAGACTACATAACTATATTTTTTCCTTTGGTTTTCTTTTTTTTTTTATTTCAGTTGATATTTTTTTGTATGGTGTTTAGTTTTGCTAAATTTTTTATTGTTTTTTTTTTGTTTTTTTTTTATATTTTTTTTTATTTTATATATTTTTTTCTTTGTTTTATTTTTTTATTGTTGTGCGAACACGCGGTGTTGGCCTTTGGATGACCGGATGCGGTACCGCGTAGTGCCGACCCACATTAACCGGGCGGTCCGCCAATCCCGGTTAATTGTTCGGGCGTACGCGGCCACCGCCTCCGGCCATTCTTCGGGGCCCACCTTCCTCCATCGATGGTCCACTCCCGGGCCGGCCCATGAGGCCTGGCGGAACAGTGTCGGCCGCCGTTCCGCCGCTCCCTGTTCCATATTTGAGCGTTGGCGGTGCAATACCGGTCGGAACGTGGGTGGAGGGGGTGGAGGTGACTCCGGTGTGGGGGCACGTGGTCGGGGCGTCACTGGCCGGGGTGGTGTCGGGCTTCGGTCGTCTCGGGGGGCGTTACGGCCGTCAGGGTCCTCGGCCGTGGCGTGATCGCCCGGGGGGGCGTCAGCGACCTAGGCGTCTCTGGCGAAGCCGGCGTTGCAGGCGCGCTCTGTGGCGGCCCTGGCGGCGTTATGCTCCGGATCGGCCGGTTTTCGACCACCTGTACGTCCTGTCGTACTGGCCTCCCGTCCCGCATGACCGAGCGTTGCACGCGGTAGACGTGCCTGGTAAGGGGTGGCTCCGGTGCCTCGGACTCCGACTCCGACGATATGACGACCACCTCCGTAGGGCGGTCCAGAACTGGCTCTGCGGGACGGGGCGGTGGTGTCATCGGCGTTGGCGTCGCGGGGCGTGGCTTCGGCTGCATCATGTCGACTGGCTGCTCCCGTGGGGCCTCTGGTGTCGGCGGCGTGGTGCCCGGTGTTGCCCGTTTTAGAGCCGGTCCCTCGGCCGATGGCTTCACTGGTGGTGGCCGGGTGGGCGAGTGGCGACCAGGCTTTTGGCGGGTGGCCGCCGGTTTTCTTACCGGCCTTCGGGGTGGAAGGGCAGCCGCGTTGCCGTCCTCCTCGACTGCCGCCGCGGTGCCGTTTCGCTATTGCGTTCAGTTGGCGTTTCCATTTTGATGTGATCCTCGGCTGTTGGGGTTGTGGCTTATATAGCTGTTGTGCCTGCGGTCTTCAATTGCTGACATCTATCGGTTGCCTGTATTAGTTTGTCAGCAATTGGAAATGCATTGTGCCTTGCATATCAGGTGATTCTGCCGTTATCGTTCGCATGTTTCGCACCGTGGTCTCGATTCGATTTGGTGCCTTGCATTCCTTGTCGTATGCGAACTTGATGGAGCTCGTGCCTTGTTAGATGTATAATTTTGTTTATTTGTTTATATTGTTGTTGTTCTAAGTATTGTGGTTATTATTTTGCTTTATTGTTATTATTATAATTATTATTATGATTATTATGATTATTATGATTATTAGTATTATTTTATTATTATTATTATTATTATTATTATTATTATTATTATTTTTATTATTATTATTATTATGGTTTTCGTTTGAATGCGGCGTGGCATTAAATTGTGTATGATTATGTAGTTATTTATATTTGTTGGATTTTGTGTGAGATTGCCCCACTGTTCACAATGTGCGATCCCGTTGTTCTTATTTCAAAGGCGCCGAAGTTTTGCAAAGGGGGGTTAGTGTACGCAGAGGCTTAGTTAAGAATTATTTCCGAAGGGGTCTTGGGGGGTTTTTGCAGTACTTAATAAAAATTTCCCCTTTAATAAGTTCGAAAAAAAATTTTATATAAAAAAAAATTTTTTTTTCTCGCGCCCGTGGGCTACTCTTACTGCATTTTAGTTGGTTTTTTTTGCGTCGCATACAATTTTAAGTCCATGATGTGGGCCGTTCGTATTTTCTTGTCCGCCTGTCCTCGAAGCTGGCATATAACCGGCGAAACAAAGTTTATTATCTGATACGGCCCGCCGAATTTTGGAGCGAGCTTGGCTGCAAATCCCTCCGCGGCGTTGGAGAGATGGTGTTCTTTGCGCCATACCCGATCGCCTATTGTCGGTTTCCATGGCCGCCTCCGCAGGTTATAATGTCTTGCTTGGTCCTGGGCTGCCTTTTCCAAATTGCGACGTACTAGTTCGAAAATCTCTTTAAGTTTCCTCTCGTTATCTCTGGGCTTTGAGGTTGCTTGTCCTGTGCCTACAGCTTCCTTGTCGTATAGGGCCCTGGGTAGTCTGGGCTCGCGGCCTTGTGTGACAAATGCTGCGCTGTAGCCCGTTGACGCTGAGACGCTAGTGTTGATCGCCAGTGTCAATTCGGGTAACACCTCATCCCAATTCCGCTGATTTTCTCGTGTGTATTGTGCAACCATAGTTTTAACGGTCCGGTTCATACGCTCGGTTGGATTTTCTTGGGGCGTATAGGGGGCCGTGTATTGGTGTCGTACTCCCATCTCTTCTAAGAACGTCTTGAACGCCTTACTTGTGAATTGCGCTCCATTATCTGTGATGAGTACTTTTGGTGCCCCGAACCTAGCCAGTATCCGTTCCCTGAACGCCTTTTGCAGGGCTGCCGTCGTTGCACTCCTCAGTGGGACCAGTTCTGTCCATTTTGAGAATCGGTCAATAAAGACGAGTAAGATCGTGTTTCCGTGTTTCGACCTCGGCAGGGGTCCCACAAAGTCTGCGCAGACCGTGGCCCATGGCTCCTCAGGGACTTGGGTGAGCATTTTACCTGCGGCTTGAAGTTGGCTGGGTTTGTATCGTTGGCACGTCTCGCAGCACCGTACGTAGGCTCGTACATCTCGGTAGAACCCTGGCCAGTAGTAACGCGCGGCCACTCGTGCCATGGTTTTGCGTGTCCCCAGGTGTCCGGCTGTAACTGCGTCGTGGCTTTCATGTAGTATTCGTTGTCTCTGTCGTTTTGGTACGCAGAGCTTCTAGGCCGCCACGTCTTCGTCCCCTGCTCTCTGTGGGATGTGTCTATAGAGGTTTCCTGACTCTATAGTGTAGTCGGCGTATTTTTGGGGGTTATTTTGAGCTTTTTCCATTAGTTTCTCTATCCATTTGTCCCCCTCTTCTGCGTTTTTTCCTTGGCTCACCGCTCGGCCACATGTCTCCTCTGCTAGGGGTTGCCGGGACAGGGCGTCTGCTACCACGTTGAGTTTTCCCTTGCGATAAGTCACCTCGAAATCGTACTGTTGCAGCTCTAAAGCCCACCTCGCGACTCTGCCCGAAGGACTTTCGATGGAATTGAGCCATTTCAGTGCCATGTGGTCGGTGATGACAGTGAAATGGTATCCTTCCAAATATGGCCTCAGTTTCCTGATTGCCCATACAATTGCCAGACATTCCTTCTCCGTGGCCGAGTAGTTCTTCTCGGCTCCGTTTAGTGTCCTGCTGGCGTATGAGATGACTTGTTCACCTTCCTTGGTCGTTTGGATGATGATTGCCCCGAGTCCGTAGTTGCTGGCATCTGTCTGCAGGATGAACTGGCTGTTGAAGTTCGGGCATGCTAGCACGGGTGCTTTCGTGAGTTTTTCCTTCACGGTCTCAAATGCCTTTTGTTGTTCCTTATTCCATTCCCACTTGGTACCCTTTTTGAGCAGGGTGTTGAGTGGATGAACCGTCGTAGCAAAGTCGGGTACAAATCTTCTATACCATGATGCTACTCCCAGGTATTGACGCAGTTCTTTGGTATTAGTGGGGGGTTTTAGTTCGGCGATGGCAGCTACTTTTTCGGGGTCTGTGTGGATACCGTGTTCCGTCACCAGATGCCCCAAAAATTTTAGCTCCTGCTTGAAGAAATCGCACTTGTCGATGTTGATCCTCAAGTTGGCCGCTCGAAGCCGTCGGAATACCTCCCGCAGGTTAATCATATGTTCTTCTCGTGTTTTCCCGATGACGATGATGTCGTCCAGGTAGGCGAACGCATGTGGCATCATTTCCGGGCCTATCACTCGGTCCAACGCTCGTTGAAATGTCGCCGGAGCAGAGTGAAGCCCAAACGGCATCACTTTCCACTGGAAAAGTCCTCTCCCAGGGACGGTGAACGCTGTTAATGGCCTGCTGGCCACTCCCATTGGAATCTGCCAGTATCCATCCTTCAGATCCAAGCTGGTAATGTAGTGGGCCTCCCTTAACTGGTCTAAAATGTGATGCACTCTTGGTAAGGGATACGCGTCTTTGACTGAACGGCTATTTAACTGCCGAAAGTCGACGCACAGTCTCCACTTTCCCGTCTTCTTCCTTACCATGACGATTGGCGCGCTGTGGGGACTGTTCGACGTTTCGATGCAGCCTCTTGCCAGTAGTTCGTCCACCTGTTTATTAATTTCTTCTTGCATCTTGGGGTTCTTCGGGAAGTATCTTTGTTTGATGGGACGGTCGTCGTGCATCACTATCTGGTGCTCTGTAATGGGTGATGTGCCTGACATTTTCCCAAAAGCAGCCAGTTCTTCCTGGAGGAATTGGTCGATAGCTGTGTCACGGTGTAGTGGTTGTCTCTCCATCTCGCTGTTGCCTGTCTCTTCTGTAGCGGTTCTTTCGGGTTCCTGTGCTCTTGGTGGTTTTGTCATGGCAACTGCTACCGAGAGTCTTTCTTGTAACCTTCCATTATGCCAGTGGTGGGCTGGAATTATGACTTGGAGCCCGGCACACTCCAAAACGGTGCCCATGCCTGTGAGGAAATCCCATCCTAGCACTAACTCGTCGATGACCCCGGGTAGGATGAGGAGTGCCAGATCGATGTGTTGGTCCCCGAACTTGATTTCGACCTCCAGCTGCTCTGATACCCCGCTGCTTCGGCCATCTGCTAGCCGCACCTGCTTTTGCGTGGTCTTCCGATGTCCTTGGTGGCCCAGTTCCATAGCCAGTTTTTCGCTGACAAAACTGCTTGTCGCCCCAGTATCTATGGTCGCTTTGTAATGGCCGGTCCCAATTTGTACTGTTGCCGACAGGTACGCCCTCTCATCCTGTAGGGCGCCTATTAATGCTGAGGGGCAGTTTCCCTGGGCATCCGCTCACCCCTTGGTGGCGGATGCCGTCGCCCGTTTCCCGGTCGGCAACACTCAATCGTTCGGATGCCAATTCGACCACACATCCAGCAAAAAATGAGCTGGTCGTTTCGGCATTCGGGGGCCCAATGTCCCTCCTGGCCGCACCTCCGACAGGCCCGGGCGGGGTCCTGGATGTGAGTTCTGGCCTGTCCTGTTCGTGCTCTTGGGGCTGGTTGCGGTTCACTGCTGATGCGTTCGTGACACCGGCAGTTTTGAGTCCGGGGATCCTCTTCGCATGCCATTAGCCTGGTTCGGTTCGGGTGTGCTTGTTGTCGCAGCCTGGCCCGATCCTGCTCTAGTTCTTCGAACTCCTCGGCCAGTTTTGTGAGTTCGGCCAGGCTAGAACTGTGGTACGGCCGTACGAATGCCCGTAGATCTGGGAGACTGTTATCGCATATTTGCCTCAACTCCCTCGGTCTATCATACTTCAGAGGCCTCATTAGGGTCTGCATCTCGACCATATATATTTTAAAGGGCTCATCTATGCCCTGTCTTCTCCGGGTTACTTCCTCCTGTAATCGTGTGAAATAGTCCCGTGGTAGGAAGAACTCCTGGAAGCTAGTCACAAAGGATGTCCATGACCGCCAATGTTGGTTATTGGCAACATACCATTTCAGGGCCATGCCTTGGAGGAGTTCGGGCATCGCTCGGGGAATCAGATCTAGGTTGAGTCCATATGTCTCTGCTGACCATTCAACCTGCTCCAGAAATTCTAGCGGCTTGGTCGTGCCGTCAAAACGGAAGTTCCACTCCCTCACCTGTTTTGCTACTCGTGGATACTCTTCAGTATGAGTCCTGTTTGGTGCTGTGGTCCTGTGCGGCGACTCGTTCCTGGGAATGTTCATGCTTCCCCATGGTGGAGGGCGTGTGTCTGACAGCCTTGCCGCTGTCTGCGTCTCTGGTATGTTCAGGCGCTCGATGAATTTGCTCGGGTCCTCAAATTCTTCCTCCTGTGTTGCGCTCTTTAGTGGTGACTGGCGAGTGTGAAGGCGTGCCAAGTCATTGAGCTTCAAGGCATGCTACAGATTCGACTCGTTTGCCAGGACCCATTCTCCAAATTGCCGACGCATCGTGTCTACTGTGCCGGTCACGGTTATCCCGAATTCTTCGGCATACCGAAGGATTTCCTCCTTTTTGAGGTTATAAACCCATCCTCGTACCATTTTGTTTATGTGTATGTAAAGCTGTATTTCCTTGAATTTCTTTTTATCGCAAGACCCTAAACGTTGGGCGCCAGTTGTAACGAATCAAATGTCCTGCCGGGCTTAGCTCGGTCGGTCAGGATCCGTATCAACAAATTTGTATTTGGACACTTGCGATAAATAACGACTCTAGATTTCGATGATAATTATATTTATTTGCGGACCATATTTTAAGTGTAGGTTTAGTTTTAGTGTATGATTCCTGTGGTGGCCGCCGAGAGTATCCTGGTGATGCACCGACTCGCCGTTCAGCGTCGCCTGTTCGCTAAGAACCACCCACTCGCTTTTGGCTCGTGGGATAATTCCGCGTAGCAAAGCTCCGCCTAGTTGCAAGTGGCCGCGCACCCGAATAGCTGGCTTGGTAGTGGTGGTGGGATCCGGGGGGATCCTTGCTGGAACTGGTGGGACCCGGTAGGGATCTTTGCTGAAACTGGTGGGATCCGGTAGGGATCCTTGCTGGAACTGGTGGGATCCGGTGGGGATCCTTGCTGGAACTGGTGGGATCCGGTGGGGATCCTTGCTGGAACTGGTGGGACCCGGTGGGGGTCTTTGCTGGAACTGGTGGGATCCGGTAGGGATCCTTGCTGGAACTGGTGGGATCCGGTAGGGATCTTTGCTGGAACTGGTGGGATCCGGTAGGGATCCTTGCTGGAACTGGTGGGATCCGGTGGGGATCCTTGCTGGAACTGGTGGGATCCGGTGGGGATCCTTGCTGGAACTGGTGGGACCCGGTGGGGGTCTTTGCTGGAACTGGTGGGATCCGGTAGGGATCCTTGCTGGAACTGGTGGGATCCGGTAGGGATCCTTGCTGGGACTGGTGGGATCCGGTGGGGATCCTTGCTGGAACTGGTGCTGCTCTCCTGTTACGCCAGGATTTGTCAGGGCTCTCCTGCTATTCGCGAGGATTTATCCCGTGACTCTCCTACTACACAAGGATTTGCATACGACCCGACTGCACAGTGACTCGCTGTGTTCTCCTGTTACGCAAGGACTCGTCAGTGTTCTCCTGCTCTTCGCAAGGATTGACCACTTGACTCTCCTGCTACACAAGGATTGGTCACGGCGTGCCACGATCCGCAGTGCTTCTCCTGTTACGCGAGGACTTGTCAGTGTTCTCCTGCTATTCGCAAGGATTTACCACGTGACTCTCCTGCTACACAAGGATTGGTCACGGTGTGCCACGATTCGCAGTGCTTCTCCTGTTACGCGAGGACTTGTCAGTGTTCTCCTGCTATCCGCAAGGATTTATCACTTGACTCTCCTGCTACACAAGGATTATTGCACAGGACTCGGTTGGTTGGCTGATGTATCCTTGCGCGGGACAAGAATACTTGGCGTGGTTTGTAAGTTGTTGCGACGTTGAATTTTGCTGTTGACTCCGTTGACTTGTTTTCTGTCTGCTTTCCTCGTGCGTGTTACTGTGCCCTTTTATATGTTTATCAACTGTCGTTAACTGTACTTTTGTCATCGCAAACGTACTCAGGCACCGTTTCTGGCTCTTCTATAACGGCACTAAGTCCCGTTGCGGATTGTCAGCGCTTGCTGTGCGACGGCGCTGTTGCTGCCTATTTCGCGCAACGAGAGGGCGCATGTGTAAGTGGTCGTGAGAGTCTACTCACCGATGCCCAGAGGCTTAGTTGAAAGGGGTCGTTTAGTGATGTTGTGGGGAGCCGGCTAAAGCTCCTCACAACACATCTGACCGAGCTACTGACCAAAGACGTCAGTGCTTGAACAACGTTATTCAGAGTGCCCAGGAGCAAGAGCCAATTAAGCAAACGCTGCAGAAGCCGCAGTATCTGAC
Source organism: Hirtodrosophila confusa (assembly GCA_035043065.1). Lineage (NCBI taxonomy): Eukaryota > Metazoa > Arthropoda > Insecta > Diptera > Drosophilidae > Hirtodrosophila > Hirtodrosophila confusa. Next base: position 804,489 of record JAWNNI010000171.1, read on the forward strand.
ATTGAAGATGACAGTGGGGCAGGCTACGACAATGACTCAGTTCATTTTTTAGGGAACGCTCTCGGCTGCCTTTCATCATGCGGCAGCTGGGTGGGAAGACAATAAAAATCCTGATAGACACAGGGGCGGCAAAAATCTACGTTAAGTTCGTAAAGGAGCTAAAAAACGTAGTTCCTGTCGAAAAACCCTTTACCGTAAGCTCGTTACACGGTTCGAGCGAGGTAAAACAAAAATGCCTCATGAACATATTTGGTCAAGTATCCCCATTTTTTATGTTACACACTCTCACCTCATTTGATGCCATTATAGGCTTCGACTTGCTAAAGGTGGGAACTCACTTCAATCTAGATCGCGATCGAGCATCATTGTATGCGTGGAGTTGAGCGAAAATATGCATGTGTGCGTCGTCCATGTGAGCTCTGTCTGTGATCGCGATCAACATGAGCGCGATTACAGAAACTAAAGAGCGCACTCCTCTCAACCGAAAGTTTCTTGATCGGAGCGGAATATCAACATATGATTGATATTTTTCTCCGATCATGAAGCTTTGTTGTTGCCAAATTACGCTCATTAGCACATTTGGTGGTGGTTTTTTCACATGTGTGTTGTTGCTTTTCATTGAGTTGCGTTGGCGTTCTCTGCTTTGTCCGTATTGATTGTTTATGTTTTGTTTTCAGCATTTCGATGCGTTCTGCCGCATTGCATTTTATTGTTGGCCGTTTTGATTGTTATGAATTGTTGTAGTAACTGTACGTTGTGTACGTTAAACATTGCTTTACATTTATCAAGTTGTTATTTTAGTGAATTTCTTGGGTACAGTGGGATAGAAAGGTAACTGCAGCATTAATTATGTGTTCTTAATGAAAAATTTATGGTTTCATGAAGGGTAAAAATTTTCATCATATTGTAAAACAATAATTAAATGTTATTTAATATTTTATGAAATGAAATATTTAACAGGCTCGACGTCAACCATTCAGGGTGAATATGGAAAGGTAGATATGATATGAAAAGTATTGGCTGGTATAGCGCTATATCGGATGCTGCCAAGCATCCTCATCAGTGACCTTATTGTTAGAAATTTTTGTCCAAACTTGTCCGTATATGAGTAGTAGTCGGCTAGATTCGAACCCGAGTGCTCCCGTCTGTAAGGCGGATGCCTTAACCTCTGACCCACTTGCTGTCCGATCCCGGCTTGAACTAATTACTGTCATCAACAGGTCCATTTGAAATTCTAAGTCCGCACCAAAGCTTAATCCCTTTATCTAAGTTTCTAACCCTTACAGTTCTATTTTTATTATTATTAGAACCACTTGTATTGAACTTTTTTATAACTTTGTAAAAGCTTCGCTTTAATATCCCAGTGTAAGTTCGGTACTAGCTGATCTATGCAGATCAGTCAGTTGGTTTTTGTTTCAATATGAGTTTGATACAATAAAGTTAGCTTGTCATAATGAATGGGCGTGCCGTCCCTTATTGATAGAATGTGTGTTTTAGCGACGTATAATTTGTAAATGAAATATTTAACAGACTCGACGTCAACAATTCAGGGTGAATATAGAAAGGTAGATATGATATGAAAAGTATTGGCTGGTCATATAGCGCTATTCAGAGAATTTTATAAGGATGCAGATGTTAAAGAAATGCAACGAAAATTTAACTCGCTTCGCTCCAATTTTCGTCGCGAAAAAAGGAAGATGAAGGAGTTGGATAGGAGTGGAGCAGGCGCGGATGAGGCAACTTCAACGGTGTGGTTTTATGAATCGTTAAACTTTATAGATGACGTCGAAATGCCATGCTCATCGCGATCAACATTTCAGTTAGTAAGTACCAGTAATACACAAGACATTTTTTTTAAATTAAAGAACTTTATTATAACATTTGAAATAATTCGTTTTTAATACTTAAGAAATGAAAACAAATTTAAATAATTGCTCTTTGCTGCCATGGAACAGCACCTTCTTGGTTAAAGTATTCGAGAAATTGCTGCCGAATATTTTTTGCACTGTCCGTTGAATATCGGCAAGCTGTTGGCTGCAAAGTGGTAACGCTTGACGTTTGTCGCCAAGACCCTTCCAAAAGGCCCGACTCCAAGTCCTCCCTATCAGCCATATTGGTTATGTAGCTCTCACCACTTGTTTTCCTTAAAAAATTGTGCAAATAGCAGCAGGCCAAAACCACGGTGGGAACGTTTTGCACATTTATATTAATTGGCCTTTGCAAAATGCCAAATCTCGCTGTAAGAATGCCGAAAGCATTCTCCATTATGCGACGAGCCCTGCCTAGCCTGTAATGGTAGATACGCTGCTCGTTTGTAATGCCAATATGCGTAAATGGCTTCAAATATTTTCGTTTAGTTGAAAAGCATCGTCGCCAATAAAAACATAGGGCAGTACTCTCTCACTGCCAGGCAGACAACTTGGTGACGGCAATTTCAATCTATTGCTATAGAAAGCATCGCCAAAAGCCGTATGGCGCAAAACTCCACCATCAGACACTCTGCCATTTGTGCCAACATCCACCATTATAAATTCATAATTTGCATTTACGGCAGCCATCATGACTACCGAAAAGAATTTCTTGTAATTAAAATACATAGACCCAGAATTTGGCGGACGCTTAATGGCAATATTGTGGTGTGCACATATCGAGAGCTCACTGTGCTCAACACTATGTCCAGTATATACTTCATATATACTAATAAACATAAATATTATGATACAATGACACTTAGTCATTGTTGCCTAAACATACGACATATTCAAGTGCACCGAAATATGATCGGTCACAAGTGCCTCGACTACAAACAAGCCGCGTCAGCATGTGTCCCATGCAATGACCGCTTGCACATATGCACAGCACGCTCTTTCACTACAGCGACGTCTTCGCCGCTTACATATAAGTTACATATATTCGTTTTATATGTTATATATAAAACGACTTATATACAAAAGGCAGCGCTGCCACTGAGGACAGCGCAACCTTAGGTTTAAGTATACTGTATTCCTAATTGTAAGAACAGAAGAATAAAGGCATATGGAGCGACAAGAACAATCGCTCCTAACACCCAAAATACCTCTGGTTTGAATACCACATGGCGACCGTGACAGAGGTCAAATAAGACCTGGACACGATAACAGCAATAATAACAACAACAACGGCAGCAACAACAACAGCATGCAACAACAACGGCAGCAACAGCGATAATAACAACAACAACGGCATCAACAACAACAGCATGCAACAACAGCGGCAGCAACAGCAGAAACAACAACAACGGCAGCAACAGCAGCGGAAACAATAACAACGGCAGCATCAGCAACAACAACAACAAATAAAAAACGCAGTGAGTAGAGTGGGATGTGTGCAAAAAGAAGCGGTGTGGTAAAACGACTTAAGGCCAGAAAGGCTGAACTGCTAAAGCTGTTAAACAGCAATAATGCCATATGTTGGAACAACTCGGTAAAATTACATGCCGAAGTTGAACATATAAAAGCATTACTAGCGAAAAACAAAAGTCATATACCAGCCGTACACACATCCACCTACCCTGTCATTACAAATATATCAAAACAAAAACTAATAAAATCTCCGCCCAACAAAAAGGAGATACCGAAGCTGCAGACGACCTGCCCCAAGGACTGCGAGGGACCACTACACTCACCTTATTGTGAGTACACCTGTGCCGCCAGCACCGGTGCCCCAACATAGACGAAGCAGCCTGTGCAGCCAGCACCGGCCCCGTTTGACACATCAAGTCAGACCAGCGATAAGTGAACCGACAGCGTTTCCAATATTTTTTTTTCATTGCACTGCGTGCATAATTTTTTTGATTGCACTGCGATGCATACTTATTTAATATAAAACAATTGTAAAATTGAGCGACATAAAAGTTGCCCGATTAGAGTATGGCCTGAAAACCATACACCAACACTAGGTAGGAAAACATGTACATTCACCTTGTGTGAATTAATTTTAAATTTCTTCCCGCCAATTAGCGTATAACCATTTTATCTACTTCGGCGCGATAAGCGTCAACAACAACCAAAATTAAAAATAATATATATATATATATGTATGTATATATATAAAAAAGAATAATAATAATAATGTTATGGTTATCCATCAGATTCAAATTATAGATTCAGAAACATAATATAAATATATATTAGAACATTATATTTTCAAAACGGAGACGTTATATACCGTATATAGTAAATTCCCCTGGGCCACTATGGGCCTTATAGACACAAAAACGGTGGATTCCACCGCTAACGTAATTAATAAGGTAGAGGTGGAAACACCAGACCTAAAAGTAATTACGATTCTACTTATAATTATTGTAGTGCTAATGTGTATTAGCCTTTTCTTTAAATTATACAAAGTGCACAATCGATGCATAAAGAAAAAATATATGAGTCGTGCAAACGACTTAGATAAAATATAAAACACAACGATAATTTCTTTTTGACCTTTTTTTAAATAATCACAATGGCTACGAACAAAGCGATAGCAGAAGTCTACCTACGAGACCCAAATTTTAGAGAAAGGGTTCAGCATTAGTAACCATAACACCAATATCCATATACGAACTTATGAACATATATATAAATACTTATAATCTTAATCACTCACCTCTGATACATTGCTCAAAAACGCAAGAAGGAATAGTATTAAGTACCATTCCTGGTATACAAGTGACATCAGTAATTAAAGAACACCCAATATTAGGCAGAACGTTAGATTTTGTTGTATTTAAAAAACAACACTCCAACGTTGTGCATTTGCTCAAATAAATTTGCAATGTCAATAAATGGAATGGATACAAATCGTTACCATTCTTAAAGAACAACGTGCCGAGTTTGATAAATCTTTCAAGTGCCTTAACAAAAGTGCACAGATTTCAAACGACACAAAGTCAAAACACGTTAAAGTTATCATTGATTCCTACAATACCATCCGTCAGCTTATATGTGACAATGCAACAAAATTAAAAGATTTGCATCTGACACAGTCAATTGACTTACTAAGCAGTTTAAGAGAAAACATTAAGCGAATTTCGGATAGGCATAAAATAACAATATTCCTTCCAAATTCACTTAACACTTCAGCGTCATTCGACGAGAAATCACTCTTATCCCCAGATGGTATTAAATCAATGGAAACTGAAGTAAAAACAACTGACAACAAAATGTCTCAAACAGCTATAAGTTTTCTCAAATTAGCCTCATCGCTCTTACCAGAGTTTGATGGAAAGGCAGAAAACCTACAAAGCTTCAAAGATGCTTTGAGTCTTATAGACTCACTAAAAGAAAATCATGAAGCAACAGCTGTCAGTCTCATTAAGACAAAATTAAAAGGCCATGCGAGGAACTTGATAAGCAACGAGCAAACTATTGCGGAAATCGCTGCAAAATTATCAAGCACAGTAAAAGGCGAATCAGTCGAAGTATTGTCAGCCAAATTACTTAACTTGCAACAAAGGAATAAAACTGCCAACCAATATACACAAGAGGTTGAGCAGTTAACAAAGGCATTAGAAGGCGCATTTATTCACGATGGCTTAACGCCAGAATTGGCCAATAAATACAGTACAACGCAAGCAGTAAAGGCAATGACCAAAAACTGCGCTATCG
>JAWNNI010000172.1:0-135413 GCA_035043065.1 Hirtodrosophila confusa
TATATATATACATTATAGGGTCGGAGATGTCTCCTTCTGCCTGTTACATACATTTGTACAGATGTAGTACCCCCTTTTTACCCATTTTATGGGTACAGGGAGTAAAGAGAGCGGCTGATGTATGTAAAGGTGCAGCCAGATATGTTTTATATGGATTTGTAGGTTATCATTGCGTGGTCACACCTATGGTCAAAACGCGCGCAAATAGTTCAACAAAGAGAAAAAAATACTGACCTTTCACTTGATTCTGACATGGAGCCGTTTATATGTGGGACCACAGGACCCCATTCTACAAGTTAAGGAACAACAAAAATGATTTTTGGGAAAAATTAGCTGAGGACATCAACCATGTTTTCAGAATATATTAATCTGCCTTTTATCGAAATATTGGCAATCACTTGAAAAAATACATTTTGGGTTTTTTTCCTGTCAGTATTTTTCTATTCGACCTATTGATTCTCACAATTTACTGACTTATTCACCTGCCTATTCAAAAGCCTATTATTTCATAATTATACTGTATTTTCATTTTGATTATTTTTATATTTTTCTTACTTCAATATACAAACAGATTTAAAAGGAAAAGCTTACGGAGTCCGGTTTATTTATTCGCTTTTCGCTTTTTAAATTTAAATGTTAGCTTGACTTGTCTATGTAATTGTTTTCTTGATGCTGTTATCTACTAGGGTCTGCATGACTTCTTTCATAATATGAGCTCAAATTAATGAATGAGTGAGTGCGAGGCACACAATGAAATGATTTGTATGAGTATGAGTGCCGTAGAGTCTCAAAGGTATCGGCATTCTGTGAAAGTGAGTAAGAATGAATGAAAGTGTCAAGCGTAAAGAATGAGTTTGCAATTGCCGAAGTCATACGAATGATTCGACATTTTGTGTGCCGAGTGAATGCATTCTTTCACTTTGTTTTAAGTTTTTGTCTTGGTAGGTTTTGACCAGCGCATTACATTTGGCCATTAAAGAGAAGTCACGATGGAGTATATAAATTAATCGAGAAGAAAGGGCGAAGCAAAGTTTGGGAATTCTTTTCTAAGATACTAAAAGACAGTGGTAATAAAGAGGTTGGACGTTGTAGCCTGTAAGATGTGCTTCACTGTCAAAGAACGTTTATTTTTACTGTTAAATTCATCAGATTTTTCTAAATGTCCTTCGCATGTTTCTGCTATACATTATGTCTTCTCGATGCTTTCTGATCGAGACTCTCTTGTAGTTCTTGGTGCTTTTAACATTGGCGGAACTACCTGGACTTCTTGTCCTGACTCCATCGTGTTGACTTGTTAGTTTTGTGTATTTCTTACGGTTGATGAAAATAGTCAAATTCAACATAATGCATTTTAATCTAAATATTTCGCCGGGCAACGCTGGCGTTTTACCAGCTAGTATATTATAGTTTTTAAGTATTTGCCACAATGTAAATTCGCAAAAGGTATGGTGGCCCTAACAAGGATTGCTTGGAATATCATCATTCATGCAGCCATGGACGACTACTGGACCTTCAAACACCGAGTGGAAGCAACGTGGTCTTCAGTATTGGCCATAAAGAAAGGGCTGACAAACGACACTCATACGAAGACAATAATGTCACTGCTGCAAAACAAAGCTAAGCGGCTACGGCGGAATGACGACATTATTAAACAAAACCAGGCTCGGAGAGCACAACGGGTACCGAGAGCTCCACTAAAGACTTTTGGAGCTATCTATCACTCAATATTTGGGTTGATGGATGAAGATGCGGAAGTGCTGCTTCAAAAGGTTCAGCAAAGCAGAAACAACGAAAACAATCTCCTCGACCTGATACGCAACCAGCCGTCAATCCAAGATGCCACCGGTCAATTAATGAAGATGCAAAATTACGTCATTTGGAACAACTTTAACATTGTTAACAAAACAATGCACGCTATGGAGAACGCAATGAACTCTTAACTCAATTTCAATGTGTTCCTCACAGCATTCGAAACCTTGTCAATGGGCATGGATGCCTTAGAACATTTGCAACGGGAAATTATTGCGGTTATCTGGAACATGAACGGAATTTTTTTTGGAAAACTTAATTCCAATTATCGAGTTCCAGCAGCAGACCCAGAAAATATTACTGAATATGACTGAGAGTCCAGCTTCCAGACCTTGACTCCATCCAACTTGTGAAAATCTCGAAGATAACGTCTAGAACAACGAAATGTTTAATATCAAAATTCCGTTGATAAGCCACAAAGGACTTAGAGCCTACAAAATTTATCCGCATCCGCATCGCTTTGTGAGTAGCAAGTCCCAATTCAAGCACATTTTGATGGATGACATAAAAACATTATACTACGGAATGACGGAAGGCGATTGGGATCACTGCCACAAGATGGAATGCCTAATCCTATCAAAGCATCCGTTGTACAACGTCAACCCCGCAACCAGCTGTGAGGTGTTGCTACTTCTGAAAAAGACGACGGTTCCGGCGACCTGTTACATCAATGTGATGCAGCCTGAAAACTTCTCGTCTCAACTGAAAAGGCCAAATTCATGGTTATTTTCCATACCGACAGAGATAACGGCAGATATATACTGTAAAAGAAATCTCACTTCGATCGAGTTATCAGGCCAAGGTGTTCTGCAGCTCGACCCAGGATGTTATCTGCACTCCGACGACGTCAATCTGTGGGCGTATGACGAAGTAACGACTGATGTAAAATTTTGGGTGCCACAAGTGAATCTATCAACACAATTGCCTGTGGTGTTGATGGCGGTGTTAAGGTGGAAGGAAAGCTTAAGTCTTTCAAGATACTGGAATTGCCTCGTCAAGGGCAGATTCTGGGCTTTCCTGTCGACCTGGACTTTAACAATGCAGCCCACTGCAGCATAAGCATGACTACAGGACAACTGCTCATTGGAATTGCCGCTATCGCCTACATTTTATTTAAACGAGATTGTCAGATGCCGACAGAATTTTTGCCCGCAACGATCGCCCTACCACGCATAGGATAGCATTGTATTAATATAATTTGTGATTGTTGGCGCATTTTATATTATTAGTGAATTGCATTTTGGGTTTCTTGTTGCTGACCTTTGCTGCATTTGTACCACTCGTAAATTATGAAGGAAGAATGCCGTGCAACTGCTTGGACTGCGAAGCCCCAATTACGAGCCAGAGGTACTGTGCTCAAAATTGAAAGTTTCAATAGAAAAAAATTCTATTTGGCATTGTCCTGTGCTTAAACTTTTAATTCTTGACACTACGTAAATAGTGTCGCGTTGACATACATACATATTTACACATATATCTATATACATACATATACATACATATTTACACACACATCTATATATGTACATATATAAAAGATTTCAACCTGACTGACTGACTGGTGACATTTGGGCAGACCAAACGGTACAAGCCTGCAATTTTTACAGTACCTTCTTATTATAAAGTTAGGTGAAACTGTCCAAAAAAAATGGTTAAATATATATCGGAAAGTATAAGAAAATTGTATGAAAATCTCGGTATGCGCCAGCTGCTGCATAAAAACGTGAAAGAGCAAAAGAGATACAAATTTCTCTCTTGAGTTGCTCTCTTGGCCTTAAAACTTATAAGTGCGACTGAAATCGCTATATTGCTTATGTCTCTCAACACTGACTATGCTTTGCTATCGATCTACGGTAGATGGCGCGCTGCTGCTAGAGTCAATTATTTTTGTGTATCCTAAAGTGAGTTGATAAGGCCGTTGTAGTTCATTTTAATAATTATATTACATTCTTTATTAAAATTCTCCTCCTACGCGTTTCGGCGTTTGTTACGCCTTCTTCAGGGAGTCTGGTTTTACATGCATATAAAAGACATTTACATACATATAAAGATTTTAACAAACATTTCGATTTACATTAAAATACATACATTAAACTTATTGTAGTATTTCCTACAGTGTCGTCATTGTTCCTACGTCTAAATCGCACTTTTGTTTATGTTTATCCATCGTCGTTTTATTTCTATCGTCTTTGCGCGTCAAGTTTTGTTTGTCAACTGCTATTGCTGCCGCGTAAATGAAGTTTGTCTTTTCAATGTCTTCTTTGTGGTTTACAGTGTTCTCCCCTTGTTGTTGTATTCGTAGGCTCTCTAGCGTCAGTCTTATTCGTTCTCTTCTCTCAAAGTCTAATATTTTGGTGTTGTCAAAATCAGCTGTGTGTCCTGTTGTTGTGATATACTGCGCAAGTGCTGTTGTCATTTTCCCTTTGTTTGCGTCTTATGTTCTTATGTTCTGCAATTCTTGTGCCTAGCGCGCGCTTTGTTGTTCCTATATATACTCCGTTGCATCTTTCACCTTCTTTTCCATTGCACTTGATCTCATATATGACGTGTTGTTGTTTGTCTTTTTGTATTTTGTCTTTCGTGTTCGTAAACAAATTTCTTGTGTTTGTATGTGCTTTGCACGCGTACATTAGGTGTTTGGAATGTGCGTCTGGAACTATTTTGGTTATTGTTTACCGATTTGTTAAATTATTTATGTATGGTACACTAATGTATTGCTTATCTTTTTCTGTGTCTGTATTTACTTTTTGACTTATCGTCTGATCGGCTTATCCCGATGCAAACATTTTTGTGTACCATTTGAATAAAATCCTACCTTTGGTGTTCTCTAGTTCTGTGTCCAAATATGCAATTTTGTTGTTATTTTCCTTTTCGATCGTGAATTGTATCTTTTTGTGTTGATTATTTAGCGTGTCCAAAATAATTTGTGCATCCTTTTCTTTTATAATACATAATATGTCGTCCACATATTTTGATATATGTTTATATGTATATTCTTCTTTGATAGTTCGTCTGCGGCATTGTCAAGAATTCTTTCCAGTACTATATTCGCTATTGTTGGCGATATTGGGTTGCCCATTGGCATGCCAAATATTTGGTTATATAAGACGTCATTGTACGATAAGTAATTATTGTCTATAAGTATAAAGTCAAGAACTTCCTTAAATTTTGGCTTAGGTATAGTTGTGTATTGCGATATTTCAGTCCATCGTTCCATTATATTTAGTATAGCTCGATTTATCGGTATATTTGTGAACAATGATACTACATCAAAAGACACTAGAATCTCATCATCGTCTATTGTGGTGTTTTCTAATTGGCTTTTAAATTGAATTGCACTGTGGATGTTGTATTTTTCCGAAGTAATATTTTTGAGCAGTTCGCCTATATGTTTTGCCAGATTGTAGCATGGCAAGTTTGTGGAGGCTGCTATCGGTTTAAGTGGGGTGTCATCCTTATGTATCTTTGGTAGTCCGTATATCCTTGGTGCCTGTCCTCCTGAGCAGTACAATTTTGATTTATATTTTTTATATTTATTTTTGTTATACTACGATTTGGTTAATTACAATTATTTAAGTTTATAAATTATGCAATTATGTAAATTTTTTTGAGTTAATAGAATGTGAATGCTGCTAGGCAGATGTAGTACAAATTAACATTATTATTAGTATGTAGTAAGTCGGCCCAGCAGCATGCACACATTCGCATTAATATAATGAAAGGTTATCGATACATGTGGCGGTTGGTTGATATTTGACAGTACCAACATGTGATAACTTTGTCGCAAAATTTGGGACTTTTGAATTTTTGGAAATAATTATTTTAAGAATATTCACATGAATTAAAAACAGACTTTTCGTACCATGTTAGTAGATGTTAGTATTATTGTTCCAATTTCATCAAAAATATTTTAAAGGACTACGCCTACCATCGACACGGGCGGGAAATGGGGGTTAAAGTCAAATGAGTGAGATTATTTGTTTAGTTAGATCGGCTTCAAAGTCATTGCCATAGCCCTACACAAAAAACATTAGTCACATGGCTCAACTATATAGTTTCCTACCCCCATGGAAGGGAAAACTGTGATACGTTAGTTTTGTGTATTTCTTACGGTTGACGAAAGCAGTCAAATTCAACGTAATGCAAAGTGCATCTAAATATTTCGCTGGGCAAGTCCGGGGTATTACCAGCTAGTATGTTTATATGTAAATATGTATAGAAACACATAACTGCATACAGTTTATTTATTTATGTATATTATTTTAACTGCTTTGGATATTAATAAATTGTGCAATCGTTATTGTTGTTAGTGATTAAGCGAAGTGGGTTGAACTTTGTCCCCAAGTGTATTGAACCTGCAAGTCAATAGATTTGCCTATTTTCGTCGTCAATAGCACAATTCGTTTTCGTTGCCCCTCACTCCTCGCCATCACTTATAACCACTGTAAATTCGTACAGTTGCCCAGCGGACCAAGCGCTAACACACATACATGCATAATACAGCCCGCAATTAAGCAGCTGCCATTTCTATTCGTATCGTTTTGTATTAGCGGCTGACGTGTGGTTGTTGTTGCTTGCAGTTTTTGTTTTCGTTGTTGCGCGCTTGACTCTAGCCGATCAATTGCTGACGCACGCCCCCCTAGAGTTGTTGGTCGAGCATATCAGTTTTATATTAAGTTTGCTCCCAGCTAAGCGCGCGCTCTCCTACACTTTTCGGATCGGCATTGCTTTTACATGTCGTTTGTCATCAATTGTAGACTCGCTTCTTTACAATATTTTTGTATTTATTAAATTTTTTATAATTTAATAAATTAATTTTCGAAGTGCATGAAAATGGCAACAAATGAAAATATTGACAATTCGATAAAGCGATGGAGTGAGTGTGAGACGGCGCTTAATCGTCGATATCAAAAACCAAATGCAATGCGAGAATAGCGCGCGTATGTATATCTACGCACGCGATCTCTTTCATAGTTGCTTTGTCTCACTCTACGATTCGGTGGCATCTTGAAAGCAGCCTACACCGAGAGCATCGTCAGGGATAGTCTGTGCTGTCAGTGTTGGCTGTTTTTTAGCATCCACCGAGAGCATCGTCAGGGAAACTCTGTGCTGTCAGTGTTGGCTGCTCCTTTAAGCCTTCACCGAGCATACCGACGGAGTGGTGCAGCGGGCATATTTGCATGGTCTGTGCCTTTCTTCCTACTAGTTATAGTATTATCGACCCAATTGTCATCTTTACTAGGGTCCACGATTTTTAACGCCAGTCAGTCCCAGCACTACTATAAATTTTGTTCTAAGTGGCCTTGGCCAGACGGAGTTATACCCCAGCGAGATACTTTCTTACAAATGGCGCCCGAGCAGGACTGCTTATTGGCAAATTTTAGTAGTATAAACTTACATCTTTCATGGCCTAAAACCCCATCACTCAAAATATATAACTGAGAAGAGAGAGAATAGGGCAGAAAAGGAACAAAACTAGCCGCACACTGAGACCCCTTGCTGCAAGCATTTATGCCAACGTAGGGCTGCTTAATTTTTGTTTTTTTGGCCGAGCAAACGAGAGGACACGAAGCCACGCCCGAATAGGCTAGTGTTGCTCATTGTTGCCGACCCAGGAACAGGACCGTCGTTGACGTTACCGTCGACATTTTATCATCAAGCTCAACGAACGAATCTACATCACGGGTCTACAGTGGATGAGCTACCGGCGCAAAAACGAGTTACAGGATATTCTCAAGGAGTTTTCTCTCGACATAGGAGGTACGGTGGAGGAACTTCGAAGTCGCCTCTCCACGTTCACTAGTCAGCAAGACGCAGCGAAACCCATTGGCTTACGACTAGCGGAGTTGGAGGCACTTTACGGGAACGCACCGACACCGGATCCTAAAGCGACGGGACTCCGCTCACGGAACGTGTCACCAGCGTCGTGGGATAGCAGACAGGAACACCGCAACGTTCCTGCGGAGCCAGCGGCAGCAATGCAGGGCGGGAGAACTACAAGCAGATCCCACTCAGAGGGTCACCCATATCTGGCTCAGCTGGCTGACCGGCTACGCATGTGGGAGGTTTCCTTCGATGGATAATCAGATCCACTACGCTTCATAGAGAATGTGGAGAAGGCCGCCACGTATCAGGTCGACGTCGAACAAATGGCACAGGTTGTAGCCGGACATCTGACCGGACGTGCCCAGGATTGGTTCCGGGTCACCCAACGACCGGGTGCCTCGTGGACCTAGTTTAAGATAGAGTTTTTGGATGTCTTCCTACCACCGCGATATTTCACTCGCTTGGGGGATGAAATCCGGATGAAATCCTGTTCAAAGATTTCATGATCGACCTACGTCTCATGATGCACCGAGCCGGTTACACCGAAGCGCAGGAATTGGAGCGGTTATATGAAAACCTACTGTCCGAGTACCAACTCTTTACTCGGAATTCTCGTCGTTACTTCAACAGGGCAAGTACGTTTTCCGTCACATACGCATGTTTCCCAATCCCAGCTGCCAACACAGCAAGCATCGTACCAGAGCCTATCCACGGTACGAGAAAGGAGCAAGATCGCAGCGCCAGAGCATCTGCATCCAGGAGGACCCACACCAGTAACCAATTAGCACTGGAGCAGGAATCAACGGTGGATATACGACGATACTGCAGAAATTGCGCGCAACCCGGACACTACACAAGGGAGTGTCACAATCCCAGAATTTTGTTCTGCTGGGATTGTGGTCGCCGGGGACTACGCACCATGGATTGCTGTCGGCAGTCGGCCTCGGGAAACGAGCAGCGTGCCCGCCCACCGGAGAAAGGGACGAAGAACACGCAGGCCAGTTCCCACCACTAAAGTCGACGCTACGGCACGAGGAAGGCCGCGGCGTGGCCGGGATTATAGTAGAAGGAATCCCACTGGTGGCCACTATGGATACCGGGGCCACACGGAGCTTTGCGAGCGAAAAGATCGCTCAGTAATTAGCCACGGGGACCGGCAGGCGACCATACCCATATTGGTTCAGCCCACTATTTTGGATGACATCATCTTGGGAATGGACTTCCTCTGCGGAGTGGGAGCTTTCCTACAGTGTGTTCAAGCGCAACTCCAACTAAAACCAACATGCGGTCCTGGCGTCATCACAGTCATCACCCCACGGGTAAGCCCCACGACACCTATTAATATCCAACGAAGCACGAGGTCAACAACAACAGAAGAAACCCCCAACACAAGCAACCAGGTCAACGACGACGACAAGGACAACCCGGTCTTGCCACCTCGACACAGTGCCACGCAGCACGGTAGGAACAACTGCTTAACGTCACCACCAGGCCCAGAGGAAACACCCACAGTACCAGCCCCGTCAATCAACGACGACACAACCCGGAGAAACATCCAGGCGACGTTAGCCAGTGTGGGAGACAACCCTGCCACATCCCCATTGTCAGAGACAGAAGAGGTAGCGGTAAAACTATTCCTGGAGGAGGACCTACATCTGTTCGAGGGACTCAAGGGCATTACATCCATCGCGGAGCATACAATCGTGATGAGAGACGACCGCCCCATAAAGCAACGATACTACCTGCAAAACCCAGCAATGCAACGGATCATTGACGACCAGGTGGATGAATTGCTACGGGATGATCGCATCGAGCCATCACGCAGCCCCCACAGCGCTCCTATCATACTCGTGGGTAAAAAGACGGGCGATATCCGAATGTGCGTCGACTACCTGCAGTTAAACGGCCGATCTATCTTGGATGATTACCCTTTACCTCGTATAAACCACATCATAGTGAAGTTACGGAACGCGAAGTATATCTCAACGTTGGATCTTAAGAGCGGAAACTGGCAAATACCCATGGCAGTGGCGAGCAGAGAATATACAGCGTTCACCGTACCAGGACGAGGGTTGTATTATTGGAAAGTCATGCCGTTCGGATTTCATTCGGCACCAGCGACCTTTCAGCTCGCGTTAGATGGAGTAATTGGTTGCGAGATGGAACCCCAAGCATGCGCCTACTTAGATGACATCGTCGTCGTAGGAAGCTCACTGGAAGAGCATGTCGGGAACCTGCGAGAAGTCTTTCGCAGACTTACGAGCAGCTAATTGCGACTTACCTGGGATAAATGCAAGGTTTTCCAACGTAGCCTTGTATACTTAGGTCATGTCATAAGCGAGACTGGAATTCACACTGACCCGGAGAAGATCGCCGCTATCAGAGAACTCAAACCACCGACCACAGTCAAAGAACTACAGACGCTTTGTACCGAACTTCGCTAACATCGTCCCACCCATGTCCACCCTACTGAAGAAGAGTCGTAAATGGGAGTGGACAGCGGTACAACAACAGGCTTTCGAGGAACTGCAAACACGACTCACGGAGGCCCCCATGTTGGCATGTTCAGATTTTAATAAGAAGTTCTCATTAGAAACTGACGCCAGCGATTATGGGCTGGGAGCCGTGTTAACGAAGCAAATACAAAGGAAAGAACGCGTCATCGCCCATGCCAGCCGATGTCTCACTACAGCAGAGGAGAATTACTCCACAACGGAAAAGGAATGTTTAGCCATTATCTGGGCTATCCGCAAACTCCGATGTTACCTGGGGGGCTACAGGTTAGACGTTATCACGGACCACTTAGCATTGAAGTGGCTTAACAGCATTGAGAACCCCACCGTCCGGATCGCACACTGGGCGTTGGAGCTCGTTCGCCAGTGCAGCAGTTGTCAGAAACACAAGGTGAGCCAGCCCAAACCACCTGGTAAGATGTGCACACGGCAAGTGCAAGAGCCGTTCGACGTCCTCTGCGCCGATTTTGTGGGCCCTCTGCCCCGATCTAAACGAGGCAACACGGTCCTGTTGGTATTTTTCGATCTATTCAGCAAATGGGTAGAATTAGTACCCCTACGAAGAGCGACCACCGCACACCTGGAACGATCATTTCGAGAGAGAATATTAGCTTGATTTGGAGTACCTCAAACGTTCGTCTGCGACAATGGGACCCAGTTTACCAGCCGCGCCTTCAACAGCTTTTGCAAGCAAGCCGGAATGACAGTTCAATACACCGCACCCTACACACCGCAACAGAATCCTACCGAACGCGCAAATCGATCGATCATCACGATGATTGCCCAATATCTGGATGGCAGACACAATATGTGGGATGAGCTTCTCCCCGAAATAGCCTTGGCCATCAACAGCAGCATTTCAAATACGACCCAGTTCAGTCCGATGTTTCTGGTACAAGGAAGGGAACCTCGCCTTCCCGGAGCGCTCTACGAAGAAGTCACCGGCGAACTTGGGAAGGAACCAGTCACACCGAACGCCAAGGCACAGCAGCTACGAGACATCTTTAAAGTCGTCACTAAGAATGCACAACGGGCAACGGAGGACCAAAAGTCGCCACTACAACTTACGACGACACGAGTGGAGGCCGAAAATTTGGGACTTGGTAATAGTGCGTACCCACCACTTATCAAAGACCACGGAAGGCTTCGCAGCTAAGTTAGCCCCACGCTATCAAGGCCCATACAAGGTGATAAAATTTACATCCCCAAATATCGCTCTCCTACACTTTTCGGATCGGCATTGCTTTTACATGTCGTTTGTCATCAATTGTAGACTCGCTTCTTTACAATATTTTTGTATTTATTAAATTTTTTTATAATTTAATAAATTAATTTTCGAAGTGCATGAAAATGGCAACAAATGAAAATATTGACAATTCGATAAAGCGATGGAGTGAGTGTGAGACGGCGCTTAATCGTCGATATCAAAAACCAAATGCAATGCGAGAATAGCGCGCGTATGTATATCTACGCACGCGATCTCTTTCATAGTTGCTTTGTCTCACTCTACGATTCGGTGGCATCTTGAAAGCAGCCTACACCGAGAGCATCGTCAGGGATAGTCTGTGCTGTCAGTGTTGGCTGTTTTTTAGCCTCCACCGAGAGCATCGTCAGGGAAACTCTGTGCTGTCAGTGTTGGCTGCTCCTTTAAGCCTTCACCGAGCATACCGACGGAGTGGTGCAGCGGGCATATTTGCATGGTCTGTGCCTTTCTTCCTACTAGTTATAGTATTATCGACCCTAATTGTCATCTTTACTAGGGTCCACGATTTTTAACGCCAGTCAGTCCCAGCACTACTATAAATTTTGTTGTAAGTGGCCTTGGCCAGACTGAGTTATACCCCAGCCTGAGATACTTTCTTACAAATGGCGCCCGAGCAGGGACTGCTTATTGGCAAATTTTAGTAGTATAAACTTACATCTTTCATGGCCTAAAACCCCATCACTCAAAATATATAACTGAGAAGAGAGAGAATAGGGCAGAAAAGGAACAAAACTAGCCGCACACTGAGACCCCTTGCTGCAAGCATTTATGCCAACGTAGGGCTGCTTAATTTTTGTTTTTTTGGCCGAGCAAACGAGAGGACACGAAGCCACGCCCGAATAGGCTAGTGTTGCTCATTGTTGCCGACCCAGGAACAGGACCGTCGTTGACGTTACCGTCGACATTTTATCATCAAGCTCAACGAACGAATCTACATCACGGGTCTACAGTGGATGAGCTACCGGCGCAAAAACGAGTTACAGGATATTCTCAAGGAGTTTTCTCTCGACATAGGAGGTACGGTGGAGGAACTTCGAAGTCGCCTCTCCACGTTCACTAGTCAGCAAGACGCAGCGAAACCCATTGGCTTACGACTAGCGGAGTTGGAGGCACTTTACGGGAACGCACCGACACCGGATCCTAAAGCGACGGGACTCCGCTCACGGAACGTGTCACCAGCGTCGTGGGATAGCAGACAGGAACACCGCAACGTTCCTGCGGAGCCAGCGGCAGCAATGCAGGGCGGGAGAACTACAAGCAGATCCCACTCAGAGGGTCACCCATATCTGGCTCAGCTGGCTGACCGGCTACGCATGTGGGAGGTTTCCTTCGATGGATAATCAGATCCACTACGCTTCATAGAGAATGTGGAGAAGGCCGCCACGTATCAGGTCGACGTCGAACAAATGGCACAGGTTGTAGCCGGACATCTGACCGGACGTGCCCAGGATTGGTTCCGGGTCACCCAACGACCGGGTGCCTCGTGGACCTAGTTTAAGATAGAGTTTTTGGATGTCTTCCTACCACCGCGATATTTCACTCGCTTGGGGGATGAAATCCGGATGAAATCCTGTTCAAAGATTTCATGATCGACCTACGTCTCATGATGCACCGAGCCGGTTACACCGAAGCGCAGGAATTGGAGCGGTTATATGAAAACCTACTGTCCGAGTACCAACTCTTTACTCGGAATTCTCGTCGTTACTTCAACAGGGCAAGTACGTTTTCCGTCACATACGCATGTTTCCCAATCCCAGCTGCCAACACAGCAAGCATCGTACCAGAGCCTATCCACGGTACGAGAAAGGAGCAAGATCGCAGCGCCAGAGCATCTGCATCCAGGAGGACCCACACCAGTAACCAATTAGCACTGGAGCAGGAATCAACGGTGGATATACGACGATACTGCAGAAATTGCGCGCAACCCGGACACTACACAAGGGAGTGTCACAATCCCAGAATTTTGTTCTGCTGGGATTGTGGTCGCCGGGGACTACGCACCATGGATTGCTGTCGGCAGTCGGCCTCGGGAAACGAGCAGCGTGCCCGCCCACCGGAGAAAGGGACGAAGAACACGCAGGCCAGTTCCCACCACTAAAGTCGACGCTACGGCACGAGGAAGGCCGCGGCGTGGCCGGGATTATAGTAGAAGGAATCCCACTGGTGGCCACTATGGATACCGGGGCCACACGGAGCTTTGCGAGCGAAAAGATCGCTCAGTAATTAGCCACGGGGACCGGCAGGCGACCATACCCATATTGGTTCAGCCCACTATTTTGGATGACATCATCTTGGGAATGGACTTCCTCTGCGGAGTGGGAGCTTTCCTACAGTGTGTTCAAGCGCAACTCCAACTAAAACCAACATGCGGTCCTGGCGTCATCACAGTCATCACCCCACGGGTAAGCCCCACGACACCTATTAATATCCAACGAAGCACGAGGTCAACAACAACAGAAGAAACCCCCAACACAAGCAACCAGGTCAACGACGACGACAAGGACAACCCGGTCTTGCCACCTCGACACAGTGCCACGCAGCACGGTAGGAACAACTGCTTAACGTCACCACCAGGCCCAGAGGAAACACCCACAGTACCAGCCCCGTCAATCAACGACGACACAACCCGGAGAAACATCCAGGCGACGTTAGCCAGTGTGGGAGACAACCCTGCCACATCCCCATTGTCAGAGACAGAAGAGGTAGCGGTAAAACTATTCCTGGAGGAGGACCTACATCTGTTCGAGGGACTCAAGGGCATTACATCCATCGCGGAGCATACAATCGTGATGAGAGACGACCGCCCCATAAAGCAACGATACTACCCGCAAAACCCAGCAATGCAACGGATCATTGACGACCAGGTGGATGAATTGCTACGGGATGATCGCATCGAGCCATCACGCAGCCCCCACAGCGCTCCTATCATACTCGTGGGTAAAAAGACGGGCGATATCCGAATGTGCGTCGACTACCTGCAGTTAAACGGCCGATCTATCTTGGATGATTACCCTTTACCTCGTATAAACCACATCATAGTGAAGTTACGGAACGCGAAGTATATCTCAACGTTGGATCTTAAGAGCGGAAACTGGCAAATACCCATGGCAGTGGCGAGCAGAGAATATACAGCGTTCACCGTACCAGGACGAGGGTTGTATTATTGGAAAGTCATGCCGTTCGGATTTCATTCGGCACCAGCGACCTTTCAGCTCGCGTTAGATGGAGTAATTGGTTGCGAGATGGAACCCCAAGCATGCGCCTACTTAGATGACATCGTCGTCGTAGGAAGCTCACTGGAAGAGCATGTCGGGAACCTGCGAGAAGTCTTTCGCAGACTTACGAGCAGCTAATTGCGACTTACCTGGGATAAATGCAAGGTTTTCCAACGTAGCCTTGTATACTTAGGTCATGTCATAAGCGAGACTGGAATTCACACTGACCCGGAGAAGATCGCCGCTATCAGAGAACTCAAACCACCGACCACAGTCAAAGAACTACAGACGCTTTGTACCGAACTTCGCTAACATCGTCCCACCCATGTCCACCCTACTGAAGAAGAGTCGTAAATGGGAGTGGACAGCGGTACAACAACAGGCTTTCGAGGAACCGCAAACACGACTCACGGAGGCCCCCATGTTGGCATGTTCAGATTTTAATAAGAAGTTCTCATTAGAAACTGACGCCAGCGATTATGGGCTGGGAGCCGTGTTAACGAAGCAAATACAAGGGAAAGAACGCGTCATCGCCCATGCCAGCCGATGTCTCACTACAGCAGAGGAGAATTACTCCACAACGGAAAAGGAATGTTTAGCCATTATCTGGGCTATCCGCAAACTCCGATGTTACCTGGGGGGCTACAGGTTAGACGTTATCACGGACCACTTAGCATTGAAGTGGCTTAACAGCATTGAGAACCCCACCGTCCGGATCGCACACTGGGCGTTGGAGCTCGTTCGCCAGTGCAGCAGTTGTCAGAAACACAAGGTGAGCCAGCCCAAACCACCTGGTAAGATGTGCACACGGCAAGTGCAAGAGCCGTTCGACGTCCTCTGCGCCGATTTTGTGGGCCCTCTGCCCCGATCTAAACGAGGCAACACGGTCCTGTTGGTATTTTTCGATCTATTCAGCAAATGGGTAGAATTAGTACCCCTACGAAGAGCGACCACCGCACACCTCGAACGATCATTTCGAGAGAGAATATTAGCTTGATTTGGAGTACCTCAAACGTTCGTCTGCGACAATGGGACCCAGTTTACCAGCCGCGCCTTCAACAGCTTTTGCAAGCAAGCCGGAATGACAGTTCAATACACCGCACCCTACACACCGCAACAGAATCCTACCGAACGCGCAAATCGATCGATCATCACGATGATTGCCCAATATCTGGATGGCAGACACAATATGTGGGATGAGCTTCTCCCCGAAATAGCCTTGGCCATCAACAGCAGCATTTCAAATACGACCCAGTTCAGTCCGATGTTTCTGGTACAAGGAAGGGAACCTCGCCTTCCCGGAGCGCTCTACGAAGAAGTCACCGGCGAACTTGGGAAGGAACCAGTCACACCGAACGCCAAGGCACAGCAGCTACGAGACATCTTTAAAGTCGTCACTAAGAATGCACAACGGGCAACGGAGGACCAAAAGTCGCCACTACAACTTACGACGACACGAGTGGAGGCCGAAAATTTGGGACTTGGTAATAGTGCGTACCCACCACTTATCAAAGACCACGGAAGGCTTCGCAGCTAAGTTAGCCCCACGCTATCAAGGCCCATACAAGGTGATAAAATTTACATCCCCAAATATCGCTCTCCTACACTTTTCGGATCGGCATTGCTTTTACATGTCGTTTGTCATCAATTGTAGACTCGCTTCTTTACAATATTTTTGTATTTATTAAATTTTTTTATAATTTAATAAATTAATTTTCGAAGTGCATGAAAATGGCAACAAATGAAAATATTGACAATTCGATAAAGCGATGGAGTGAGTGTGAGACGGCGCTTAATCGTCGATATCAAAAACCAAATGCAATGCGAGAATAGCGCGCGTATGTATATCTACGCACGCGATCTCTTTCATAGTTGCTTTGTCTCACTCTACGATTCGGTGGCATCTTGAAAGCAGCCTACACCGAGAGCATCGTCAGGGATAGTCTGTGCTGTCAGTGTTGGCTGTTTTTTAGCCTCGACCGAGAGCATCGTCAGGGAAACTCTGTGCTGTCAGTGTTGGCTGCTCCTTTAAGCCTTCACCGAGCATACCGACGGAGTGGTGCAGCGGGCATATTTGCATGGTCTGTGCCTTTCTTCCTACTAGTTATAGTATTATCGACCCTAATTGTCATCTTTACTAGGGTCCACGATTTTTAACGCCAGTCAGTCCCAGCACTACTATAAATTTTGTTGTAAGTGGCCTTGGCCAGACTGAGTTATACCCCAGCCTGAGATACTTTCTTACAAATGGCGCCCGAGCAGGGACTGCTTATTGGCAAATTTTAGTAGTATAAACTTACATCTTTCATGGCCTAAAGCCCCATCACTCAAAATATATAACTGAGAAGAGAGAGAATAGGGCAGAAAAGGAACAAAACTAGCCGCACACTGAGACCCCTTGCTGCAAGCATTTATGCCAACGTAGGGCTGCTTAATTTTTGTTTTTTTGGCCGAGCAAACGAGAGGACACGAAGCCACGCCCGAATAGGCTAGTGTTGCTCATTGTTGCCGACCCAGGAACAGGACCGTCGTTGACGTTACCGTCGACATTTTATCATCAAGCTCAACGAACGAATCTACATCACGGGTCTACAGTGGATGAGCTACCGGCGCAAAAACGAGTTACAGGATATTCTCAAGGAGTTTTCTCTCGACATAGGAGGTACGGTGGAGGAACTTCGAAGTCGCCTCTCCACGTTCACTAGTCAGCAAGACGCAGCGAAACCCATTGGCTTACGACTAGCGGAGTTGGAGGCACTTTACGGGAACGCACCGACACCGGATCCTAAAGCGACGGGACTCCGCTCACGGAACGTGTCACCAGCGTCGTGGGATAGCAGACAGGAACACCGCAACGTTCCTGCGGAGCCAGCGGCAGCAATGCAGGGCGGGAGAACTACAAGCAGATCCCACTCAGAGGGTCACCCATATCTGGCTCAGCTGGCTGACCGGCTACGCATGTGGGAGGTTTCCTTCGATGGATAATCAGATCCACTACGCTTCATAGAGAATGTGGAGAAGGCCGCCACGTATCAGGTCGACGTCGAACAAATGGCACAGGTTGTAGCCGGACATCTGACCGGACGTGCCCAGGATTGGTTCCGGGTCACCCAACGACCGGGTGCCTCGTGGACCCAGTTTAAGATAGAGTTTTTGGATGTCTTCCTACCACCGCGATATTTCACTCTCTTGGGGGATGAAATCCGGATGAAATCCTGTTCAAAGATTTCATGATCGACCTACGTCTCATGATGCACCGAGCCGGTTACACCGAAGCACAGGAATTGGAGCGGTTATATGAAAACCTACTGTCCGAGTACCAACTCTTTACTCGGAATTCTCGTCGTTACTTCAACAGGGCAAGTACGTTTTCCGTCACATACGCATGTTTCCCAATCCCAGCCGCCAACACAGCAAGCATCGTACCAGAGCCTATCCACGGTACGAGAAAGGAGCAAGATCGCAGCGCCAGAGCATCTGCATCCAGGAGGACCCACACCAGTAACCAATTAGCACTGGAGCAGGAATCAACGGTGGATATACGACGATACTGCAGAAATTGCGCGCAACCCGGACACTACACAAGGGAGTGTCACAATCCCAGAATTTTGTTCTGCTGGGATTGTGGTCGCCGGGGACTACGCACCATGGATTGCTGTCGGCAGTCGGCCTCGGGAAACGAGCAGCGTGCCCGCCCACCGGAGAAAGGGACGAAGAACACGCAGGCCAGTTCCCACCACTAAAGTCGACGCTACGGCACGAGGAAGGCCGCGGCGTGGCCGGGATTATAGTAGAAGGAATCCCACTGGTGGCCACTATGGATACCGGGGCCACACGGAGCTTTGCGAGCGAAAAGATCGCTCAGTAATTGGCCACGGGGACCGGCAGGCGACCATACCCATATTGGTTCAGCCCACTATTTTGGATGACATCATCTTGGGAATGGACTTCCTCTGCGGAGTGGGAGCTTTCCTACAGTGTGTTCAAGCGCAACTCCAACTAAAACCAACATGCGGTCCTGACGTCATCACAGTCATCACCCCACGGGTAAGCCCCACGACACCTATTAATATCCAACGAAGCACGAGGTCAACAACAACAGAAGAAACCCCCAACACAAGCAACCAGGTCAACGACGACGACAAGGACAACCCGGTCTTGCCACCTCGACACAGTGCCACGCAGCACGGTAGGAACAACTGCTTAACGTCACCACCAGGCCCAGAGGAAACACCCACAGTACCAGCCCCGTCATAAACGACGACACAACCCGGAGAAACATCCAGGCGACGTTAGCCAGTGTGGGAGACAACCCTGCCACATCCCCATTGTCAGAGACAGAAGAGGTAGCGGTAAAACTATTCCTGGAGGAGGACCTACATCTGTTCGAGGGACTCAAGGGCATTACATCCATCGCGGAGCATACAATCGTGATGAGAGACGACCGCCCCATAAAGCAACGATACTACCCGCAAAACCCAGCAATGCAACGGATCATTGACGACCAGGTGGATGAATTGCTACGGGATGATCGCATCGAGCCATCACGCAGCCCCCACAGCGCTCCTATCATACTCGTGGGTAAAAAGACGGGCGATATCCGAATGTGCGTCGACTACCTGCAGTTAAACGGCCGATCTATCTTGGATGCTTACCCTTTACCTCGTATAAACCACATCATAGTGAAGTTACGGAACGCGAAGTATATCTCAACGTTGGATCTTAAGAGCGGAAACTGGCAAATACCCATGGCAGTGGCGAGCAGAGAATATACAGCGTTCACCGTACCAGGACGAGGGTTGTATTATTGGAAAGTCATGCCGTTCGGATTTCATTCGGCACCAGCGACCTTTCAGCTCGCGTTAGATGGAGTAATTGGTTGCGAGATGGAACCCCAAGCATGCGCCTACTTAGATGACATCGTCGTCGTAGGAAGCTCACTGGAAGAGCATGTCGGGAACCTGCGAGAAGTCTTTCGCAGACTTACGAGCAGCTAATTGCGACTTACCCGGGATAAATGCAAGGTTTTCCAACGTAGCCTTGTATACTTAGGTCATGTGATAAGCGAGACTGGAATTCACACTGACCCGGAGAAGATCGCCGCTATCAGAGAACTCAAACCACCGACCACAGTCAAAGAACTACAGACGCTTTGTACCGAACTTCGCTAACATCGTCCCACCCATGTCCACCCTACTGAAGAAGAGTCGTAAATGGGAGTGGACAGCGGTACAACAACAGGCTTTCGAGGAACTGCAAACACGACTCACGGAGGCCCCCATGTTGGCATGTTCAGATTTTAATAAGAAGTTCTCATTAGAAACTGACGCCAGCGATTGTGGGCTGGAAGCCGTGTTAACGAAGCAAATACAAGGGAAAGAACGCGTCATCGCCCATGCCAGCCGACGTCTCACTACAGCAGAGGAGAAGTACTCCACAACGGAAAAGGAATGTTTAGCAATTATCTGGGCTATCCGCAAACTCCGATGTTACCTGGAGGGCTACAGGTTAGACGTTATCACGGACCACTTAGCATTGAAGTGGCTTAACAGCATTGAGAACCCCACCGTCCGGATCGCACACTGGGCGTTGGAGCTCGTTCGCCAGTGCAGCAGTTGTCAGAAACACAAGGTGAGCCAGCCCAAACCACCTGGTAAGATGTGCACACGGCAAGTGCAAGAGCCGTTCGACGTCCTCTGCGCATATTTTGTGGGCCCTCTGCCCCGATCTAAACGAGGCAACACGGTCCTGTTGGTATTTTTCGATCTATTCAGCAAATGGGTAGAATTAGTACCCCTACGAAGAGCGACCACCGCACACCTCGAACGATCATTTCGAGAGAGAATATTAGCTTGATTTGGAGTACCTCAAACGTTCGTCTGCGACAATGGGACCCAGTTTACCAGCCGCGCCTTCAACAGCTTTTGCAAGCAAGCCGGAATGACAGTTCAATACACCGCACCCTACACACCGCAACAGAATCCTACCGAACGCGCAAATCGATCGATCATCACGATGATTGCCCAATATCTGGATGGCAGACACAATATGTGGGATGAGCTTCTCCCCGAAATAGCCTTGGCCATCAACAGCAGCATTTCAAATACGACCCAGTTCAGTCCGATGTTTCTGGTACAAGGAAGGGAACCTCGCCTTCCCGGAGCGCTCTACGAAGAAGTCATCGGCGAACTTGGGAAGGAACCAGTCACACCGAACGCCAAGGCACAGCAGCTACGAGACATCTTTAAAGTCGTCACTAAGAATGCACAACGGGCAACGGAGGACCAAAAGTCGCCACTACAACTTACGACGACACGAGTGGAGGCCGAAAATTTGGGACTTGGTAATAGTGCGTAGCCACCACTTATCAAAGACCACGGAAGGCTTCGTAGCTAAGTTAGCCCCACGCTATCAAGGCCCATACAAGGTGATAAAATTTACATCCCCAAATATCGCTCTCCTACACTTTTCGGATCGGCATTGCTTTTACATGTCGTTTGCCATCAATTGTAGACTCGCTTCTTTACAATATTTTTGTATTTATTAAATTTTTTTATAATTTAATAAATTAATTTTCGAAGTGCATGAAAATGGCAACAAATGAAAATATTGACAATTCGATAAAGCGATGGAGTGAGTGTGAGACGGCGCTTAATCGTCGATATCAAAAACCAAATGCAATGCGAGAATAGCGCGCGTATGTATATCTACGCACTCGATCTCTTTCATAGTTGCTTTGTCTCACTCTACGATTCGGTGGCATCTTGAAAGCAGCCTACACCGAGAGCATCGTCAGGGATAGTCTGTGCTGTCAGTGTTGGCTGTTTTTTAGCCTCCACCGAGAGCATCGTCAGGGAAACTCTGTGCTGTCAGTGTTGGCTGCTCCTTTAAGCCTTCACCGAGCATACCGACGGAGTGGTGCAGCGGGCATATTTGCATGGTCTGTGCCTTTCTTCCTACTAGTTATAGTATTATCGACCCTAATTGTCATCTTTACTAGGGTCCACGATTTTTAACGCCAGTCAGTCCCAGCACTACTATAAATTTTGTTGTAAGTGGCCTTGGCCAGACTGAGTTATACCCCAGCCTGAGATACTTTCTTACAAATGGCGCCCGAGCAGGGACTGCTTATTGGCAAATTTTAGTAGTATAAACTTACATCTTTCATGGCCTAAAACCCCATCACTCAAAATATATAACTGAGAAGAGAGAGAATAGGGCAGAAAAGGAACAAAACTAGCCGCACACTGAGACCCCTTGCTGCAAGCATTTATGCCAACGTAGGGCTGCTTAATTTTTGTTTTTTTGGCCGAGCAAACGAGAGGACACGAAGCCACGCCCGAATAGGCTAGTGTTGCTCATTGTTGCCGACCCAGGAACAGGACCGTCGTTGACGTTACCGTCGACATTTTATCATCAAGCTCAACGAACGAATCTACATCACGGGTCTACAGTGGATGAGCTACCGGCGCAAAAACGAGTTACAGGATATTCTCAAGGAGTTTTCTCTCGACATAGGAGGTACGGTGGAGGTACTTCGAAATCGCCTCTCCACGTTCACTAGTCAGCAAGACGCAGCGAAACCGATTGGCTTACGACTAGCGGAGTTGGAGGCACTTTACGGGAACGCACCGACACCGGATCCTAAAGCGACGGGACTCCGCTCACGGAACGTGTCACCAGCGTCGTGGGATAGCAGACAGGAACACCGCAACGTTCCTGCGGAGCCAGCGGCAGCAATGCAGGGCGGGAGAACTACAAGCAGATCCCACTCAGAGGGTCACCCATATCTGGCCAGGCTGGCTGACCGGCTACGCATGTGGGAGGTTTCCTTCGATGGATAATCAGATCCACTACGCTTCATAGAGAATGTGGAGAAGGCCGCCACGTATCAGGTCGACGTCGAACAAATGGCACAGGTTGTAGCCGGACATCTGACCGGACGTGCCCAGGATTGGTTCCGGGTCACCCAACGACCGGGTGCCTCGTGGACCCAGTTTAAGAAAGAGTTTTTGGATGTCTTCCTACCACCGCAATATTTCACTCGCTTGGGGGATGAAATCCGGATGAAATCCTGTTCAAAGATTTCATGATCGACCTACGTCTCATGATGCACCGAGCCGGTTACACCGAAGCACAGGAATTGGAGCGGTTATATGAAAACCTACTGTCCGAGTACCAACTCTTTACTCGGAATTCTCGTCGTTACTTCAACAGGGCAAGTACGTTTTCCGTCACATACGCATGTTTCCCAATCCCAGCCGCCAACACAGCAAGCATCGTACCAGAGCCTATCCACGGTACGAGAAAGGAGCAAGATCGCAGCGCCAGAGCATCTGCATCCAGGAGGACCCACACCAGTAACCAATTAGCACTGGAGCAGGAATCAACGGTGGATATACGACGATACTGCAGAAATTGCGCGCAACCCGGACACTACACAAGGGAGTGTCACAATCCCAGAATTTTGTTCTGCTGGGATTGTGGCCGCCGGGGACTACGCACCATGGATTGCTGTCGGCAGTCGGCCTCGGGAAACGAGCAGCGTGCCCGCCCACCGGGGAAAGGGACGAAGAACACGCAGGCCAGTTCCCACCACTAAAGTCGACGCTACGGCACGAGGAAGGCCGCGGCGTGGCCGGGATTATAGTAGAAGGAATCCCACTGGTGGCCACTATGGATACCGGGGCCACACGGAGCTTTGCGAGCGAAAAGATCGCTCAGTAATTAGCCACGGGGACCGGCAGGCGACCATACCCATATTGGTTCAGCCCACTATTTTGGATGACATCATCTTGGGAATGGACTTCCTCTGCGGAGTGGGAGCTTTCCTACAGTGTGTTCAAGCGCAACTCCAACTAAAACCAACATGCGGTCCTGGCGTCATCACAGTCATCACCCCACGGGTAAGCCCCACGACACCTATTAATATCCAACGAAGCACGAGGTCAACAACAACAGAAGAAACCCCCAACACAAGCAACCAGGTCAACGACGACGACAAGGACAACCCGGTCTTGCCACCAGCCATAACGTCAGCCATTCGTGCCAACCCTTTTCGTCGACACAGTGCCACGCTGCACGGTAGGAACAACTGCTTAACGTCACCACCAGGCCCAGAGGAAACACCCACAGTACCAGCCCCGTCAATCAACGACGACACAACCCGGAGAAACATCCAGGCGACGTTAGCCAGTGTGGGAGACAACCCTGCCACATCCCCATTGTCAGAGACAGAAGAGGTAGCGGTAAGACTATTCCTGGAGGAGGACCTACATCTGTTCGAGGGACTCAAGGGCATTACATCCATCGCGGAGCATACAATCGTGATGAGAGACGACCGCCCCATAAAGCAACGATACTACCCGCAAAACCCAGCAATGCAACGGATCATTGACGACCAGGTGGATGAATTGCTACGGGATGATCGCATCGAGCCATCACGCAGCCCCCACAGCGCTCCTATCATACTCGTGGGTAAAAAGACGGGCGATATCCGAATGTGCGTCGACTACCTGCAGTTAAACGGCCGATCTATCTTGGATGCTTACCCTTTACCTCGTATAAACCACATCATAGTGAAGTTACGGAACGCGAAGTATATCTCAACGTTGGATCTTAAGAGCGGAAACTGGCAAATACCCATGGCAGTGGCGAGCAGAGAATATACAGCGTTCACCGTACCAGGACGAGGGTTGTATTATTGGAAAGTCATGCCGTTCGGATTTCATTCGGCACCAGCGACCTTTCAGCTCGCGTTAGATGGAGTAATTGGTTGCGAGATGGAACCCCAAGCATGCGCCTACTTAGATGACATCGTCGTCGTAGGAAGCTCACTGGAAGAGCATGTCGGGAACCTGCGAGAAGTCTTTCGCAGACTTACGAGCAGCTAATTGCGACTTACCCGGGATAAATGCAAGGTTTTCCAACGTAGCCTTGTATACTTAGGTCATGTGATAAGCGAGACTGGAATTCACACTGACCCGGAGAAGATCGCCGCTATCAGAGAACTCAAACCACCGACCACAGTCAAAGAACTACAGACGCTTTGTACCGAACTTCGCTAACATCGTCCCACCCATGTCCACCCTACTGAAGAAGAGTCGTAAATGGGAGTGGACAGCGGTACAACAACAGGCTTTCGAGGAACTGCAAACACGACTCACGGAGGCCCCCATGTTGGCATGTTCAGATTTTAATAAGAAGTTCTCATTAGAAACTGACGCCAGCGATTGTGGGCTGGAAGCCGTGTTAACGAAGCAAATACAAGGGAAAGAACGCGTCATCGCCCATGCCAGCACTCACTACAGCAGAGGAGAAGTACTCCACAACGGAAAAGGAATGTTTAGCAAATATCTGGGCTATCCGCAAACTCCGATGTTACCTGGAGGGCTACAGGTTAGACGTTATCACGGACCACTTAGCATTGAAGTGGCTTAACAGCATTGAGAACCCCACCGTCCGGATCGCACACTGGGCGTTGGAGCTCGTTCGCCAGTCCAGCAGTTGTCAGAAACACAAGGTGAGCCAGCCCAAACCACCTGGTAAGATGTGCACACGGCAAGTGCAAGAGCCATTCGACGTCCTCTGCGCCGATTTTGTGGGCCCTCTGCCCCGATCTAAACGAGGCAACACGGTCCTGTTGGTATTTTTCGATCTATTCAGCAAATGGGTAGAATTAGTACCCCTACGAAGAGCGACCACCGCACACCTCGAACGATCATTTCGAGAGAGAATATTAGCTTGATTTGGAGTACCTCAAACGTTCGTCTGCGACAATGGGACCCAGTTTACCAGCCGCGCCTTCAACAGCTTTTGCAAGCAAGCCGGAATGACAGTTCAATACACCGCACCCTACACACCGCAACAGAATCCTACCGAACGCGCAAATCGATCGATCATCACGATGATTGCCCAATATCTGGATGGCAGACACAATATGTGGGATGAGCTTCTCCCCGAAATAGCCTTGGCCATCAACAGCAGCATTTCAAATACGACCCAGTTCAGTCCGATGTTTCTGGTACAAGGAAGGGAACCTCGCCTTCCCGGAGCGCTCTACGAAGAAGTCACCGGCGAACTTGGGAAGGAACCAGTCACACCGAATGCCAAGGCACAGCAGCTACGAGACATCTTTAAAGTCGTCACTAAGAATGCACAACGGGCAACGGAGGACCAAAAGTCGCCACTACAACTTACGACGACACGAGTGGAGGCCGAAAATTTGGGACTTGGTAATAGTGCGTAGCCACCACTTATCAAAGACCACGGAAGGCTTCGCAGCTAAGTTAGCCCCACGCTATCAAGGCCCATACAAGGTGATAAAATTTACATCCCCAAATATCGCTCTCCTACACTTTTCGGATCGGCATTGCTTTTACATGTCGTTTGCCATCAATTGTAGACTCGCTTCTTTACAATATTTTTGTATTTATTAAATTTTTTTATAATTTAATAAATTAATTTTCGAAGTGCATGAAAATGGCAACAAATGAAAATATTGACAATTCGATAAAGCGATGGAGTGAGTGTGAGACGGCGCTTAATCGTCGATATCAAAAACCAAATGCAATGCGAGAATAGCGCGCGTATGTATATCTACGCACTCGATCTCTTTCATAGTTGCTTTGTCTCACTCTACGATTCGGTGGCATCTTGAAAGCAGCCTACACCGAGAGCATCGTCAGGGATAGTCTGTGCTGTCAGTGTTGGCTGTTTTTTAGCCTCCACCGAGAGCATCGTCAGGGAAACTCTGTGCTGTCAGTGTTGGCTGCTCCTTTAAGCCTTCACCGAGCATACCGACGGAGTGGTGCAGCGGGCATATTTGCATGGTTTGTGCCTTTCTTCCTACTAGTTATAGTATTATCGACCCTAATTGTCATCTTTACTAGGGTCCACGATTTTTAACGCCAGTCAGTCCCAGCACTACTATAAATTTTGTTGTAAGTGGCCTTGGCCAGACTGAGTTATACCCCAGCCTGAGATACTTTCTTACAAATGGCGCCCGAGCAGGGACTGCTTATTGGCAAATTTTAGTAGTATAAACTTACATCTTTCATGGCCTAAAACCCCATCACTCAAAATATATAACTGAGAAGAGAGAGAATAGGGCAGAAAAGGAACAAAACTAGCCGCACACTGAGACCCCTTGCTGCAAGCATTTATGCCAACGTAGGGCTGCTTAATTTTTGTTTTTTTGGCCGAGCAAACGAGAGGACACGAAGCCACGCCCGAATAGGCTAGTGTTGCTCATTGTTGCCGACCCAGGAACAGGACCGTCGTTGACGTTACCGTCGACATTTTATCATCAAGCTCAACGAACGAATCTACATCACGGGTCTACAGTGGATGAGCTACCGGCGCAAAAACGAGTTACAGGATATTCTCAAGGAGTTTTCTCTCGACATAGGAGGTACGGTGGAGGAACTTCGAAGTCGCCTCTCCATGTTCACTAGTCAGCAAGACGCAGCGAAACCCATTGGCTTACGACTAGCGGAGTTGGAGGCACTTTACGGGAACGCACCGACACCGGATCCTAAAGCGACGGGACTCCGCTCACGGAACGTGTCACCAGCGTCGTGGGATAGCAGACAGGAACACCGCAACGTTCCTGCGGAGCCAGCGGCAGCAATGCAGGGCGGGAGAACTACAAGCAGATCCCACTCAGAGGGTCACCCATATCTGGCTCAGCTGGCTGACCGGCTACGCATGTGGGAGGTTTCCTTCGATGGATAATCAGATCCACTACGCTTCATAGAGAATGTGGAGAAGGCCGCCACGTATCAGGTCGACGTCGAACAAATGGCACAGGTTGTAGCCGGACATCTGACCGGACGTGCCCAGGATTGGTTCCGGGTCACCCAACGACCGGGTGCCTCGTGGACCCAGTTTAAGAAAGAGTTTTTGGATGTCTTCCTACCACCGCAATATTTCACTCGCTTGGGGGATGAAATCCGGATGAAATCCTGTTCAAAGATTTCATGATCGACCTACGTCTCATGATGCACCGAGCCGGTTACACCGAAGCACAGGAATTGGAGCGGTTATATGAAAACCTACTGTCCGAGTACCAACTCTTTACTCGGAATTCTCGTCGTTACTTCAACAGGGCAAGTACGTTTTCCGTCACATACGCATGTTTCCCAATCCCAGCCGCCAACACAGCAAGCATCGTACCAGAGCCTATCCACGGTACGAGAAAGGAGCAAGATCGCAGCGCCAGAGCATCTGCATCCAGGAGGACCCACACCAGTAACCAATTAGCACTGGAGCAGGAATCAACGGTGGATATACGACGATACTGCAGAAATTGCGCGCAACCCGGACACTACACAAGGGAGTGTCACAATCCCAGAATTTTGTTCTGCTGGGATTGTGGCCGCCGGGGACTACGCACCATGGATTGCTGTCGGCAGTCGGCCTCGGGAAACGAGCAGCGTGCCCGCCCACCGGGGAAAGGGACGAAGAACACGCAGGCCAGTTCCCACCACTAAAGTCGACGCTACGGCACGAGGAAGGCCGCGGCGTGGCCGGGATTATAGTAGAAGGAATCCCACTGGTGGCCACTATGGATACCGGGGCCACACGGAGCTTTGCGAGCGAAAAGATCGCTCAGTAATTAGCCACGGGGACCGGCAGGCGACCATACCCATATTGGTTCAGCCCACTATTTTGGATGACATCATCTTGGGAATGGACTTCCTCTGCGGAGTGGGAGCTTTCCTACAGTGTGTTCAAGCGCAACTCCAACTAAAACCAACATGCGGTCCTGGCGTCATCACAGTCATCACCCCACAGGTAAGCCCCACGACACCTATTAATATCCAACGAAGCACGAGGTCAACAACAACAGAAGAAACCCCCAACACAAGCAACCAGGTCAACGACGACGACAAGGACAACCCGGTCTTGCCACCAGCCATAACGTCAGCCATTCGTGCCAACCCTTTTCGTCGACACAGTGCCACGCTGCACGGTAGGAACAACTGCTTAACGTCACCACCAGGCCCAGAGGAAACACCCACAGTACCAGCCCCGTCAATCAACGACGACACAACCCGGAGAAACATCCAGGCGACGTTAGCCAGCGTGGGAGACAACCCTGCCACATCCCCATTGTCAGAGACAGAAGAGGTAGCGGTAAAACTATTCCTGGAGGAGGACCTACATCTGTTCGAGGGACTCAAGGGCATTACATCCATCGCGGAGCATACAATCGTGATGAGAGACGACCGCCCCATAAAGCAACGATACTACCCGCAAAACCCAGCAATGCAACGGATCATTGACGACCAGGTGGATGAATTGCTACGGGATGATCGCATCGAGCCATCACGCAGCCCCCACAGCGCTCCTATCATACTCGTGGGTAAAAAGACGGGCGATATCCGAATGTGCGTCGACTACCTGCAGTTAAACGGCCGATCTATCTTGGATGCTTACCCTTTACCTCGTATAAACCACATCATAGTGAAGTTACGGAACGCGAAGTATATCTCAACGTTGGATCTTAAGAGCGGAAACTGGCAAATACCCATGGCAGTGGCGAGCAGAGAATATACAGCGTTCACCGTACCAGGACGAGGGTTGTATTATTGGAAAGTCATGCCGTTCGGATTTCATTCGGCACCGGCGACCTTTCAGCTCGCGTTAGATGGAGTAATTGGTTGCGAGATGGAACCCCAAGCATGCGCCTACTTAGATGACATCGTCGTCGTAGGAAGCTCACTGGAAGAGCATGTCGGGAACCTGCGAGAAGTCTTTCGCAGACTTACGAGCAGCTAATTGCGACTTACCCGGGATAAATGCAAGGTTTTCCAACGTAGCCTTGTATACTTAGGTCATGTGATAAGCGAGACTGGAATTCACACTGACCCGGAGAAGATCGCCGCTATCAGAGAACTCAAACCACCGACCACAGTCAAAGAACTACAGACGCTTTGTACCGAACTTCGCTAACATCGTCCCACCCATGTCCACCCTACTGAAGAAGAGTCGTAAATGGGAGTGGACAGCGGTACAACAACAGGCTTTCGAGGAACTGCAAACACGACTCACGGAGGCCCCCATGTTGGCATGTTCAGATTTTAATAAGAAGTTCTCATTAGAAACTGACGCCAGCGATTATAGGCTGGGAGCCGTGTTAACAAAGCAAATACAAGGGAAAGAACGCGTCATCGCCCATGCCAGCCGACGTCTCACTACAGCAGAGGAGAATTACTCCACAACGGAAAAGGAATGTTTAGCCATTATCTGGGCTATCCGCAAACTCCGATGTTACCTGGAGGGCTACAGGTTAGACGTTATCACGGACCACTTAGCATTGAAGTGGCTTAACAGCATTGAGAACCCCACCGTCCGGATCGCACACTGGGCGTTGGAGCTCGTTCGCCAGTGCAGCAGTTGTCAGAAACACAAGGTGAGCCAGCCCAAACCACCTGGTAAGATGTGCACACGGCAAGTGCAAGAGCCGTTCGACGTCCTCTGCGCCGATTTTGTGGGCCCTCTGCCCCGATCTAAACGAGGCAACACGGTCCTGTTAGTATTTTTCGATCTATTCAGCAAATGGGTAGAATTAGTACCCCTACGAAGAGCGACCACCGCACACCTCGAACGATCATTTCGAGAGAGAATATTAGCTTGATTTGGAGTACCTCAAACGTTCGTCTGCGACAATGGGACCCAGTTTACCAGCCGCGCCTTCAACAACTTTTGCAAGCAAGCCGGAATGATAGTTCAATACACCGCACCCTACACACCGCAACAGAATCCTACCGAACACGCAAATCGATCGATCATCACGATGATTGCCCAATATCTGGATGGCAGACACAATATGTGGGATGAGCTTCTCCCCGAAATAGCCTTGGCCATCAACAGCAGCATTTCAAATACGACCCAGTTCAGTCCGATGTTTCTGGAACAAGGAAGGGAACCTCGCCTTCCCGGAGCGCTCTACGAAGAAGTCACCGGCGAACTTGGGAAGGAACCAGTCACACCGAACGCCAAGGCACAGCAGCTACGAGACATCTTTAAAGTCGTCACTAAGAATGCACAACGGGCAACGGAGGACCAAAAGTCGCCACTACAACTTACGACGACACGAGTGGAGGCCGAAAATTTGGGACTTGGTAATAGTGCGTACCCACCACTTATCAAAGACCACGGAAGGCTTCGCAGCTAAGTTAGCCCCACGCTATCAAGGCCCATACAAGGTGATAAAATTTACATCCCCAAATATCGCTCTCCTACACTTTTCGGATCGGCATTGCTTTTACATGTCGTTTGTCATCAATTGTAGACTCGCTTCTTTACAATATTTTTGTATTTATTAAATTTTTTTATAATTTAATAAATTAATTTTCGAAGTGCATGAAAATGGCAACAAATGAAAATATTGACAATTCGATAAAGCGATGGAGTGAGTGTGAGACGGCGCTTAATCGTCGATATCAAAAACCAAATGCAATGCGAGAATAGCGCGCGTATGTATATCTACGCACTCGATCTCTTTCATAGTTGCTTTGTCTCACTCTACGATTCGGTGGCATCTTGAAAGCAGCCTACACCGAGAGCATCGTCAGGGATAGTCTGTGCTGTCAGTGTTGGCTGTTTTTTAGCCTCCACCGAGAGCATCGTCAGGGAAACTCTGTGCTGTCAGTGTTGGCTGCTCCTTTAAGCCTTCACCGAGCATACCGACGGAGTGGTGCAGCGGGCATATTTGCATGGTCTGTGCCTTTCTTCCTACTAGTTATAGTATTATCGACCCTAATTGTCATCTTTACTAGGGTCCACGATTTTTAACGCCAGTCAGTCCCAGCACTACTATAAATTTTGTTGTAAGTGGCCTTGGCCAGACTGAGCTATACCCCAGCCTGAGATACTTTCTTACAAATGGCGCCCGAGCAGGGACTGCTTATTGGCAAATTTTAGTAGTATAAACTTACATCTTTCATGGCCTAAACCCCCATCACTCAAAATATATAACTGAGAAGAGAGAGAATAGGGCAGAAAAGCAACAAAACTAGCCGCACACTGAGACCCCTTGCTGCAAGCATTTATGCCAACGTAGGGCTGCTTAATTTTTGTTTTTTTGGCCGAGCAAACGAGAGGACACGAAGCCACGCCCGAATAGGCTAGTGTTGCTCATTGTTGCCGACCCAGGAACAGGACCGTCGTTGACGTTACCGTCGACATTTTATCATCAAGCTCAACGAACGAATCTACATCACGGGTCTACAGTGGATGAGCTACCGGCGCAAAAACGAGTTACAGGATATTCTCAAGGAGTTTTCTCTCGACATAGGAGGTACGGTGGAGGAACTTCGAAGTCGCCTCTCCACGTTCACTAGTCAGCAAGACGCAGCGAAACCCATTGGCTTACGACTAGCGGAGTTGGAGGCACTTTACGGGAACGCACCGACACCGGATCCTAAAGCGACGGGACTCCGCTCACGGAACGTGTCACCAGCGTCGTGGGATAGCAGACAGGAACACCGCAACGTTCCTGCGGAGCCAGCGGCAGCAATGCAGGGCGGGAGAACTACAAGCAGATCCCACTCAGAGGGTCATCCATATCTGGCTCAGCTGGCTGACCGGCTACGCATGTGGGAGGTTTCCTTCGATGGATAATCAGATCCACTACGCTTCATAGAGAATGTGGAGAAGGCCGCCACGTATCAGGTCGACGTCGAACAAATGGCACAGGTTGTAGCCGGACATCTGACCGGACGTGCCCAGGATTGGTTCCGGGTCACCCAACGACCGGGTGCCTCGTGGACCCAGTTTAAGATAGAGTTTTTGGATGTCTTCCTACCACCGCGATATTTCACTCGCTTGGGGGATGAAATCCGGATGAAATCCTGTTCAAAGATTTCATGATCGACCTACGTCTCATGATGCACCGAGCCGGTTACACCGAAGCACAGGAATTGGAGCGGTTATATGAAAACCTACTGTCCGAGTACCAACTCTTTACTCGGAATTCTCGTCGTTACTTCAACAGGGCAAGTACGTTTTCCGTCACATACGCATGTTTCCCAATCCCAGCCGCCAACACAGCAAGCATCGTACCAGAGCCTATCCACGGTACGAGAAAGGAGCAAGATCGCAGCGCCAGAGCATCTGCATCCAGGAGGACCCACACCAGTAACCAATTAGCACTGGAGCAGGAATCAACGGTGGATATACGACGATACTGCAGAAATTGCGCGCAACCCGGACACTACACAAGGGAGTGTCACAATCCCAGAATTTTGTTCTGCTGGGATTGTGGTCGCCGGGGACTACGCACCATGGATTGCTGTCGGCAGTCGGCCTCGGGAAACGAGCAGCGTGCCCGCCCACCGGGGAAAGGGACGAAGAACACGCAGGCCAGTTCCCACCACTAAAGTCGACGCTACGGCACGAGGAAGGCCGCGGCGTGGCCGGGATTATAGTAGAAGGAATCCCACTGGTGGCCACTATGGATACCGGGGCCACACGGAGCTTTGCGAGCGAAAAGATCGCTCAGTAATTAGCCACGGGGACCGGCAGGCGACCATACCCATATTGGTTCAGCCCACTATTTTGGATGACATCATCTTGGGAATGGACTTCCTCTGCGGAGTGGGAGCTTTCCTACAGTGTGTTCAAGCGCAACTCCAACTAAAACCAACATGCGGTCCTGGCGTCATCACAGTCATCACCCCACGGGTAAGCCCCACGACACCTATTAATATCCAACGAAGCACGAGGTCAACAACAACAGAAGAAACCCCCAACACAAGCAACCAGGTCAACGACGACGACAAGGACAACCCGGTCTTGCCACCAGCCATAACGTCAGCCATTCGTGCCAACCCTTTTCGTCGACACAGTGCCACGCTGCACGGTAGGAACAACTGCTTAACGTCACCACCAGGCCCAGAGGAAACACCCACAGTACCAGCCCCGTCAATCAACGACGACACAACCCGGAGAAACATCCAGGCGACGTTAGCCAGTGTGGGAGACAACCCTGCCACATCCCCATTGTCAGAGACAGAAGAGGTAGCGGTAAAACTATTCCTGGAGGAGGACCTACATCTGTTCGAGGGACTCAAGGGCATTACATCCATCGCGGAGCATACAATCGTGATGAGAGACGACCGCCCCATAAAGCAACGATACTACCCGCAAAACCCAGCAATGCAATGGATCATTGACGACCAGGTGGATGAATTGCTACGGGATGATCGCATCGAGCCATCACGCAGCCCAACACAGAAGAACACAACAGGCTTCGAGGAACTGCAAACACGACTCACGGAGGCCCCCATGTTGGCATGTTCAGATTTTAATAAGAAGTTCTCATTAGAAACTGACGCCAGCGATTATGGGCTGGGAGCCGTGTTAACGAAGCAAATACAAGGGAAAGAACGCGTCATCGCCCATGCCAGCCGACGTCTCACTATTGCAGAGGAGAATTACTCCACAACGGAAAAGGAATGTTTAGCCATTATCTGGGCTATCCGCAAACTCCGATGTTACCTGGAGGGCTACAGGTTAGACGTTATCACGGACCACTTAGCATTGAAGTGGCTTAACAGCATTGAGAACCCCACCGTCCGGATCGCACACTGGGCGTTGGAGCTCGTTCGCCAGTGCAGCAGTTGTCAGAAACACAAGGTGAGCCAGCCCAAACCACCTGGTAAGATGTGCACACGGCAAGTGCAAGAGCCGTTCGACGTCCTCTGCGCCGATTTTGTGGGCCCTCTGCCCCGATCTAAACGAGGCAACACGGTCCTGTTGGTATTTTTCGATCTATTCAGCAAATGGGTGGAATTAGTACCCCTACGAAGAGCGACCACCGCACACCTCGAACGATCATTTCGAGAGAGAATATTAGCTTGATTTGGAGTACCTCAAACGTTCATCTGCGACAATGGGACCCAGTTTACCAGCCGCGCCTTCAACAGCTTTTGCAAGCAAGCCTGAATGATAGTTTAATACACCGCACCCTACACACCGCAACAGAATCCTACCGAACACGCAAATCGATCGATCATCACGATGATTGCCCAATATCTGGATGGCAGACACAATATGTGGGATGAGCTTCTCCCCGAAATAGCCTTGGCCATCAACAGCAGCATTTCAAATACGACCCAGTTCAGTCCGATGTTTCTGGTACAAGGAAGGGAACCTCGCCTTCCCGGAGCGCTCTACGAAGAAGTCACCGGCGAACTTGGGAAGGAACCAGTCACACCGAACGCCAAGGCACAGCAGCTACGAGACATCTTTAAAGTCGTCACTAAGAATGCACAACGGGCAACGGAGGACCAAAAGTCGCCACTACAACTTACGACGACACGAGTGGAGGCCGAAAATTTGGGACTTGGTAATAGTGCGTACCCACCACTTATCAAAGACCACGGAAGGCTTCGCAGCTAAGTTAGCCCCACGCTATCAAGGCCCATACAAGGTGATAAAATTTACATCCCCAAATATCGCTCTCCTACACTTTTCGGATCGGCATTGCTTTTACATGTCGTTTGTCATCAATTGTAGACTCGCTTCTTTACAATATTTTTGTATTTATTAAATTTTTCTATAATTTAATAAATTAATTTTCGAAGTGCATGAAAATGGCAACAAATGAAAATATTGACAATTCGATAAAGCGATGGAGTGAGTGTGAGACGGCGCTTAATCGTCGATATCAAAAACCAAATGCAATGCGAGAATAGCGCGCGTATGTATATCTACGCACTCGATCTCTTTCATAGTTGCTTTGTCTCACTCTACGATTCGGTGGCATCTTGAAAGCAGCCTACACCGAGAGCATCGTCAGGGATAGTCTGTGCTGTCAGTGTTGGCTGTTTTTTAGCCTCCACCGAGAGCATCGTCAGGGAAACTCTGTGCTGTCAGTGTTGGCTGCTCCTTTAAGCCTTCACCGAGCATACCGACGGAGTGGTGCAGCGGGCATATTTGCATGGTCTGTGCCTTTCTTCCTACTAGTTATAGTATTATCGACCCTAATTGTCATCTTTACTAGGGTCCACGATTTTTAACGCCAGTCAGTCCCAGCACTACTATAAATTTTGTTGTAAGTGGCCTTGGCCAGCCTGAGATACTTTCTTACAAATGGCGCCCGAGCAGGGACTGCTTATTGGCAAATTTTAGTAGTATAAACTTACATCTTTCATGGCCTAAAACCCCATCACTCAAAATATATAACTGAGAAGAGAGAGAATAGGGCAGAAAAGGAACAAAACTAGCCGCACACTGAGACCCCTTGCTGCAAGCATTTATGCCAACGTAGGGCTGCTTAATTTTTGTTTTTTTGGCCGAGCAAACGAGAGGACACGAAGCCACGCCCGAATAGGCTAGTGTTGCTCATTGTTGCCGACCCAGGAACAGGACCGTCGTTGACGTTACCGTCGACATTTTATCATCAAGCTCAACGAACGAATCTACATCACGGGTCTACAGTGGATGAGCTACCGGCGCAAAAACGAGTTACAGGATATTCTCAAGGAGTTTTCTCTCGACATAGGAGGTACGGTGGAGGAACTTCGAAGTCGCCTCTCCACGTTCACTAGTCAGCAAGACGCAGCGAAACCCATTGGCTTACGACTAGCGGAGTTGGAGGCACTTTACGGGAACGCACCGACACCGGATCCTAAAGCGACGGGACTCCGCTCACGGAACGTGTCACCAGCGTCGTGGGATAGCAGACAGGAACACCGCAACGTTCCTGCGGAGCCAGCGGCAGCAATGCAGGGCGGGAGAACTACAAGCAGATCCCACTCAGAGGGTCACCCATATCTGGCTCAGCTGGCTGACCGGCTACGCATGTGGGAGGTTTCCTTCGATGGATAATCAGATCCACTACGCTTCATAGAGAATGTGGAGAAAGCCGCCACGTATCAGGTCGACGTCGAACAAATGGCACAGGTTGTAGCCGGACATCTGACCGGACGTGCCCAGGATTGGTTCCGGGTCACCCAACGACCGGGTGCCTCGTGGA
Source organism: Hirtodrosophila confusa (assembly GCA_035043065.1). Classification (NCBI taxonomy): domain Eukaryota; kingdom Metazoa; phylum Arthropoda; class Insecta; order Diptera; family Drosophilidae; genus Hirtodrosophila; species Hirtodrosophila confusa. Next base: position 36,619 of record JAWNNI010000172.1, read on the forward strand.
CCCAGTTTAAGAAAGAGTTTTTGGATGTCTTCCTACCACCGCGATATTTCACTCGCTTGGGGGATGAAATCCGGATGAAATCCTGTTCAAAGATTTCATGATCGACCTACGTCTCATGATGCACCGAGCCGGTTACACCGAAGCACAGGAATTGGAGCGGTTATATGAAAACCTAATGTCCGAGTACCAACTCTTTACTCGGAAATCTCGTCGTTACTTCAACAGGGCAAGTACGTTTTCCGTCACATACGCATGTTTCCCAATCCCCGCCGCCAACACAGCAAGCATCGTACCAGAGCCTATCCACGGTACGAGAAAGGAGCAAGATCGCAGCGCCAGAGCATCTGCATCCAGGAGGACCCACACCAGTAACCAATTAGCACTGGAGCAGGAATCAACGGTGGATATACGACGATACTGCAGAAATTGCGCGCAACCCGGACACTACACAAGGGAGTGTCACAATCCCAGAATTTTGTTCTGCTGGGATTGTGGTCGCCGGGGACTACGCACCATGGATTGCTGTCGGCAGTCGGCCTCGGGAAACGAGCAGCGTGCCCGCCCACCGGGGAAAGGGACGAAGAACACGCAGGCCAGTTCCCACCACTAAATTCGACGCTACGGCACGAGGAAGGCCGCGGCGTGGCCGGGATTATAGTAGAAGGAATCCCACTGGTGGCCACTATGGATACCGGGGCCACACGGAGCTTTGCGAGCGAAAAGATCGCTCAGTAATTAGCCACGGGGACCGGCAGGCGACCATACCCATATTGGTTCAGCCCACTATTTTGGATGACATCATCTTGGGAATGGACTTCCTCTGCGGAGTGGGAGCTTTCCTACAGTGTATTCATGCGCATCTCCAACTAAAACCAACATGCGGTCCTGGCGTCATCACAGTCATCACCCCACGGGTAAGCCCCACGACACCTATTAATATCCAACGAAGCACGAGGTCAACAACAACAGAAGAAACCCTCAACACAAGCAACCAGGTCAACTACGACGACAAGGACAACCCGGTCTTGCCACCAGCCATAACGTCAGCCATTCGTGCCAACCCTTTTCGACGACACAGTGCCACGCTGCACGGTAGGAACAACTGCTTAACGTCACCACCAGGCCCAGAGGAAACACCCACAGTACCAGCCCCGTCAATCAACGACGACACAACCAGGAGAAACATCCAGGCGACGTTAGCCAGTGTGGGAGACAACCCTGCCACATCCCCATTGTCAGAGACAGAAGAGGTAGCGGTAAAACTATTCCTGGAGGAGGACCTACATCTGTTCGAGGGACTCAAGGGCATTACATCCATCGCGGAGCATACAATCGTGATGAGAGACGACCGCCCCATAAAGCAACGATACTACCCGCAAAACCCAGCAATGCAACGGATCATTGACGACCAGGTGGATGAATTGCTACGGGATGATCGCATCGAGCCATCACGCAGCCCCCACAGCGCTCCTATCATACTCGTGGGTAAAAAGACGGGCGATATCCGAATGTGCGTCGACTACCTGCAGTTAAACGGCCGATCTATCTTGGATGCTTACCCTTTACCTCGTATAAACCACATCATAGTGAAGTTACGGAACGCGAAGTATATCTCAACGTTGGATCTTAAGAGCGGAAACTGGCAAATACCCATGGCAGTGGCGAGCAGAGAATATACAGCGTTCACCGTACCAGGACGAGGGTTGTATTATTGGAAAGTCATGCCGTTCGGATTTCATTCGGCACCAGCGACCTTTCAGCTCGCGTTAGATGGAGTAATTGGTTGCGAGATGGAACCCCAAGCATGCGCCTACTTAGATGACATCGTCGTCGTAGGAAGCTCACTGGAAGAGCATGTCGGGAACCTGCGAGAAGTCTTTCGCAGACTTACGAGCAGCTAATTGCGACTTACCCGGGATAAATGCAAGGTTTTCCAACGTAGCCTTGTATACTTAGGTCATGTGATAAGCGAGACTGGAATTCACACTGACCCGGAGAAGATCGCCGCTATCAGAGAACTCAAACCACCGACCACAGTCAAAGAACTACAGACGCTTTGTACCGAACTTCGCTAACATCGTCCCACCCATGTCCACCCTACTGAAGAAGAGTCGTAAATGGGAGTGGACAGCGGTACAACAACAGGCTTTCGAGGAACTGCAAACACGACTCACGGAGGCCCCCATGTTGGCATGTTCAGATTTTAATAAGAAGTTCTCATTAGAAACTGACGCCAGCGATTATGGGCTGGGAGCCGTGTTAACGAAGCAAATACAAGGGAAAGAACGCGTCATCGCCCATGCCAGCCAACGTCTCACTACAGCAGAGGAGAATTACTCCACAACGGAAAAGGAATGTTTAGCCATTATCTGGGCTATCCGCAAACTCCGATGTTACCTGGAGGGCTACAGGTTAGACGTTATCACGGACCACTTAGCATTGAAGTGGCTTAACAGCATTGAGAACCCCACCGTCCGGATCGCACACTGGGCGTTGGAGCTCGTTCGCCAGTGCAGCAGTTGTCAGAAACACAAGGTGAGCCAGCCCAAACCACCTGGTAAGATGTGCACACGGCAAGTGCAAGAGCCGTTCGACGTCCTCTGCGCCGATTTTGTGGGCCCTCTGCCCCGATCTAAACGAGGCAACACGGTCCTGTTGGTATTTTTCGATCTATTCAGCAAATGGGTGGAATTAGTACCCCTACGAAGAGCGACCACCGCACACCTCGAACGATCATTTCGAGAGAGAATATTAGCTTGATTTGGAGTACCTCAAACGTTCGTCTGCGACAATGGGACCCAGTTTACCAGCCGCGCCTTCAACAGCTTTTGCAAGCAAGCCGGAATGACAGTTCAATACACCGCACCCTACACACCGCAACAGAATCCTACCGAACGCGCAAATCGATCGATCATCACGATGATTGCCCAATATCTGGATGGCAGACACAATATGTGGGATGAGCTTCTCCCCGAAATAGCCTTGGCCATCAACAGCAGCATTTCAAATACGACCCAGTTCAGTCCGATGTTTCTGGTACAAGGAAGGGAACCTCGCCTTCCCGGAGCGCTCTACGAAGAAGTCACCGGCGAACTTGGGAAGGAACCAGTCACACCGAACGCCAAGGCACAGCAGCTACGAGACATCTTTAAAGTCGTCACTAAGAATGCACAACGGGCAACGGAGGACCAAAAGTCGCCACTACAACTTACGACGACACGAGTGGAGGCCGAAAATTTGGGACTTGGTAATAGTGCGTACCCACCACTTATCAAAGACCACGGAAGGCTTCGCAGCTAAGTTAGCCCCACGCTATCAAGGCCCATACAAGGTGATAAAATTTACATCCCCAAATATCGCTCTCCTACACTTTTCGGATCGGCATTGCTTTTACATGTCGTTTGTCATCAATTGTAGACTCGCTTCTTTACAATATTTTTGTATTTATTAAATTTTTCTATAATTTAATAAATTAATTTTCGAAGTGCATGAAAATGGCAACAAATGAAAATATTGACAATTCGATAAAGCGATGGAGTGAGTGTGAGACGGCGCTTAATCGTCGATATCAAAAACCAAATGCAATGCGAGAATAGCGCGCGTATGTATATCTACGCACTCGATCTCTTTCATAGTTGCTTTGTCTCACTCTACGATTCGGTGGCATCTTGAAAGCAGCCTACACCGAGAGCATCGTCAGGGATAGTCTGTGCTGTCAGTGTTGGCTGTTTTTTAGCCTCCACCGAGAGCATCGTCAGGGAAACTCTGTGCTGTCAGTGTTGGCTGCTCCTATAAGCCTTCACCGAGCATAACGACGGAGTGGTGCAGCGGGCATATTTGCATGGTCTGTGCCTTTCTTCCTACTAGTTATAGTATTATCGACCCTAATTGTCATCTTTACTAGGGTCCACGATTTTTAACGCCAGTCAGTCCCAGCACTACTATAAATTTTGTTGTAAGTGGCCTTGGCCAGACTGAGTTATACCCCAGCCTGAGATACTTTCTTACAAATGGCGCCCGAGCAGGGACTGCTTATTGGCAAATTTTAGTAGTATAAACTTACATCTTTCATGGCCTAAAACCCCATCACTCAAAATATATAACTGAGAAGAGAGAGAATAGGGCAGAAAAGGAACAAAACTAGCCGCACACTGAGACCCCTTGCTGCAAGCATTTATGCCAACGTAGGGCTGCTTAATTTTTGTTTTTTTGGCCGAGCAAACGAGAGGACACGAAGCCACGCCCGAATAGGCTAGTGTTGCTCATTGTTGCCGACCCAGGAACAGGACCGTCGTTGACGTTACCGTCGACATTTTATCATCAAGCTCAACGAACGAATCTACATCACGGGTCTACAGTGGATGAGCTACCGGCGCAAAAACGAGTTACAGGATATTCTCAAGGAGTTTTCTCTCGACATAGGAGGTACGGTGGAGGAACTTCGAAGTCGCCTCTCCACGTTCACTAGTCAGCAAGACGCAGCGAAACCCATTGGCTTACGACTAGCGGAGTTGGAGGCACTTTACGGGAACGCACCGACACCGGATCCTAAAGCGACGGGACTCCGCTCACGGAACGTGTCACCAGCGTCGTGGGATAGCAGACAGGAACACCGCAAAATTCCTGCGGAGCCAGCGGCAGCAATGCAGGGCGGGAGAACTACAAGCAGATCCCACTCAGAGGGTCACCCATATCTGGCTCAGCTGGCTGACCGGCTACGCATGTGGGAGGTTTCCTTCGATGGATAATCAGATCCACTACGCTTCATAGAGAATGTGGAGAAGGCCGCCACGTATCAGGTCGACGTCGAACAAATGGCACAGGTTGTAGCCGGACATCTGACCGGACGTGCCCAGGATTGGTTCCGGGTCACCCAACGACCGGGTGCCTCGTGGACCCAGTTTAAGAAAGAGTTTTTGGATGTCTTCCAACCACCGCGATATTTCACTCGCTTGGGGGATGAAATCCGGATGAAATCCGGATGAAATCCTGTTCAAAGATTTCATGATCGACCTACGTCTCATGATGCACCGAGCCGGTTACACCGAAGCACAGGAATTGGAGCGGTTATATGAAAACCTACTGTCCGAGTACCAACTCTTTACTCGGAATTCTCGTCGTTACTTCAACAGGGCAAGTACGTTTTCCGTCACATACGCATGTTTCCCAATCCCAACACAGCAAGCATCGTACCAGAGCCTATCCACGGTACGAGAAAGGAGCAAGATCGCAGCGCCAGAGGGACCCACACCAGTAACCAATTAGCACTGGAGCAGGAATCAACGGTGGATATACGACGATACTGCAGAAATTGCGCGCAACCCGGACACTACACAAGGGAGTGTCACAATCCCAGAATTTTGTTCTGCTGGGATTGTGGTCGCCGGGGACTACGCACCATGGATTGCTGTCGGCAGTCGGCCTCGGGAAACGAGCAGCGTGCCCGCCAACCGGGGAAAGGGACGAAGAACACGCAGGCCAGTTCCCACCACTAAAGTCGACGCTACGGCACGAGAAGGCCGCGGCGTGGCCGGGATTATAGTAGAAGGAATCCCACTGGTGGCCACTATGGATACCGGGGCCACACGGAGCTTTGCGAGCGAAAAGATCGCTCAGTAATTAGCCACGGGGACCGGCAGGCGACCATACCCATATTGGTTCAGCCCACTATTTTGGATGACATCATCTTGGGAATGGACTTCCTCTGCGGAGTGGGAGCTTTCCTACAGTGTGTTCAAGCGCAACTCCAACTAAAACCAACATGCGGTCCTGGCGTCATCACAGTCATCACCCCACGGGTAAGCCCCACGACACCTATTAATATCCAACGAAGCACGAGGTCAACAACAACAGAAGAAACCCCCAACACAAGCAACCAGGTCAACGACGACGACAAGGACAACCCGGTCTTGCCACCTCGACACAGTGCCACGCAGCACGGTAGGAACAACTGCTTAACGTCACCACCAGGCCCAGAGGAAACACCCACAGTACCAGCCCCGTCAATCAACGACGACACAACCCGGAGAAACATCCAGGCGACGTTAGAGTGTGGGAGACAACCCTGCCACATCCCCATTGTCAGAGACAGAAGAGGTAGCGGTAAAACTATTCCTGGAGGAGGACCTACATCTGTTCGAGGGACTCAAGGGCATTACATCCATCGCGGAGCATACAATCGTGATGAGAGACGACCGCCCCATAAAGCAACGATACTACCCGCAAAACCCAGCAATGCAACGGATCATTGACGACCAGGTGGATGAATTGCTACGGGATGATCGCATCGAGCCATCACGCAGCCCCCACAGCGCTCCTATCATACTCGTGGGTAAAAAGACGGGCGATATCCGAATGTGCGTCGACTACCTGCAGTTAAACGGCCGATCTATCTTGGATGCTTACCCTTTACCTCGTATAAACCACATCATAGTGAAGTTACGGAACGCGAAGTACATCTCAACGTTGGATCTTAAGAGCGGAAACTGGCAAATACCCATGGCAGTGGCGAGCAGAGAATATACAGCGTTCACCGTACCAGGACGAGGGTTGTATTATTGGAAAGTCATGCCGTTCGGATTTCATGCGGCACCAGCGACCTTTCAGCTCGCGTTAGATGGAGTAATTGGTTGCGAGATAGAACCCCAAGCATGCGCCTACTTAGATGACATCGTCGTCGTAGGAAGCTCACTGGAAGAGCATGTCGGGAACCTGCGAGAAGTCTTTCGCAGACTTACGAGCAGCTAATTGCGACTTACCCGGGATAAATGCAAGGTTTTCCAACGTAGCCTTGTATACTTAGGTCATGTGATAAGCGAGACTGGAATTCACACTGACCCGGAGAAGATCGCCGCTATCAGAGAACTCAAACCACCGACCACAGTCAAAGAACTACAGACGCTTTGTACCGAACTTCGCTAACATCGTCCCACCCATGTCCACCCTACTGAAGAAGAGTCGTAAATGGGAGTGGACAGCGGTACAACAACAGGCTTTCGAGGAACTGCAAACACGACTCACGGAGGCCCCCATGTTGGCATGTTCAGATTTTAATAAGAAGTTCTCATTAGAAACTGACGCCAGCGATTATGGGCTGGGAGCCGTGTTAACGAAGCAAATACAAGGGAAAGAACGCGTCATCGCCCATGCCAGCCAACGTCTCACTACAGCAGAGGAGAATTACTCCACAACGGAAAAGGAATGTTTAGCCATTATCTGGGCTATCCGCAAACTCCGATGTTACCTGGAGGGCTACAGGTTAGACGTTATCACGGACCACTTAGCATTGAAGTGGCTTAACAGCATTGAGAACCCCACCGTCCGGATCGCACACTGGGCGTTGGAGCTCGTTCGCCAGTGCAGCAGTTGTCAGAAACACAAGGTGAGCCAGCCCAAACCACCTGGTAAGATGTGCACACGGCAAGTGCAAGAGCCGTTCGACGTCCTCTGCGCCGATTTTGTGGGCCCTCTGCCCCGATCTAAACGAGGCAACACGGTCCTGTTGGTATTTTTCGATCTATTCAGCAAATGGGTGGAATTAGTACCCCTACGAAGAGCGACCACCGCACACCTCGAACGATCATTTCGAGAGAGAATATTAGCTTGATTTGGAGTACCTCAAACGTTCGTCTGCGACAATGGGACCCAGTTTACCAGCCGCGCCTTCAACAGCTTTTGCAAGCAAGCCGGAATGACAGTTCAATACACCGCACCCTACACACCGCAACAGAATCCTACCGAACGCGCAAATCGATCGATCATCACGATGATTGCCCAATATCTGGATGGCAGACACAATATGTGGGATGAGCTTCTCCCCGAAATAGCCTTGGCCATCAACAGCAGCATTTCAAATACGACCCAGTTCAGTCCGATGTTTCTGGTACAAGGAAGGGAACCTCGCCTTCCCGGAGCGCTCTACGAAGAAGTCACCGGCGAACTTGGGAAGGAACCAGTCACACCGAACGCCAAGGCACAGCAGCTACGAGACATCTTTAAAGTCGTCACTAAGAATGCACAACGGGCAACGGAGGACCAAAAGTCGCCACTACAACTTACGACGACACGAGTGGAGGCCGAAAATTTGGGACTTGGTAATAGTGCGTACCCACCACTTATCAAAGACCACGGAAGGCTTCGCAGCTAAGTTAGCCCCACGCTATCAAGGCCCATACAAGGTGATAAAATTTACATCCCCAAATATTTTTTTTTTTTTTTTTTTTTTTTTTTTTTTTTTTTTTTTTTTTTTTTTTTTTTTTTTTTTTTTTTTTTTTTTTTTTTTTTTTTTTTTTTTTTTTTTTTTTTACTCCAACGGACAGCAGGAAATGCACTACTTACAGCGGAGGAGCTGCAAACAGCGCTGGTGGCAGTGGAGGCGGTCCTCAACTCCCGCCCTCTCGGCGCCCACAGCCAGGACCTCAGCGACACACAGTGACTCGTCTGGGCGAGGCACACGGCAAAAATCAAAATGGCTATGCTGGGAATGGGAAAAACGACTAATGCAGTTTGATAGAGAATTGCTTATAAATTATGAATTCGAATTTTTTTAATATGGTTAATTCGATTGGGTGGTAGAGGCTGTAGTGGCCAGTGCTTATTTATTCTACTATTTGGGTACTGCACTTTGTTTGACCAGCAATCTTCATTCAAACGATGGCGCTAGTTTTGTTCCGTACACGCTCGCGACATTTGTGCACTCGCTAACGCTCTCTCGCTCTCAATTTCAAAGTCGAGCTTTGAGCACAGTTACTTCGTGATGGAGTATCGAAGCCTACTCTGTCTCTTGTTCCTCTTTCTAGCCTGCAGCATGCATCCTATGATTCTGCGATTGCTTGTTGGAAGGATCTCGTTAAAGCTCTTTTTCTATTTCTGACATCGCTTGTACATAGGCCAGTTGGCATGCGTTCGATCAATTTGTTCGTATTCTTGAAACAGAGCAGACGTACGTATAATGCTGAAGAAATTTGTAGAGTGAAAGTAGAGTCAGTGCCTGCAAGGGAATAAAAATTCAACAAACGTAGCAGTGACAAACACATCTTTGTATGTGCAAAGGGTTAAAACCACCAGGTTAGTGGTATTAGGAACCAATCCGGTGGAAACGTATACCATTAAGTGGCAATGTATATTTTCGTGGGCCCGATTACTTTGTAGCACCGGCGAGACGCGCTATGCGCGTTAGCGCTATCAAGTTTTCGAATTCATGGCTTGCGGCACTCTGAAAAGCAGATTGGAACCCAGATGGTCGACTAAACTATCCGATCTCAGACTCTTGATCGCTCCGAGGAGCTTAGCTGAGAATAGTGGGAAGGAAGCATTGGAGAAGCCTTGGTCTGCGCAACTTCGAAGTTACAGTTCAGCGACAAAGCTACAATGCAGCGACAAAACTACAGTTCAGCACACCTCCAACCACACATGTGCATAGAGCATAGGGCTAAGAGCCGAATTAACAAGCGTATGAAATGTTGTGTCTGCAAAGTGCTCGCTGTTAAACCAGCCTTCAAGTCTCTGATTAGCATAACTAACAGCATAGCCCTGTTGCGCAAAAAAATGCTTGTTTGAATTACAGTTTTTGTCATAAGCACAGAAACGCAAGTGGTTGGATAATTTTTGATAACTGAATTGAATAAGAATGATATAAATATTGTGTATTATGGCCCTGTAACTTAACTTCTTTGGCATTGCTGGAATTCAATTGTAATAGCAAGCAGGTTTTAAGACATTAATGTAACACTCGTTCATTGGCAATTAAAAAGAACTCGGATGTTTAGTGAGTATCTGTAAATATCTCTATATATATAGATATTTTTTATTTTTTACATTAATTCACAGTACATCCGCAGCATCGATGGTACCAACGAGCTCAACAATGGAGCAATGGTTGTGAGTGAGTCTATGTAAAACAAAACAAAAACTATTGATTATACCCATATATTTATATTTTCATATTCTATTCTTTTTTCTTTGAAACAATGATTAGCTTAACTATATTGGGTGTGTACATTTGTAAAATAAAATATTTAAGGCTTGGCAGATGCCGTTAGCCTAGTGAAATTAGCATATGGGGTAAATCTGATTGTGTGAAAACAGCCGCACTATCTATATTCATTTAAAATTTAGCGTCGGTATTGGTGGCACTCCATAAGAAAGTCAGCCAGTGATCGCCAGCTAAGAAGACTAAATAGCCGGTCACCACACTCCTGTGCGTCCAAACATGCGATGTTCCAGTGTTGCACTCTAATTTCCCGGAGTATTGGGCATCGGCCCACAAAATGAAATGTCTTCCCGTTCCTGGGTGTTGCAAAGCGAGCAAATGCTTGAACCTGTCTTGTAGGTCAGGAAATTAAGTTTTAGAACTTCAGTTCTTGTCTTGCATATGACTGATATTTTTTGCGTGTTATATTCATCGTTGAAGTAGCTTTGTTCCCGAAGCTCATAATTAAGCTGCCTGTAAACTATTCTGCTATTGCTGCTTCGTGCCTATGCCGCAAAATTGTCCATGATATTTGCTTCCAGCTTCTGCAGTAGTAATGTGTGATGCTGGCTTCACGGGCTCCAAAAGTTCAATGTTGACATTAAACTGAGCTGCCAAACATTCCCGCTTAGTAAAGAACTGCGATCTTTCATGTTGTAGGTGTTCCACAATGATTTTAGGGAGACGATCCCTTGACATTTCCATAACTTTCATAATGTAATGTAGATGCAGGCTGTGTGACGGGGTACATAGAGGATAAACCAGTTTCCAGGTGGATTGCATAGTCTTTTTTTTTTTTTTTAAGACGGAAAACTTTTTGATGAAGTAGCGGAGTATTTGGTTTACTGCATTCATCTCTAAACCCCATACCTGTGCAGCATAGCACATGATTGCACTCGCTGTTGCCATAATCACTTTATATTTAAGGCTGTGTTTGATCTGTCCCTTGCTCAATATCTGTTGCAAGTGCCTTTTGGCTGTAAGTCAGCAAGCTTCTGCTCCGCATGTTTTTGAAGAACATGTTTGACGTCAATATCACCCCAAGGTATTTGAAATCCTTAACCACGTCCAAATGCGTGCCAAAAGCTCCAACAACCTTCCCTGGCTCTGCGTCCTCGTGTGTCTTTAATTATCATTACCTTCGATTTGTCGCAGTTTATTTGAAGGCTCCAGGTTAGGCAGTAATCTTGTAAGGCGTCGATAATTTCTTGCAGAGCGTCAGCACTATCCGCTAGTAGAACCATGTCGTCCGCGTACATTAACACTTTGATGCGTACTGTGCCAAACTGAGCTCCTCCTGCTAACGTGGCCACGATGTCGTCGACATACAATGCAAATAATAAGGGGCTAAGGAGGCAGCCTTGTTTAACGCCCAAGTTTAAGTCGAACCATGGAGGATTGCTCGTTACCATCCCAGACTGCAACCCTGTTCCGGTCATACATGCCACTTGCTTATGATTTTGATAGTTTTCGTTGATACTCTAAGATTGCTTAGTTTGAGAAAAAGGCTATTTCTATCTATTGTGTCAAAAGCTGCTTTAAAGTCTACAAAAAATACATACAGCTTTAATTTCTGAAGAAGGTATTCGATAGCTATCGATGTCAGAACAAAAATACTGTCAACAGTTGAATATCCCTTTCTGAATCCAGTCTGGTACTCGCTGAGAATATTGTGCGTGTCCATCCAGCAAGTTAGTCGTGTCAGCAAAATAGACGCAAATAGTTTCATATTCACATTAAGGAAGGAAATACCTCTGTAATTTGCTGCATCCCGCACATCTCCCTTTTTGAATTTTGGATAGAGTAACGCTTTCCGAAAGCTATCCGGTGCTTCACCAATCTCAAAAAAGTGTTGAACGCCGTAGTGAGATGTTCTACGAAGCCTGGGGTAGCATTTTTTTTAATATTCTGCCAGGATTCTATCCACGCCTGGGGCTTTTTTGTTTTTGGAACGAATTATCGCCACTTTTAGCTCATAAGTTGAAATCGGCATGTCCAATTCAAGGACTCGTTGGTAAGGCACCGCAAAGCTATGTTTTGTGGGTGGATTTTCAATAAAAAGAAGACTTTTGAAGTGGTTCGACAATATTTCTGGATCAATTTGGAGTCTGCTACTACTCCTGGGCCCATTTAAGCGTCTCACAAGAGTCCAAAAGGATTTTGTATCGCGTACTTCGTTTACTTCTAGTTCCAGATTTTTATAATACTCCTGTTCCTTGCGTCTGCAGAGATTCTTGTGTGCTACTTTTGCAGCATGGTGTTGCCCTTGTTCGCTTCTGTGGCATCTCTTTGAACGGTTTTTAGCAATTGCATGGTTTGTCTTCGAGTTGCGAGACAGTCATTGTCAAACCATCTCTGTATACATATATGTGGTCTTGGCGTGCCTCGACATGCAGTCAGATGTTTTTAAAATACATTGGGTAAGATCTACTAAATCTATCCTCTGAGGGCGCGTGTTACTAAGATTCAGATCGAGCTGCACTGCGTACTCAGCGGCAAGCCGATTCACCCATCTTAATTTTGGCAGTGGTTTACTCTTCTTCTCTATCTCGGTCTCTTGAAAACATACGCTGATGAAAAGTGGCACATGGTCTGAATGAGATTCATCTGCAATTTTCAATCCCCAACATAATTATGCCAGCGTCCGTTTATCAGGCAGTAGTCAATGGTTGATGTGGCCTGCGATCTTACTACCGTAAGATCTTACGTAAGACTACCATCACTGTCGCTTATGGTATTTCCGTTTAGGACTGTTAGGTTGTAGGTTTCACATAGCTCAATGAGTTTTTTCCGAGAGTCTACTCTCGTATATTTTGCTGCCCGTACACCGTGTGAGTAATTCGATGTCAGGTTCCTGTTAACGGTTTGTACTTTGCTGTTGCCAATTCGTGCGTTTAGAGCTCCAATCACCATTACGTTATCCGACTGAATTTGTTACGGTGTCATCCAGATTTTCAGAGTCTACGATCCAATTGTTGCAATTAAGATAAGTAGGAACAATATATAGGCGCTCCTTTATTAACCGAATTTGTATAGCGACCATGCCCTGCAAGTTCGCAAAAGACCAGTTTAGTGACTTCCTCAAATCCTTGCAAACTCCAAAAAGCATACCCCCGCTGGCTCTTCCTCTGTTGTGTGTTCTAGTGGCTGCTTCCCAGAGAAGATTATATAGGTTAAAAAATGTTTGGAAACTCTCAAAACTGCTTACCACGAAGGTTTCAAATAATACAAACATGTCAAGCGAGTTAATAAATTTAAAGAAATGAGAATACAACACTTTGTTTGCTAGCCCTGCTACATTATAAGATAAGAAGCTTAAAAATTAAGTCTTTCGATTTAGTTTTTTTTGTCGGTTGCTTTTTTGTATTCTTAGCTCGTTCTAGAAAGTTTTGCGTATGACATGTTTGCCCAAACGAGAGCGGTACCAAACGTGGTTTTAATAACCTGTTCCGCTGACTGTCACTTTAGTTAGCAAGACTTTGTTGGCGTTGTAATGCATCCATTTTCCTCTTATATTTATCGCATCATTCTTCACAAAAACTCCCGATATCTTTATTGACATCAGCAAGCTCTTTTTTAGCTGCAGCAATACTGGTTTGTGCTCCTGTATTTTTCGAAGCTTAGGATCTACGCTCTATGTAGATTGACGATCCAGCCTATTTTCTTCCGTTTTCAGTGCCTCAGAGTGCCACTTCCGATGTTTCAAGCTGCACTAACACGCCTACCTTTTTATTACGCTCAAAGAGGGCTTTTGACTGCCGAATCCTCGCGCGTGGTAATTGCATTTTTATATGAAGCAAATCCTCTATATCGCGCTTATTTGCTTTATCTTTTTGCAAGCCTTTCAACATTATATTTCTGCTATTATTTTGGTCTATTAGACGGTTTAGCTCTTTTCTGTCGAGTTCTCTTTCACATCTGAGTTGCTCAATTTCCAGTTTAAGGGCTTGATTCTCAGCTCGGAGTGCACCCATGGATTGTGACATATCGCCTATCTCATCCTTCAGCTCCCCAATGTCATCTTTTGATGCTAGTTTTGCCATCTGTTCTTTTAAACTATTGCTCATTGTTGATAAATTTGAGTCGAACTTTTCTCCCATATTTTGTATGGTTAGCATGAGGTCTCCTATTGGGTTGTCTGGCAAAAGGATATCTCTCTTCCTCTTTTCTTGCAGCTGGGTGCTTATTGGAAGTGCTATCTGTTTGAATCCCGTTCATCTAGGTCTCACTCACTGGTCTGGACGCCGAAGGTGTTCTATTCATATTGTGTGACTCGGTTTTAGAAATGTATGTCAGCAATAGCAACTGGTTTGGCGTGCAGTAATTGAAGGAATGCCCTGTCTTCTGGCGCAAGCCGCTTTTCCCTCCCGACTTTCTGTTCTCGTACACTCCGATGCGTCAAGCGAACAATCACAGTCACCCACAGTTTCTATCCAGAATATTGTGGAAATCCATCTGGTATAGGTTGCCTAACTTACAAATAAGACTTTCCGATATTTTGAAGGAAGAGAGTCACACGCGGCGAACTAGCACACAAGCACCAGAAATTAGTTCAATGTTTTGAAGGCAGAGAGCCCACCGAAGCGAACAAGCACAAAAACACAAGCACTTAGTTCAATGTTTTATAAAAAGTCACTTTGCGGCTTTGCTTTCATTTGTAAATGTTATTTAACTGCTTTAAATTTAGCCACGAAGGCTTAAATAATTGTATGCAAAAGATCAACTATTTATAAATAAGATTTTTCCGGTGAATTGTGTTAAAGGCTGGAGCTGGTTTTTTGAACACGACCGCTTCACTCGACGCTCTCCTTCTCTCTGATTATTATATTCTGATATTGATATGAGAACTTTAATCAAATACGAGCCACATTAGTGAATTTGAAATCGTTGCTAGATAACGACCATAAATTAAAACTAAAAACAAATGCATACAAAATTAGAAAATAGTTTGCAATACGCTCGATAAAAGAATTTAAAAAAAATTCTCAAATTTAAAATATTGATTTAAATTACTCTAGTTTTAAGAAACAAATTAAAATAATTTGAAAAATGCTTCTTTGAAAATAAAGAAAATACTAGCATGAGCTGTTAATAAATAAGTATACCGTCATTAGTACGTGATAACAATGAATAACTAAATGATCTCATTTTTGGGGTAATTCAAACATCGCTCTATGATTGCCAAGGTTGGGAGGGTTAAGATGAGCAAATACACCTCATTCATATTTGCTAAAAATTTATTCTTGCATTCTTGTTCTGATTCGTGGGTCACCTCGGAAGAATTGTTATCTACGGCCACGCCCCTAAATCAACCCCCCAATAAAATAAAATCTTTATTTAACTCCGCAATTCGCATATCACTTGGAGCACTTTTCGAATCAAACATACCCACAATATAACAAAAAAGTGACCTTATTACAACCAAAACCTACAAAACACTACTACACATTTCAAACTCACCACTTGACAAATACATTAAACAAAACTGCAGCCAAGAAATTAACGTTAGTACTAGAAACAAGTAAGAACGTTGCAGTCGGACGCACCCGACTGCAGAATACTATGTTCCCAGTCCTATATAATTTGGTTATTTGTGTGTTCAGAAAGAGACGCGAAAAAAACTGCGCAGGTGTGGAAGATATAGATTTTGCTCCTTTGTGGGGGTGGGGGTGTCCGAAAATTTTTGATGCAGATTTGTCCAGAATGTTAACATTAGTCTGTGTGCTAAATTTGGTGACTCTACCTGTAAAGGTGTGAGAGATATACATTTTTCTCCTTTGCGGGGGGAGGGGGGTGGGGGGGTCAAAAATTTTTTTGATGCAGATTTGCTCCAGGTGGTCAACATTAGTCTGTATGCCAAATTCGGTAACTCTATCTTTGAAACTGTAGGAGATATAGCCCGTGAAAAACGTGTTTTGGGGATATCATATGCCGATTTGTGGGGGTGGGGGTCAAAATTTTTTGATGCGAGATCTGTCGGGAATCTCAACATTAGTCTGTATGCCAATTTTGGTGACTATAGATTTAAAATTGGGAAAGATACAGGTTTTTCCCAAATTGCGGGGGAGGGGGTGGGGGTGGGGGGTCAATCTCGACACTTCATAAATTGACGGTATACACCAACAGGTGTACCAAGTTTGGTTGCTCTAGCTCAAAGATAAAGGCCAAAAAAATTGCGTTCATACGGACAGACGGACAGACGGACATTTCGCAAACCCAATATGCACTATTTTCCCTTCGGGAACATAGTATAAAAATCATAATCTCATGCAAGGACTACAACATTCCCTACCTTCCACTTCCAAACAAAACACTCACCCCCAATGGTCATTTCCCCCTTCACTTACCGACACCATACTACAAAGATTTAACAAATCCAACACAACACCAAGCACATATAGACAACAATTTCTTGAACTCAAGGACAAATACAACAATCACACATCCATATACAGACGGCTCGTTGCAAAACAACACGGCCATTTTTGCCATCACCACCGAAAACGAAATCCTAAAAAGATGCATTCTACCTCACTACTCATCCATCCAATCAGCCGAAACCATAGCCATTCTCGATGCAATTAAACTAATTCAAACAAGTAAGAATGCTATAGTCGAGTATACCCGACTACGAAACTCCCTGTACCCAGGTCTAAAACATTCAATCACATCTACGTCCACTTACACATACACACACACATACACAAAGACGCACGCACACAGGCGGCAAAAGCGATAACGCAAGCGACGCATTTTAATTGGTGGCTGTGCTTCCCCTTCCCCCCTCGCTGCATTTCTGAATATTCTTTCGTGAATAACTTCCGTGTTTATTATCCGATCGACTTGAAATTTGGACAGTAGATCAAGAGAGACTAAAGTATTGTACATGCCAAATCTTGAAGCTGTATCTTGAAAAATGTTACTGTAAAACGGTTTTTATCGATTTGCGGGGAACGGGGGAGATATCTGAAATATGAAACAAACTTGATCTGCGTATGGTATACAGGAACCTTCATTTCAAATTTGGTGTCTCTAGCTCTTGTAGTTGCTGAGATCGACGCGTTCATCCGGACAGACGGACAGACGGACAGACAGACGGACATGGCCAAATCGAAATCTCTTTTGACACTGATCAAGAATATATACTTTATAGGGTCGGAGATGTCTCCTTCTGCCTGTTACATACTTTTGCACAAATCCAATACCCCCTTTTTACCCATTTTATGGGTACGGGGAGTAAAGACAGAACAGAACAAAGTACATCATTTGCTCCGACTTTCGCATCCATAAAATCTTAAATCGCAATATTAGAACCTCCTCACCCAAACTGCCCCTAAGTAAAACTCTTTGATATCTAGTCACTGTGGCATTGAAGGAAACGAGCTAGCCGACACTACAGCCAAATAAACATTCAATATGCCCTTACATTTCACTCCCAACTTTAACACCATCGACATAAACAAATTTCTCCCAAGCGGACTAGCTCAAAAACTCAAACACTACATAGAACTCTGCAACAGATGGTACCAACAGTTAAACACAAACCTAACACACACAACCCTTTACCTAAAAAACATAAACCAAACAAGTAAGAATGCTCTAGTCGAGTATACCCGACTACGAAACTCCCTTTACCCAGGTCTAAAACTTCATCTTCATGTACTACCATATACACACCCACATACACAAGGACGCACACACACAGGCGGCAAAAGCGACAGCGCAAGCGTGGCATTTTAAGTGATAGCTGTGCTTCTTCTTCCCCCCACGCTGAAGCACTGAATCTTCTTTCGTGAATAACTTCCGTGTTTATTATCCGATCGACTTGACAGTAGATTAAGAGTGACCAAAGTATTATACATGCCAAATTCAAAGCTTTAAAGATGTTGGTAAAAAAACGTTTTTATTGAATTTCGGGGGAACGGGGGGTGATATCCCAAATCTAAAATAAACTTGACCTGCTCCCGCTATACGCGAACCTACATTCCAAATTTGGTGTCTCTAGCTCTTATAGTTGCTGAGATCCTTGCGTTCATACATACGGACAGACAGACGGACAGGGCCAAATCGAAATCTCTTTTGATACTGATCAAGAATAGTGTATACTTTATAGGGTCGGAGATGTCTCCTTCTGCCTGTTACATACTTTTGCACAAATCCAATACCCCCTTTTTACCCATTTTATGGGTACAGGGAGTAGAGTCTCACACGCAACGACCAAATACAGATACTAAAACTCAGACTAGGACACACAAGGTTTACACAACAGCACTACAACCCTGAAAACATCCTACCATGCCATATACAACAACAGATCTTAGCATTAAACATATAATCACCAACTGCACCGCAACTTCCCACCTTAAAACCCAAATCTTTCAAAACATCTGCCCCATATAAATTCTTGCAAGCCCAACCACAGAAAACATCTCCAAGATAATTAAATTCCTTAAAATAACAAACACATACCACCTCCTCTGACCCAAAAGTTAACCGACATGAATGTAAATACGTAATTATATAAATATGTAAATAACTTATCTCCATAGGGCACTACCAAGCCGAAGGCCTTACAGCCAGCGCTTTAGTCAAAAGTTAGAGTTAATTTAAATTATTTCTAACTATTTTAAATAAATAAATAATTTCATTAATGCACGTATTTTTTTTTTACTTTTTTCTTTGTATTGCTATTTATAAAGCAGTTTCTGTCGATCGTGCACTTAATTTTTATTAGTAGTGTACCAGGGAGTGAATAGGGACAGGAAGAACCCCGACCCCATCCGGCGAGCTGAGCACAGAGCGCAGTATTGTGCACGAACCCCAACTCCCACTAATGTGCGTGGCTGAACTAAGACCTCAGCGTACATCTTAACATCCTCGTACTGCGAACATTACAAGATCATGCAACTTAAGAAATCTTTCCATTTTGATGTTAATATGATTTTTTGGGAACATTTTTTCAAACGGTTCACTTCATTTTTATCGCCTTTACTTTAATAAAAAGATGTGGCGATTCTAAGGCGAGTTAAATAAATATTTCGATTTCCTAATGTTCTAGTATTTTAAATAAATAGATTACTTTACCACTATTTTAAAATAGTTTTGCAACTTCATATAGACTTTTCGCGTAAAGTCCAGCAGACTTCAGGCATGGTTCTATGAACTGTTAAAGCTATTTCAAAAAAGACTAGCTGCCATCCCGGATTTATTAATGAAGCAATGAACGCACCTGACTTAAAAAACACGCAAAATTGAGACGCGTGGGGCGCATTTTTGGACTAACTGTACCGCTGCAGTGCGGAGTGTGCTACATGGTCGCCAGGAAGCATGCAGGTCAGAACCCATTTTAATGCCAAATATGACTTTATACTATGCAAAAATCATATCTTTTGAACCAAGTAAGATCCTCGCCAAAGTTTAAAAAGCATTTTATTGTGAATTTCCGTCGCTTTAAAATAAGTGGAAAATCTTTCAAATCCGAATAGTGTTTATATTAGATAAATATCATGTTCCAACTTTGACCACCTTTTGAGAAATCTTCTGCCCGATTTTAAAGATCTTTTACTGAATTAATAATTCATCTATATATATAAAAGAGTTCGTGCTGACTGACTGACTGACTGATTGGCAATCATCGCACAGCTCAAACCGTAAGAGCTAGGATGCTGAAATTTTCACAGTAGGTTCCATCTATGATGAAAGTGCACGCTAAGACAGGATTTTGCAAAATTCCACCCACAAGCGTGGAAAACTGTTGTATGAAACTTTTATGTTTAACCATCCAATCGGCTTAAAACTCATTTTCAAAGATCTACACAAAAATTCATTTGACACATATTTCACCGATTTGGGCGGAAAATGGGGGTCTCAAGGTTGTATGGGCGAAAGTGTAATTTTACTCCGATCACATTTAAATTAATTTTCAAAGCTCTTCACTTAAAATAATTCGACACGTGTATCACCGATTGTGGGAAATTCAGCCCCATGGTCGGAAAATCGGTGGAAAACTCTGGAATTCGACATTTTTAATTTTCATGCGATTGGCTTCAAACTAATTTTCAAGGTTCTATGGGAAAAAATAATAGGCACGGTGGTCAAAGATTTCGGACAATCTACTCCCATAATCGGAAAATTCGCGGAAAACTGTTGTATGAAACTTTTTTGATTATAGTCCGATTGGCTTCACTCTTTTTTAAAGCTCTACACTTTACATAATTCGACAGTGTGTCAACAATTTTGGGAAATTCAGCCTAATGGTTGAAAAATCGGTAGAAAACTCTGGAATTCGACATTTTTAATCATCATTTGATTAGCTTTAAACTCATTTTCAAGGTTCGACACAAGGATATAATAGGTCGGAAAATTCGTGGAAAACTGTTGTATGATTATTGATTATCGTCCGATTGACTTCAAACTCATTTTCAAACTTTCTGTTTATCATCCAATTATTTTGAAACTCTACACTTGGAAAATCGACTCCGCGTCGCCACGGGCGGGAAATGGGGGTCAAAGACAAATGAGTGAGATTATTCAATTAGTTAGCTCGACTTCAAAGTCATTTTCACAGCTCGACACAACAAATCATTAAGCATTTGGATCAACTATTTAGATTCCTACGCCCACGGTAGGGCAAATTGTGACACTCTGTTTTTGTGTATTTCTTACGGTTGATAAAAGTAGTAAAATTCAATATAATGCAAAGTGCATCTAAATATTTCGCCGGGCAAGGCCGGGGTATTACCAGCTAGTATATTCATAATTTTTTTTCACAATAAATTGTACTTGGATTCTGAAATAAAGCGAGAATATTTCTTAACTGTGCAGGTCAAACTACTGACTGAACCATCGGAATATACAGGCGTATATTATCATCAGATAATGGGACCAGTAACACGCGAGTTTTAGACAGCGAGTAGATCCGAGTCGTTTTTGTAAAACAAATTTCTGCATTTTGAGAAGTTCTACGTAAGGTGAATTGGAAATATGAGTTCATTTTACCAAATCAATGTGTTGAATGTAAGGAATTATGATTCCTGGTGCATTCAAATGCGCAGCGTCTTGGTACACGCAGAGTTGTGGTAGGTTCTAAGCCAACCGATGCCTACCGAGAATCCATCTGGTTGGGCTTCATTGAACGAGAACGCATTAGCCACGATTACATTAAGTGTGAGGACAACACAGTTATGTTACAAGACTTGTCAAACTTCAGCGAGTGCCTGGAAAACTCAAGGACGTGCATGAGCCAAGCGGACCTGTAAAGAAGGTGTCGCAATATAAAAAGTTGCTTGGGCTGCGGATGGCGGGTGATGGGGGAATGTCAGAGTGCGTAAATACGTTCTGCTCAACGGTGGACAAGCTTGCAGAAGTGGATATTCAGGTGGGAGACGAGGTAGATATGGTGATATTACCCTCAAGTTTGCCAAAGGAATAATTGCCATGAAGACGCGCGATAGTTGCCAACCCTGGAGCAGTTGAAGATCAAGCTGCTGGGCGTTGAGGCACGCAGGTTTACCAAGCAAAATCAGTGCCGGCGCGCAAAAAGAAAAGCAAAAAGGATTTTGAATGCTTCAATTGCGGATAGCGCAGTCCATTCAAGACTGCAAGAACATGAGCAAAGAAGATATGCAAAAGGCTCAGCATCATCAAGATCGCTCGTTTACAGTTTTGGCTGCGTTGCACGCAGGCGATATAGATTTTTCGAGTTAGTGTAAGGATTCTGGCATTTTTATTTATAATGTTCCACAGGAAGAAGATGTTGTGCTGGCTGACAGCAGCGACTGAAAGCCGGACCAAGCACCATCTTGAATTTGTACATAGCAATGTATGTATGTGGACCGTTTGAGAAACGATCCCTTGGCGGCTCAGCATATTATCTGACGTTTATTGACGACAAGACCAGAGACATGTTCACATAAGTTAACAACAATGTTCGTATAATTGTCTTGTGCAAAACGGTCAGTGCAGACGCACCCAAAATGCACTTGGCCAAAGTCAAACACGCCTGCAGCGCATGCAGCACATCCGTCACGTGCGCCGAATCATCAGTTTACGATATCCACCATGGGATCTTGCGTAACGATCACCACCGTGGGACCATCTTTTCGGGCATTTGACACCACGAACGGCAATGCACTCAAAACCTACAGCGACAACGGCAGCAGCGGCAGCGGCGACAACGACAACGTCAGCGGCGACAGCAGTGGTCTTTAAGCTAACTTAATTCTGTCTTTAGTTTTAGGTCCATTTTGTAACCCAGAATAAACGGATATATTTTTTTCCATCTTTAACATAAAGATATTCTAATTGGCGCCCGAGCAGGGACCGTGGAAAGATAAAAATTTTTAAAAGTTCACGCGTCGAATAACAGTGTACCTACAAAGTAGCTACAATTCGCGAGAAAGGTCTGTCCAACCAGCCACAAAACGCGAACACAACAAGTGTTTGACGGTCGCACCCGACTGCAGAATACTATGTTCCCAGTCCTATATAATTTGGTTGTTTGTGGGTTCGGAAAGAGACGCGAAAAAAACAGTAGTCTGTATGCCAAATTTGGTGACTCTATCTGTACAGATGTGGGAGGTATAGATATTGCTCCTTTGTGGGGAGGGTCCAAAAACGATCATAACACTTCATTAATGTGTACCAAGTTTGGTTGCTCTAGCTTCAAAGACAGACGGTCAGACGGACATTTCGCAAACCCAATATACTATTTTCCCTTCGGGAACATAGTATAATAAAAACATAAAAAGAAAACATTTTATATCAATCACAGTAAAGTCATAAAAAACAAACTTCACTGCAAACACAGTATAACTTATTCCAATCCTGCGATTCCCAAGGGACCCACCAGGGTAAAAGGAACAAACCAGCTACTGGTTTTCAATAGACAAGAAAGGAATATACGATAAACTAAAATAATATAATAATAAATTTATCCATCAATGAAATCAGACCCTTAGTGTAGGAAAATTAAAAGAAAAAAAGGAAAGAAACACTATATTAGTTATTGCTGTTCAAACTCTCAAATTCGCACAAATAATTTACAAATCAGTCCGCATTTATTCACCGAAATTTAACCGAGTATCGTCCAAATCGTGCACCTATTCCTATTCGTTTTAAAACCGTTTCATAAAAAAAATGCCAAATAAACTAGTAGCAGCCATGTCGGGCCTAGGCATAGCTAGTGGTTCCCAACTCCCGCGGCCACCAGGCACTAACACCTCTGCAGCTAGCTCCAAGTTAAAATATGTAATAAAAAGAATGATCAGAGGTATTTCCCCAAGAGACAACAGCTCACGGGCACGAACACTATAGTGACATACCGTTCGTGAGACCTAGGCTTTGCGAAGAATCTGAGAAAGATCCTGACGCATGTCATTTGATCAAAGAGTTCTCAGGGGACAAGACATCGTTCAACTCATGGAAAAAAAAATTGAACGGCAGGAATCAACGTACAAATATTACCTAGCAACTTTAACTGTTCGTACCAAGGTACTCGGCGAAGCTGAAACAGTCTTGGAGTCTCACAACACCCCAATGGATTGGAAGGCTATCTCAAAATGCATTACAATACATTATGCTGATAAACGAGATCTAAAAACTCTCGAATATCAGATGTTTACGCTGACACAGGGACGTATGACCATTAACGAATTCTATCAAGCAATCTACCATCAGCTGTCATTGATTATGAATCAGATAGAAGCACAAGAAGAATCTCAAGATACCATTAGGGCGTTGACTGATAACTACCGTGGGAAGGCTCTAGACACGTTTATAAGGGGCTTAAACGGCGACTTATCACGATATTTGGGAATAAAAGAGACGAGAGACCTGAGCAACGCACTCCATTTGTGTAACATTGGAAAACCAAGAACACCGAAACTTCTTTGTTCCAAAGGTCAGGCAACAGCCCACCTTTGCCACAAAGACAGACAAGCTCGAGATTCCAGGCATCCAAACCTTTTAATAACACCCCCTCTAATCAATGGAGAAACTTTGACCCCAGACCAAGTAGACGTCCGATAGTTTGGTATCCGAACCAGACCACATACTCTACTGCACCCCAACAGCAGAGGCAACCTCAACAAATGGTACAACGACCATACCAGCAGCCATTCCCTACAAATGGGCCGTACCAGGCTGCATCTTCACGTCCGTCCACTCCTAAGCCGGAACCTAAACCAGCTCCAATGGATATTGACCATTCTGTTCGATCAAACCGCATTAATTACATGAACAGGCCACAATTCAACGATATAGCAGGCAAATGTCCCCCCGCACCAATGCCAATACCAGAGACAATTCCACGTAACCACTGGAGAAGTAGAACCAATCGCAGAGGAGAGAGAATATGAATCCTCGTATCCTACTGAGATCTCCGAGCAAGCCTATTTCGAAAGTTGGGAACAAGAGGGAGCAGTAGTTTCATACGAAAAAACTTATGAAGGTGAACAAGAGTATGCATCAGAAGTGGCAGACACAGCTGACATCCATTTTTTAGACTAAATAGTTCCTCGTTGCCTTACTTTAACTGTACTACGAGGGACGGTAAAGTATTTCAATTTCTAATAGACACAGGTTCAAATCAAAATTACATTTAATCCAACTTAGTACCAAATGCCAAACTTAACGAAACACAATTTTTTGCAAATTCGGTTGGTGGCCAGACGAAGATCACTCACCACACTCAGTTGCAACCACATTCCTATTAAGTTCTTCTTACTTCCAACCTTGAAAACATTCCACGGTATTCTAGGTAACGACACACTAATAGCCTGTTTCCACGACATCATATTTTCACATTGTTCGTCATATTTTTGATTTTTGGAAAAATGTCACATATTTCCTATAGAAAATCCATAAGAAAAAACATGACAAATTCGTCATATTTTAATATGATGCCATCCGCCCCGGCATATTTTAGTATTTTCATATCGAACTCACGATATTTATCGATTAACTAGTGCAAAGGTAAACAATGACGAGTTGTGCGCCAAAATTAATTTTTTAAATAAATAGTAAAATGCTTATATCTTAATGTTCCTGTATTTAGTAAGGATGAGGTTAAAAGGAAGGTTTATCCGGAGGTGCACCCTCGAAATGGCAACATTTTGACAAGGTACACCGCCTTTTAGGAGCATTGAAGTTTGTGCACTTCACAGGTGCGCACTCGCAATTTCATTGTAAATTTCTCCCAACTCCGCATCCCAGACATCTTCCAACTGTTCAAGACCGTACGAACACATCGCAACTAAATGCCTATTGATATGCAACTTTTACTTTTTACAGTTCTGCCATTATTTGCCATATTTTTCACTTTTTGTGAAAATTTTCATCAAGACAAGCCGAACAGCTGATTTATTTTGGGCAAATGACAAATTGCACATATGACCGTGGAAACACCATCATCCACATTTTTGAAATGTGACATTTTTCGGCTGTAGTGGAAACAGGCTATAAATCAACTTAATGCAGCAATCGATGTCAAGAATGACATTTTCATAGTAAATGGGATTCTGGAATCAATATCAAGCAACTAGCCACACAAGCAGTGAATAGTATACAAATTGAGAGCAGACCACAGCTGTCAACAACTCAGAAACAACTTATAGAACGTATCACCAAGATTCATGCAGAACTATTCGCTGAGCCCGAGCTAACTTATACCACAGCTGTAGAAGGCAAGATTAAGACCACATCAGACACACCGGTATATAGCAAGCATTATCCTTACCCCGCTTCCCTAAGAACAGAAGTAGAGGAAAAGATTAATCAACTGTTGGACTGTTGGTATAAGACCCTCACGGTCACCCCCTATAATGCACCCGTATGGCTAGTACCAAAGAAAGCTGACGCATCCGGAGAGAGGAAGTATAGAATATTCATAGATTATAGAAAATTGAACGCGGTAGCAGTATCAGATCGGTACCCGATTCCGGAGATTGGGGAGATTATCGCACAATTGGGCGAAAATAAATACATATCGGTGCTCGATCTGAAAAGCTGCTTTCATCATATCCCCCTCAGGGTAAGAGACATATATCGATGATATTATAGTTTTCAGTCAATCAGAAAGTGAGCACACTCAAGATTTCGAGGAAATATTGTCTACCTTGGCCAAAGCCAATATAAAGGTTCAAATCGACAAATGCTAGTTTTTAAGACCAATTTTTAGGTTTCACTATTTTCGCTATATCTCCAATAAAGTAAAAATAACATTTGACCATAATTGCATAGAAGCTTTCCAGAAAATTAAGAATACATTGGTTTCACATGACGTGAACTTGCATACCCAGATTTCAAGAAAGAGTTTCAACTCACAACAGATGCTTCGAACTACGCCATCGGCGCGGTACTAGAACAAAATGGAAGACCCATTACATTAATTTTACGTACGCTATTAAACACAGAAGAGAACTACGCCACAAATGAAAAAAGATGTTGGCGATAGTATGGGCGCTTCAAAGCCTATGTATGGACCTTTACGGTACCTCCAAATCACACCGATCATCAGCCTATAACCTTCGCATTAAGCAGTAAAAACCACAATAGAAAGCTCAAAAGGTGGAAAAGCTACCTTGAAGAGTACAACCACGAACTCCGTTACAAGCCAGGAACTTCAAATGTAGTAGCCGACGGTCTTTCTAGGAATCCTACCGGTGCGCAGATCAATAGTACCACAGCCACAATACAGAGCGACGATAGTTCTTCACATAATCTGATTCCAGCTATAGGTCGGGGCACCTATCAATGCGTTCAAAAACCAACTTTTGCTATTAACCTCGGAAGAAGAATTTTATAAATTCAAATTACCTTTTCCGCACTATCACAGGCATACTGTCAAAGAAGACTTGTTGAAAATATTAAAAAATTAATGGAAAGGCTCGACCCTAAATTAATAAATGGCTTATTTACTTCCGAGAGGATAATGGGAAAAATCCAGAATATCTACCCCATTCACTTCAGTAGTTACAAGATCAGATCACATAGCTCAGGTAAAGGACGTAACATTAGAATCAAACCAAACAGAGATCATAAGCAAAGAATACTTGCAAGCTCATAGAAACCCAATAGAAAATAAAATACAAATACTAAGTAAATATTCCCTGCTTACCGTCTTTTGGGGCATTTGACACCACGAACGGCAATGCACTCAAAAGCTACAGCGACAACGGCAGTAGCGGCAGCGACAACGTCAGCGGCGACAGCAGCAGCGGCAGCAATAGTCTTTAAGCTAAGTTTATTATATATTTAGTTTTAGTTCCATTTTGTATATAAACGGATATATTTTTCTCCATCTTTAACATAAAGATATTCTAATTCATATTTTTTTAAATCAAAAGATGAGGTGTTTGGAAAATTTGTGGAGTTTAAGAACATAACGGAGCGACAGATTGGGCATAAGATAAAGGCACTAAGGAGCGACAATGGCCGTGTGTAGTACGTCAACAAACGGTTTGATTAGTATCTCAAGAAGCATGGCATTTTGCGTCAATTGACAATTCCATATAGCCCTCAACATAATGGTGTGGCCGAAAGAGCTAACCGGAATATTGTCGAGATGGCAAGAAGTTTGCTGCATGCAAATATGGGTCAACATCTGTGGGCAGAGGCAGTGCAGACTGCGTGCTATATACGAAACAGGTCGCCAACAGCAGCCCTGGTTGAAAACAAGTCACATGAGGCGTGGTGCGGCAGGAAACCCAACGTGCACGGTATGCGCACATTTGGATCAGTGGCCGTTTGATTAGATAAGACTAGTCACGGCAAATTCTAAGCAAAAGGAAATAAATAATAATGTTTTGTTTAAGGACCCTTGGGATTCAGCGTATATCGACTGCCCAGATTTAGCTGAAACTATCTCCGTTGTGGTAAAAGTTCTGCCACAAAGTGAGGAACAGCAATCTGATAGGTGGAGTGAGGATGGCATAACTGTGATAGTCAACGACAACTGGCTGAACCATCGGGATATACAGGAATACATACTCATCAATTTTTCTGCACAAAATTTTAAGTGCATTATTTGGCAAAAAAAAATTGTTATCGCAAAATAGCGGTAGTTGGTTATCTAGACACCACTTTTTTTTGCATCAATTCTCTTGGACGTTGATGTACTACATTCAAGTGACCCAACGACACCAAGCAATGGCTTGTTAACGCGCGGACCCAGGCAAAATGCAACCATCCTCCCGCCCAACCGACCGAGGGGCGCACCCATAGCGTGCGGTAACGAAAATCGCTGACAGATAAATAATTACAAGCTAAATAAAAGTTCTACATAAATTAGAACAATAGACAAAAAGTAACTATTGATTACACAGATAACATAAAAGTAAAGTTTGAGTATGGAAAAAGACGTAGCATTACATATAATTAGAACAAAATACGAAAAGGGCTATGGATAGCATAATTAGTATTACAAGTTTGAAGAGGAAGAAAGTTTCTAAAATTTGTGATCGGAACTGCAAGACTAATTTGGCCGATTAATTCAGAAGAATCAATTTCCCCATTAATTGTTTGTGTAAGAAAATTACACCAAGCATGGTTATACGATCAGAAAGAAATGGAAGATTTATTGCTAAAAGACTAATACGATAGGAAGGCAAGCGAGTATTAGGATTCCAGTTAACACCCCGGAGTGCGAAGAGCAGAAATTGTTTTTGTACCGATTCTATTATATTTAACATCATCGGCATACATCAGCACCCGAGAGTGATTTATGACAGAACCCGTGCTGGCAGAGTGAAATTATAGATCTACACAGGTGTTGAAGTTAAGAAGTTATTAATTTCTCAAAAATCTTAGAAATACCTCTATAGTTCTCGACGTTAGACTTGTTTCTTTTTTATGGAGAGGAATAATAAATTATTCTTTCCAAATGTTAGGGAAAGAGCACAACTCCACAGATAATTGAAAAAGAATAAATAATGGCTTAAAAATAATTTCAGCACAGTACCTAAGCACGCAGCCTGGCACGTCATCAGGTCCCGGTGAAAATACGGGCTAAATGGCTTTTAAATCACGTAGAAGCGAACTTTCCGTGAATAAAGTTCCAAAAATGCAATTGGAGTTATACACATGATAAGGATAAGGCGAAACCATTTGATAAGGTTGTGAACTATAAGTCGTTTGAAAAAACTCGGCAAAACATTGGGCGATAGCCTGATCGGATTCTGCTATCGATTTTTCAAAATAGCGGTTGATGACCTAAGCTTCGCATTAAGAAAGTTGTAAAACCTTTTAGGATCCCGCTGAAACTGTAACCGACAGCTTCTAATTATTATTGCAGTGTATATTAAGTACAGAGAAGCTAGATCGGGAAATCAAATAGCGAGAGAAATACAAGAGCCAGATTCCTTGAACTTTTGTACAATCTCGACTTTATATTTTTTAAGTTTATTAATTTCCGCGTAACCACACAGGCTTTTTAGACCAACGCGACACAAATGTCAAATAATTAGTTTTAATAAGAGTAAAAAATATAGAATTGCGCTATCTATGCCTCTACGCAAGTAAAGCTGGGACCAGTCAGTTTGGGATAGTAGCTGAGCGAGTTTAATAAATAATAATAATTAATAATTAATAATTTTCCGCTCTGCAGTTTTACTACATGGACTTAGCACCCTGGCAGGTAAGTCAATCAACACCTCCAAATTTGGGTGATAGGGATCTCCAGGAAGGGATATAGACGGGAGACAGATAAGGACGGATCCAAGACAAAACAAGTAAGAATGTTATAGTCGAGTATACCCGACTACGTAACTCCCTGTACCCAGGTCTAAAACATTCAATCGCAAATTTATCAAAATCGGAACTCGATGACGAACGATGACGATGACGAACGACGGTAGAGTGAAAGAAATACTAGCAGCACAATGCAGAGATGAGCGAGACTGATCGAAGAGCTGATACTTATCGATATTTTATCGAAGAGGCCAATTGGCTGCGCGCCAACAGTCAATTTTTGAATTTTGATGCATAGTCTGCACTATGCAGAGCATTGATAACAATATGTTTCAAGAAAATAAAGTCATGCAGATGGCGCATGTCTCACAAAGAAAAATGTCAAGCAGATCAGGTGCTTAAAATTTATCGTATGGTTTGCGTACCGATAAGCAATTATGAAACCATATGGGCTTGTGTTGCTTAAAAGCGACATGACGACATCAGCTGATGCCGTGTGTTTTGGTATGTCGTGACGTCACGAGTACAAGAGCCGCTGCACTTTCGCGCTCGCTCGCACACATGGTTAAGCCTTAAGTACTTAATAGAAAATGCACGCGCTTCGCGCTCGCTCGCCCATATGTACATACATATGCTGAAGCCTTCATGTTGCTGCTTGCCAAGCCTGCAGTACTGACTCTTGTTTGTTGAATAACTTCCGTGTTTATTATCCGATTGATTTGAAATTTGAACAGAAGATTAAGAGTGACTTAAGTAATATACATGCCAAATCCCAAAGCTTTATCTTAAAATTTGTGTCTGTAAAACGTTTTTATCGAATTGCGGAGAACGGGTGGAGATATTTGAAATTGGAAACAAACTTGATCTGCGTATGGTATACAGGAACCTACATTTCAAATTTGGTGTCTCTAGCTTTTATAGTTGCTGAGATCGACGCGTTCATCCGGACAGACGGACATGGCCAAATCAAAATCTCTTTTGATACTGATCAAGAATATATATATACATTATAGGGTCGGAGATGTCTCCTTCTGCCTGTTACATACATTTGTACAGATGTAGTACCCCCTTTTACCCATTTTATGGGTACAGGGAGTAAAGAGAGCGGCTGATGTATGTAAAGGTGCAGCCAGATATGTTTTATATGGATTTGTAGGTTATCATTGCGTGGTCACACCTATGGTCAAAACGCGCGCAAATAGTTCAACAAAGAGAAAAAAATACTGACCTTTCACTTGATTCTGACATGGAGCCGTTTATATGTGGGACCACAGGACCCCATTCTACAAGTTAAGGAACAACAAAAATGATTTTTGGGAAAAATTAGCTGAGGACATTAACCATGTTTTCAGAATATATTAATCTGCCTTTTATCGAAATGTTGGCAATCACTTGACAAAATACATTTTGGATTTTTTTCCTGTCAGTATTTTTCTATTCGACCTATTGATTCTCACAATTTACTGACTTATTCACCTGCCTATTCAAAAGCCTATTATTTCATAATTATACTGTATTTTCATTTTGATTATTTTTATATTTTTCTTACTTCAATATACAAACAGATTTAAAAGGAAAAGCTTACGGAGTCCGGTTTATTTATTCGCTTTTCGCTTTTTAAATTTAAATGTTAGCTTGACTTGTCTATGTAATTGTTTTCTTGATGCTGTTATCTACTAGGGTCTGCATGACTTCTTTCATAATATGAGCTCAAATTAATGAATGAGTGAGTGCGAGGCACACAATGAAATGATTTGTATGAGTATGAGTGCCGTAGAGTCTCAAAGGTATCGGCATTCTGTGAAAGTGAGTAAGAATGAATGAAAGTGTCAAGCGTAAAGAATGAGTTTGCAATTGCCGAAGTCATACGAATGATTCGACATTTTGTGTGCCGAGTGAATGCATTCTTTCACTTTGTTTTAAGTTTTTGTCTTGGTAGGTTTTGACCAGCGCATTACATTTGGCCATTAAAGAGAAGTCACGATGGAGTATATAAATTAATCGAGAAGAAAGGGCGAAGCAAAGTTTGGGAATTCTTTTCTAAGATACTAAAAGACAGTGGTAATAAAGAGGTTGGACGTTGTAGCCTGTAAGATGTGCTTCACTGTCAAAGAACGTTTATTTTTACTGTTAAATTGAGATTTTTCTAAATGTCCTTCGCATGTTTCTGCTATACATTATGTCTTCTCGATGCTTTCTGATCGAGACTCTCTTGTAGTTCTTGGTGCTTTTAACATTGGCGGAACTACCTGGACTTCTTGTCCTGACTCCATCGTGTTGACTTGTTAGTTTTGTGTATTTCTTACGGTTGATGAAAATAGTCAAATTCAACATAATGCATTTTAATCTAAATATTTCGCCGGGCAACGCTGGCGTTTTACCAGCTAGTATATTATAGTTTTTAAGTATTTGCCACAATGTAAATTCGCAAAAGGTATGGTGGCCCTAACAAGGATTGCTTGGAATATCATCATTCATGCAGCCATGGACGACTACTGGACCTTCAAACACCGAGTGGAAGCAACGTGGTCTTCAGTATTGGCCATAAAGAAAGGGCTGACAAACGACACTCATACGAAGACAATAATGTCACTGCTGCAAAACAAAGCTAAGCGGCTACGGCGGAATGACGACATTATTAAACAAAACCAGGCTCGGAGAGCACAACGGGTACCGAGAGCTCCACTAAAGACTTTTGGAGCTATCTATCACTCAATATTTGGGTTGATGGATGAAGATGCGGAAGTGCTGCTTCAAAAGGTTCAGCAAAGCAGAAACAACGAAAACAATCTCCTCGACCTGATACGCAACCAGCCGTCAATCCAAGATGCCACCGGTCAATTAATGAAGATGCAAAATTACGTCATTTGGAACAACTTTAACATTGTTAACAAAACAATGCACGCTATGGAGAACGCAATGAACTCTTAACTCAATTTCAATGTGTTCCTCACAGCATTCGAAACCTTGTCAATGGGCATGGATGCCTTAGAACATTTGCAACGGGAAATTATTGCGGTTATCTGGAACATGAACGGAATTTTTTTTTGGAAAACTTAATTCCAATTATCGAGTTCCAGCAGCAGACCCAGAAAATATTACTGAATATGACTGAGAGTCCAGCTTCCAGACCTTGACTCCATCCAACTTGTGAAAATCTCGAAGATAACGTCTAGAACAACGAGCTCCGTCATTTTGTTTAATATCAAAATTCCGTTGATAAGCCACAAAAGACTTAGAGCCTACAAAATTTATCCGCATCCGCATCGCTTTGTGAGTAGCAAGTCCCAATTCAAGCACATTTTGATGGATGACATAAAAACATTATACTACGGAATGACGGAAGGCGATTGGGATCACTGCCTCAAGATGGAATGCCTAATCCTATCAAAGCATCCGTTGTACAACGTCAACCCCGCAACCAGCTGTGAGGTGTTGCTACTTCTGAAAAAGACGACGGTTCCGGCGACCTGTTACATCAATGTGATGCAGCCTGAAAACTTCTCGTCTCAACTGAAAAGGCCAAATTCATGGTTATTTTCCATACCGACAGAGATAACGGCAGATATATACTGTAAAAGAAATCTCACTTCGATCGAGTTATCAGGCCAAGGTGTTCTGCAGCTCGACCCAGGATGTTATCTGCACTCCGACGACGTCAATCTGTGGGCGTATGACGAAGTAACGACTGATGTAAAATTTTGGGTGCCACAAGTGAATCTATCAACACAATTGCCTGTGGTGTTGATGGCGGTGTTAAGGTGGAAGGAAAGCTTAAGTCTTTCAAGATACTGGAATTGCCTCGTCAAGGGCAGATTCTGGGCTTTCCTGTCGACCTGGACTTTAACAATGCAGCCCACTGCAGCATAAGCATGACTACAGGACAACTGCTCATTGGAATTGCCGCTATCGCCTACATTTTATTTAAACGAGATTGTCAGATGCCGACAGAATTTTTGCCCGCAACGATCGCCCTACCACGCATAGGATAGCATTGTATTAATATAATTTGTGATTGTTGGCGCATTTTATATTATTAGTGAATTGCATTTTGGGTTTCTTGTTGCTGACCTTTGCTGCATTTGTACCACTCGTAAATTATGAAGGAAGAATGCCGTGCAACTGCTTGGACTGCGAAGCCCCAATTACGAGCCAGAGGTACTGTGCTCAAAATTGAAAGTTTCAATAGAAAAAAATTCTATTTGGCATTGTCCTGTGCTTAAACTTTTAATTCTTGACACTACGTAAATAGTGTCGCGTTGACATACATACATATTTACACACACATCTATATACATACATATACATACATATTTACACACACATCTATATATGTACATATATAAAAGATTTCAACCTGACTGACTGACTGGTGACATTTGGGCAGACCAAACGGTACAAGCCTGCAATTTTTACAGTACCTTCTTATTATAAAGTTAGGTGAAACTGTCCAAAAAAAATGGTTAAATATATATCGGAAAGTATAAGAAAATTGTATGAAAATCTCGGTATGCGCCAGCTGCTGCATAAAAACGTGAAAGAGCAAAAGAGATACAAATTTCTCTCTTGAGTTGCTCTCTTGGCCTTAAAACTTATAAGTGCGACTGAAATCGCTATATTGCTTATGTCTCTCAACACTGACTATGCTTTGCTATCGATCTACGGTAGATGGCGCGCTGCTGCTAGAGTCAATTATTTTTGTGTATCCTAAAGTGAGTTGATAAGGCCGTTGTAGTTCATTTTAATAATTATATTACATTCTTTATTAAAATTCTCCTCCTACGCGTTTCGGCGTTTGTTACGCCTTCTTCAGGGAGTCTGGTTTTACATGCATATAAAAGACATTTACATACATATAAAGATTTTAACAAACATTTCGATTTACATTAAAATACATACATTAAACTTATTGTAGTATTTCCTACAGTGTCGTCATTGTTCCTACGTCTAAATCGCACTTTTGTTTATGTTTATCCATCGTCGTTTTATTTCTATCGTCTTTGCGCGTCAAGTTTTGTTTGTCAACTGCTATTGCTGCCGCGTAAATGAAGTTTGTCTTTTCAATGTCTTCTTTGTGGTTTACAGTGTTCTCCCCTTGTTGTTGTATTCGTAGGCTCTCTAGCGTCAGTCTTGTTCGTTCTCTTCTCTCAAAGTCTAATATTTTGGTGTTGTCAAAATCAGCTGTGTGTCCTGTTGTTGTGATATACTGCGCAAGTGCTGTTGTCATTTTCCCTTTGTTTGCGTCTTATGTTCTTATGTTCTGCAATTCTTGTGCCTAGCGCGCGCTTTGTTGTTCCTATATATACTCCGTTGCATCTTTCACCTTCTTTTCCATTGCACTTGATCTCATATATGACGTGTTGTTGTTTGTCTTTTTGTATTTTGTCTTTCGTGTTCGTAAACAAATTTCTTGTGTTTGTATGTGCTTTGCACGCGTACATTAGGTGTTTGGAATGTGCGTCTGGAACTATTTTGGTTATTGTTTACCGATTTGTTAAATTATTTATGTATGGTACACTAATGTATTGCTTATCTTTTTCTGTGTCTGTATTTACTTTTTGACTTATCGTCTGATCGGCTTATCCCGATGCAAACATTTTTGTGTACCATTTGAATAAAATCCTACCTTTGGTGTTCTCTAGTTCTGTGTCCAAATATGCAATTTTGTTGTTATTTTCCTTTTCGATCGTGAATTGTATCTTTTTGTGTTGATTATTTATATATCAGTATATCAAGAATGACCAATGTATTATACATGCCAAATCCCAAAGCTAAATCTATAATATATATCTATATATGTGGCTGTAAAACGTTTTTATTGAATAGCGGGGCAATGGGGGGAATATCTCGGATCCAAAATAAACTTGACCTGCTCCCGCTATACACGAAGCTACATTCAAAATTTGGTGTCTCTAGCTATTATAGTTGCTGAGATCCTTGCGTTCATACATACGGACAGACAGACGGACAGACAGACGGACATGGCCAAATCTAAATCTCTTTTGATACTGATCAAGAATATATACACTTTATAGGGTCGGAGATGTCTCCTTCTGCCTGTTACATACTTTTGCACAAATCCAATACCCCCTTTTTACCCATTTTATGGGTACAGGGAGTAAAAAGATCAAGCATTTTATGTAAAGATACAATGACATCCCAAATAAATTATCAATAAAATCGTGATGAGATGTGGAAGTCAACACGCCGGAGTCAGGACTTGAAATCCAGGTAGTTCCGGCAATATTAAAGTTACCAAGAACTACAAGAAAGTCACGGTCAGAAACCAAAGAGGAGACAGATTGTATAGCAGAAGCATGCAAATAATATAAGGAAATATCGGAAGAAGGCGGAATATAAGAACAGGTGACAAGAAAACAAACACTGGAGATAATCAATTTTACAGCAACAAATAATAACTACAGAACTATCGGTAATTACTATCTCCGAAGATAAATCAGCGTCAACAGCAATTAGAACACCAACACCACGACGAGTAGTGCGATCTTTTCTATGAATGGAGAATTTGTTGGACGGGAATTCAGAATTAAGGATGTCGGGCCTTAACCATGTTTCAGAAAAGGCATCGACATGGAAAGGAAAGGTTAGGCTATTTAGGTAAAGATTACTAAGTTTACTACAATGACCTCTTACATTCTGATAGCCCAGTGAGAGGGAGGTTGTAAGTTTTTTGAACTATCAGAGATGACAAGTGGTGGCTTAGAACTACCACCAGAAGGAAGTAAAACCGGTGGCCGATTTTTCTTTTTTGCAGTATATTCCTTAATAACTAAGTGGTCAGGCCAGAATTCTTTGTAACAAATATTGTTAAAATGTTCAGCCGGAACAATTATTTTAAAAGACGAGATTTCCCGAGGAGTATTCTGATGGTTAAGTACGTGCATTGCGAATAATTATTGGCTATTCACTTGGTGCCCAAGCGGTAGGTTTTCGTACGAAATATTCAGTTGTACTATGCACAGAATTAACTGGAATCATTGTATAACCGGAGAGTAAATAGGTAATCTTAATTTTTTCGTCGAAATTTTATCTATTTAAAAAATGTGCCAGCATAGCTATTACGGTATGTTTACGGTTTTGACCAGCACAACTATCGTAATATAGACCAATGTTCGTAGCTGTTTTCTTTTGGTCTACGATCATTAGATATTTATAAAGATCTGACTCATTGCAGAAATATAGAAAAATATGCGTTGGCACATACTATAAGACATGTAGTCGATTTTTTAAGGAACTATAAGGATTTCAGATATCGTATTTTAACAGGTGAAGCGTTTTGGAATATAGAACAATTTTCATCAAAATATCATATTCGAAAAAGTCGCATATACGATCAAATTGCGCAAAGAGTTCGATATAATAAAAAATGTACTGATAAATTTTGAAAATTCAATAAGAAAAAATAAGAGTACCAAAACCAAAATGTTTCGTGCCAATTAATTGTCAACGGCTGTACACTATGTTACAATATCTGTATAAACAAAAAATTTTTCATGCGCAAAATCATTTTTCAGCCGATGGTTCCTGTTCCTGCTTGTTCCTGTGTAAGCTATAAGATATAATAATCGGGTGTTGGTAAAAATGTATAAAGAACAACATCTAAAGAGCATATCGAAACCTAAAATTGCGAGTTTGGTTGCCATACCTTAAAAAACAAAAAAGTTTATAATAAAACTCAATTTTGACCGATTGTTCCTATGGCAGCTAAACAATCCGATACGGTCCTCTTTTAATAAAATTTTGTAAATTTCATAAACTATGTCGACACTCTGATTTTGTAAGGTTAGTCAGCATAAGAAAAAAACAGTTTTTACACAAAAACATAATTGTCCACCGATGGTATCTAAGGCAGGTATATGTTACAGTGGTCCGACCATTTATCGAAATGTACTGCCTAATACTTTGTTGTGACGTTGACGTACTAACGAGCAGTACAATTAAGTGGCTCAACGACAAGCACCAAGCACTGGCTTGTTAACGGCAACGCTGCTCGAAAATGCCGAGATCTATGCTCATTTTCGCCCAATCTAACAAAAAAAACTAAATCGTTCTTCACGCTGGTGTATCTGAGACACGAAACATATCATCGCACGCCTTACGATAAATGACCAGCTGTCCAAGCTCAAGTTCTTAATCGATACTGGCGCCGACATCTCCGTTTTGCCAGTCTTCAAAAATTCAAAACAAAATCCAAGCGCAACACATTATTATTCGCAGCCAATGGATCGCCAATACAAGCGTATGGAGAAAAACGCCTGTTTATTACTCGGCCTACGAAGAAACTTTACCTGGACATTCGTCGTTGCAAACGTCAACTGCGCCATTATAGGATCCGATTTTTGCAACATTTCGACTTGCTTGTTGATATTAAACGACACAAATTCATCGATCGTGCAACACGATTCTAAAAGAATCGAAGTGTTGTGCCGCACGAAATAACGTGTGTGTCAGTCCAAGTGATGTACTTGAGTGTATACTAAAATTAAGTCAAATGCTATTGGTTTTGATGACCTCAATCCTAAATTTATTAAAATTCTACTTCCCAAAATACTAAGCTACTTAACACATATTATAAACACCGCCTTCACTACATCTACCTTTCCCGACAAATGGAAAGAAGCAAAAATTATACCTATACCAAAATCGAATAGTGACGAATACAGATCAATATCCATTTTACCATTTCTGTCAAAGGCTTTTGAAAATTTAATGGCAAAACAAATAAACCGATTTTTTGAAAACAACCAACTGCTTAATGATAAACAATCGGGCTTTAGAAAAAATAGAAGCTGTACTACAGCCATTACTAAAATAGCTGAAGATATTAGGGAACGACTTGACAATAATGATGTAACGTTTTTGACACTACTTGACTACAGCAAAGCATTTGACACAGTTGACCACAATATACTCTTAACTAAACTCTCTAATTTATATAATTTCTCCAGTACAGCTGTAAGTCTCTTGTCTTCGTACCTTGTTGATAGATGTCAAGCTGTCGTCTCGTCAAATATATGTTCTCCTTTGTGTCAAATAGGCGTGGTGTTCCGCAAGGATCAGTTCTTGGCCCCTTACTGTTTGCCATTTATGTTAATGACCTGCCCGATTCTGTGACTAACTGTAGTGTTCAAATGTATGCTGATGATGTCCAAATGTATGTAAGTCGTCCTCTGTGTGAAATTAATGAATGTGTTAGTATTTGCAACAGCGATTTAGAAAAAATTAGCGTTTTGGCAAATAATAATGGACTTGGCCTTAATCCACGAAAATCCAAATGTATAGTAATCCATAAGAAAAACCTTTGCACTACACCATTGCTAAGCCTTATGATAGATGGCATACCAGTAACTTACACGGACTATGCAAATAATTTAGGCTTCACCTTCAATAAAACGCTTACATGGAGCAATCATATCAATAAGGCTGTTGGGAGAACTTATGGACTATTAAGAACATTGTGTTTAACACAGCACTTTTTGCCTATCGAAATAAAATTATTAATTGCCAAGACGTGCTTAATACCGACCCTTCTATATGGGGTAGAAGTATTTACAAACTGTGATGCGGCTAGCAAACGAAAAATTAGCGTGTGTTATAACAATATAGCGCGCTTTGTCTTTGATCTAAAGCGATATGACCACGTTTCATGTTATGCCCTTAAATTAGCTGACCTTGATATAACCAACTTGATGACTTTTAAAACACTAATCTTCCTGCACAAAATAATATATACTAAAGAACCCGCATATCTTCACGAAAAAATTAGATTTGCTACGTCCACGAGGACGAACAATCTAGTGTGCAATAGGCATAAGACGTTAAATTCAGAAAGACAACTCTTTATATATGCTATTCGCACCTGGAATCAACTTCCCCATCCTTCAAAAACTATTTATGGCGCCACGCAATTTAAGATAAAACTAAAGGCTCACCTACAGAACAATACTCAATAATAATTATTTTAACTGTGAACGATAACTTTAAACTCAAATTATATGAACTATGTACTTATTTTATATGTTAAATCGAAAAAAAAACTAAATGTAAAATTTATGTTATAAAATATGTTTAATTATAGTGACTAGTGCCCTAACTTATAAGCTTTAGCTTGTAGCAGTAGGAATAAAAATAAATAAATAAATAAGTTAACGCACAAGGTAACGCATCTGATCCATAATTTAGCGACGATCAACGCAAATAGGCAACCAATTACTTCAAAAGTAACGCATTTCATCACCACGAATGGCCAACTTACGCATGCTCGTGCTAAGCAGCCAAGAAATCGAATATCTACTGCAAAAAGGCATCTGCCGTCCCTCTAAAAGCAATTTGTGCAGTGGGCTAGCACCTAGTCAGAATGGCTAGTGGTGAATGCCGACCTTGCGGCGACTACCGAGCCTTAAACGACATTACGATTCCTGATAGATATCCATTACCATACTTACACGACGTGTCCAACATATTGTAAGCAAAACAATATTTTCAAAAATCGACCTACAAAAAACTATCATCAAATTCCAATAAAACTATGCGATATTCCAAAAATGGCTAAAATTTCACCTTTTGAATTGTTCGAATTCATGTTCATGAATTTTGGGCTGAGAAACGCTGCGACAACTTTTCAACGACACATTAATGACGATATTCTCATAGCTTCTGAATCAGACGAACAGCATTCTCAGCATATCCATTTAATTCTCGAACAACTTCGCCAATCGAAACTCGCTGTTAACTTTGAAAAGTGTCAATTCGGTAAAAATTAAATTAACTTTTCTCGGTCACATTAGCTCCAATGGACTCAAACCGCCTGTAAAAAAATTCACACGATACGAAACTACAACAAACCGCAGTTCGCCAAGGATCTTAAAAGTTTCTTGGCATGTTCAACTTTAACGCCTGTTTATACCACGAGCAACTCGTAACCAACAAATTCTGCAACTTTTGATTCAAGGCAATAAAAAAAAACGATAAAACTATCATTGATTGGTCACACGAAGCAGAACGTGCATTCGAATCTTGCGAAAACGAGCTAGAAAACGCTACATTATTGAATCACATGTCACCCAACGCACAATTAACAATTACAACCGACGCATTCAATGATGATATGGGAGCTGTATTGCATCAAATCAACAACAGTCAAACTCAACCGCTCAGATTTTTCTCTAGAAAATTTACATCCTCGCAACAAAAATACGATCGCGAACTGACAGCCATATATCAAGCTATTTTGCACTTCAAGTACGCACTGGAGGGCAGAGAGTTCACAATCTTCACCGACAATAAGCCATTAATTTTCGTGTTCAAGCAAAGCAGCGAAAAAGCATCACCACGACGAGCCCGTCAACTGGATTTTATAAGCCAATTCAGTACCGACATACGTCACCTACCTTTCGCACCCTCGTTGAAGAAAAAAACATTCATTGTGCCACCCTGGCATTAAAACGACAAAGAGGTTGGTAGCCGGTCACTACGTTTGGCCATCGATTCAAAAAGATGTGGCGACAATTATTCGGTCGTGCATCCCGTGCGAAAAAGCCAAAATTCAGCGCCATACACAATCACCTTTGGCCAATTACGCTGCCGTCGACACACGCTTTGAGCATATTAATATCGACATCGGTGGCCCATCGCCAACATCAAATGGTTACAGACATTGTCTGACTTGTATCGATCGTTTCACGAGATGGCCCACAGTAGTTCCTATGGTCGACATAACCGCACAAGCAGTTGCGAACGCACTTATTTGTGGCTGGTTTGCATGCTTTCGAATTCCGCTTCGAACAACTACAGATCTAGGACGCCAATTCGAGTCAGCCATTTTTCGCGAGTTAGCTAACATGTTTGGGATCAAACACCTTCGCACGACGGCCTACCACCTACAGGCAAATGGCATAATAGAACGTTGGCACCTATCACTAAAAACAGCTATAAAATGTTCCGATCCACTCAACTGAAGTACAGCGCTTCCTCTTATCGTTTTTGGCTTACGAACAGCCATAAAAAGCGACATTGGCCTCAATCCCGTCGAAATGGTCTACGGCGGTGGAGTTTTTGACGCCGCGAACCTACCGTTCTAGTGAAACCGAGTTCGCCATAGAGTTACAACGAGCAATATCAAACTTGCCGATCTCGAAACCGTCATGCCATCACGTTCCACAAACATTATAAAATAGCCAGCTTTGGTAGATTGCAAATTTGTATTTGTCAGAATGGAGCGAGTAAGAACGCCGTTGGAACCGAACTACGAAGGACCTTTCGAGGTTGTTACAATATACGACAAATACTTTGTCCACAAAATGCAGCATAGAAACACCAATGTCTCAATCGACCGTCTAAAAGCCGCATATATATTCGATACAACGACACCTTCAACCGCTGTAATCGATCCAACAACAGCTACAAACGAGCCAAAAATTTCAAGCGAACCAACAACATCTGCAAGCGACTCAACAGTGACAGAAACATCAACGTCACCAATGGAACAACGCACAAGATCTGGAAGACGAATTACATTCCCAGCTAAATATTCATCCATATTCGAGTATTAGACGGGGGTATTGTGGCATCTTGCATGTGTCATCCTAAAATACTTATTAATTTACTTGAAATAATCGATAGTTCAATAAACCAAAACGATACTCATCTTTAGACAATAAGATTATCTCTAGCGATCTCACATATATATACACACATCGACATAGTAGACGTTTGGGTACACCCATTGTTAACTACGTTTAAGTTATATAGAGCCCTTCAGGGAATTTCGTAGTTGGGTATACCCGACTAGAGCATTCTTACTTGTTTTATATTAAATTTTAACAATTATAACATAATGCTTAACTATTTATACATAATATATGTATATAACAAGAATGCAATTAATTATCTTCATCTGTTTCATTTAAAGAGTCTCTCACTTGAATAGAATTGTTATGACCAAGGTATTCACAATGAAACTCTTTTGGAATACTTTTTTTTTGTCCCAAGTGCCTTTAAATCGTGTTTACCTACCATGTTCGTTCAGCAAAATTATAAGTTTTTTGGTTTTCTTTTATTCACATTCCTACTTTCAGTTATTTCATGTCGTTTACGTTATTTTCGCGGGCATGAAGAAGCTTGTGTGTCGCTTGCGTTATAATTGTTAGGCGGATATCTCAGTTATTATACTTTCTTTCATAGAATG
This sequence comes from Hirtodrosophila confusa, assembly GCA_035043065.1. Lineage (NCBI taxonomy): Eukaryota > Metazoa > Arthropoda > Insecta > Diptera > Drosophilidae > Hirtodrosophila > Hirtodrosophila confusa. The sequence continues at coordinate 79,482 of JAWNNI010000172.1, forward strand.
TGTGATTCGCACATTACACACTGTAGCAACTCAGCGAGTACACAACGAAGAGAGAAAAAGCAGACTCCACAGAGACTCTCTCATGATAATAAAGATTTTCGTAACAGTATGAGAGCGCATCATGCGAAATGACTCGAGTCACACGACAGCTTAACTTAGAAATATGAACAACTTATAAGGAATTTAAATTATCATTTGAAGAACACAGATACTTAAGTCGTTTTGAATGCGTGCACAGTTTGATTTCTGACTGTAATCCAAATCATCAATCGTCTTCATTCGAAGTGGTTTACCCTTAACAACATAATTGTTTAACCTTCGCCTTAGCATAATTAGGTGTGATAATTGAAACAAGGTTAAGTTTTCGAAGGAATGGGAAAATGTTAGAAATACTATTTTTGCATCGGGTATCCTGGAAACAGGATAATCTTTTATTTTCGATTTTTATAAAACAAAATCATAGAAGTCTTATTTTCAATTATTATTATAATAATTTTTTTTATCAGGAAAGCGCACCAGAAGAACAAGTGGTTTTATCACAAGTGGAAAATCAGTCGACGAGTCGGATGGACGGAGCATCCCAAAGCACATGCTCTCTTTCAAGCGAGTTTCTTAACACTATTGAGGTGTATTCTGAAAATGAGGAGTCCGATGACGACGATGATCAGGAATTGAAATTGGCGATCACAGAAATTCACGGATACTCTCCTAAGCCAATTGGTCTTCAGGATGATATATTTTGAAATATTATTTCTTAAATTAAATAAATAAAAGTAGAAAATATAACATTTATTTTCAATTCTTATAATAAAAATTTAAATAACCTTTATTTTCATTTTTATAATAAAAATTTAGATTATTATAATAAAAATTGAAAATAATTTCTATTCTTAAATTCTTATTATAAAAATCTACAAATAACTTTAATTTAATCTTTTTTTTTTTTTTAAATTATAATATTTACGGTCCCTGGTAGATAATGCATAAGCACGGCTTTGGTAACTACTACCTCACTCATTTACTGAGTGGGCATGACTGTCTCGGGCAGTACCTACACAGGATCGGCGGTTCGAAAAGGAGAGACTCCGGCTTAGCTCGGTGGTGGGTCTGACACTCACTGAGCAGAACCTGATTGAGGAGATGCTTGCAAGTTCAGAGGATTCGACTGAAGTGTGCAATTTTTCAGCGCTTGCAATGCAAGAGCTACGCAGAGTGGAGCGGGAGAGACACAAACCCTTGCAGATGCTGCACGCGCCCCCGCGAAGGAAAAATTTACGGCCGTACCGCAGGGGCTAGGCATTGTTGTTTTAGTAGATATAATTAGTTTGTGTAAGAAAATAAACGATTTAAAAAAATAAAAAAGTACAAGCCACACTGAATATAATTCATCACAAGCCTATATACATATAAAGTCTTTCCGATTGTTGTGAGGCACTTAAATTTAACCTAAAAACAAGTAAGAATGCTATAGTCGAGTGTACCCGACTACAAAAATCCCTGTACACGGGTCAAAAATTTCCGATCGCATCTTCGTTACACATACACAGAAACGCACACACACAAGCGACAGCGACAGTTGCTTCTTTCCCCACGCGCTGCAGCACTGAATCTTCTTTCGTGAATAACTTCCGTGTTTATTATCCGATCGGCTTGAAATTTGGACAGTAGATTAAGAGTAACCATATTATGACCGTATTATACGAGCCCTAACCACTATTAATTGGCACAATATGTTGTTTTATGATAATTCAAACTTCAATGGCTTCTATTTTTGTCTATGTGATACATAATCATAAAAACTTGTATTTTTTGGAAAGGTTATTTAATTACCTTTAATTTGATGTCAAAACATGCACACATTTCATAAACAAAAATTAATAATTTATATTTCAAATAAGGAAACCGTCGAGCCGCCTGTAACTGTTTTTGTGCACATGCATTTGCTGAAAAGAGTTGCATTATTGCCACCAGCCCAGATAATATTAATAAAATTATGTTTCTCCATTCAAATTTAGATTTGGATATAATATAAATGAAATCTATACAAAACAGTAAATGGCTCTTCATTCTTTTCCTTCTTATTTTCTTTACGCACATGAAAAGAACAACAAAAAATCAAAAAAGGGAAATGAAATTCAAAAAGCAGACGCCAAATTACTTATTCAGTAGCGCAACAACAAACATATGAAAGTGGTGATGCTTTGCTCATGAACCCAGAAAAAAGAAATGAAATTCGAAACGAACTCGAATTAATTTGAAGCAAACACACATTCTCATTCATTCGGATTCGTGCCTCTTCGTAAGAATGTTATGCGACTGAGTCTTACACGAGCACATAAACTCACTCAAATTCGTTCGTCTTCGTATTCTACTTCGTTCAATTAATTTTGAGCACGAATGCTTCGAATATCAATCAACGAGAATTCATGCAGCTGTCAATTATTAACCGATTGAATTGAATTTGCACAGTAGATTAAAGGTGACCCAAATATTGTACATGTCAAATTGTTGCTGTAAAACGTTTTTATCGAATTGTGGGGGTGTGGGGGAGTATCTGAAATAAATGTGATCCTGGTATGGTAGAAACCTACATTCCAACTTTGGTGTCTCTAGCTCTTACATTTCCCGAGATCGACGCGTTCATACAGACGGACAGAGCCAGACTTGGCTATTGATACTGATCAAGAATATATATACTTTATAGAGTCGGAGATAACAGCTGCTTCTTACATATATTTACACAGTTTTAGTACTCCGTTTACCCATTTTATGGGCACAGGGTGTAATCCTCAGGCAAGTGGCTCAATGATTAGATAAATATACATCCTCGAATGGTAAAATTGTGGTAAGATATACTATTTGTGTATTTCTTACGAGTGAGTAAAGTATTCGAAGTCAACATAAATAAGTTTAATCACAATACTTTGCCGGGCACGTTGCGGTAATACTTCACAAGGACGAAGATAGTTTTTTTTTATCCGTTATTTGTTTTTAACACTTTAACGTGCATTTTTACCCATATTTTTACTCCCTGTACCCATAAAATGGGTAAAAGGGGGTACTAAATCTGTGCAAATGTATGTAACAGGCAGAAGGAGACATCTCCGACCATATAAAGTATATATATTCTTGATCAGTATCAAAAGAGATTTTGATTTGGCCATGTCCGTCTGTCTGTCCGTCCGTCCGTCTGTCCGTCCGTATGTATAAACTCAAGGATCTCAGCAACTATAAGAGCTAGAGACACCAAATTTAAAATGTAGGTTCGTGTATAGCGGGAGCAGGTCAAGTTTATTTTAGATTTGAGATATTCCCCCCGTTCCCCCGCTATTCGATAAAAACCGTTTTACAGTAACAATTTTCAAATTTCAAGTCGATCGGATAACAAACACGGAACTTATTCAACAAACAAGATTCAGTGCTGGAGCGCGGGGGGAAGAAGCACAACAGCCACAACTTACAATGCCTCGCTTGCGCTGCGCTTGAGCTGTGCTTGTGTGAGTGCGTCTTTTGTGTATGTGTGTGTGTATGTGTAAGTGTACGTAGATGTGATCGGAAATTTTTGACCTGGGTACAGGGAGTTTTGTAGTCGGGTATACTCGACTATAGCATTCTTACTTGTTTATACAGCAAAATACTTAAGTTAGATATCAAACTGGAGCCTGCCGAGCCAAATTCAACTTACGTCTGTTGCGATTCGTCCAAAAAGTTTAAGTTCTTGCTGTTATCACGTGCTGTTATTAAAAGAGAGCAAGAGAGTAGAAATGTGTCGTACAGCTGCTGGTCTCGGTATGATGTGGCTATCTTTCGATTTTTTGAAAACGATAAGTGTGCATCTAATTCCACAACTGAATTCATTTCTGACACCAGCTGTGAAAGGATTTGTACGCCAATTGTACAATGTTCCACAGAACCCTGAACGAAAACAAAAATGTTTCGAGTTAGAGAAATTTAGATTATAATTTTAAATGTTTACATACCTGTAAAAACTTTTTGACATCTTCAAGCAAGTTTTGAAAGATAAGTTCACCCTTGTACGAATCAAACCAACCATATTTTGTGATTTTTGCTAGAAGCGTTACAAGCGCTTGAATTACAAAGTGCTGCAAATTGGGTCTGGTGGCCAAGTAATTAAGAGCGTAGCTGCGTATATCGATGCGCTGCCCCAGAGTTATTCCCTGTATGAGCTTTGTTAGGGTGGATGCGGCAAGTAACTGTGCATAGCTTGAATCAGCTCGGTCTAACAGCAACTGACACTTGGGTAAGGCGTCCTGGCTATTGACGAACGTGACGAGTTGTTTTTCCGCATCAGCACGTATACTGGCATCTGTGGCTTCATACAGCTGCTTGCATAGAATTTCTAATTGTTGGATTTCCTACATATATAAAAAATGTTTATATATTTATATGAATGTGTGTAATGGCAATATTATGTATATAGACATATGCATGGTTATAAGAAAAACTTGCAATACACATATGCACATCCTCACATACATATGTATGTATGTAACTAGTCTCCGTAATTCACTACATATGCATGTAAATTTTTGTATGTGTGCATAAATAAAATGTGTTCATAGTACTCCAGCAGACTATGCTGATTTGAATTAACTGCGCTTCTTCAAAACTGTTTGAATTGAAAGCATTGTAACTGAAAAAAGTATATGTATATGTAGTATGTGCTTGAGTTTGTACCATTATGTTTAATTTGCCTTAATATTATTGACTAATAGTTATTGACGAATAACAAGCAAATTTATTTATTTTAGCTTTTTAGCGCACATCAGTTGGCGCTCAACGAGTTGTGTACGCTGCACTGTTTCAGCAGTAGATAAAAAAAACCGGGCTACTTTCAATGTTTACGGTAATACAGACTATTTCACGAAGTACAAAATAAAACAATGCACTCAATTATAGAATATGTTCAATTGCAAGGGCCATTTATACCATGTTTACACCATGCATAGACTGCCGATTATTCGGGAACCATCACAAAAAGTTTTGTTTCGATATTTTTCCCCATATCAGATGTAATGAACCTGGTGGTCCATTCCGAGAAAGCGTGTTCCATTGTGTGCCACGGTCGATGACAGTGTGAGTGCGTTATTTTGACATTTAATAATTCCATATGGGAAAATCAAAAAACAATTAAACGTTGCGATAAAATATAACTTTTTGGTTTATTTTATATTCAAATCTAAGAAACAATTTAAGAAATAATGTAATAACCAAATTTTTATAACATAATAATATAAAAATGAACGTAACAGCGTCCGCACATACATATTATCACCTCAACAGCTGTCAAGCGACTGAAGCGTGGCACCCAAATATTGAGAGAGCACTGTCAGAATGGACAACCAGGTTCATTGCATCATGCTTAGACCAACGATTATTCGGGTACCGTCGGCAAAAGGACTGCTCCGATTATTTTTCCCATAATAAATACACAAGCCGATGGTTGCTCACATGACAAAACCCGCCACTGCTTCGATACTGTTTCTGAAAAGTGTTGTAAAGGATCACTCGCCTTGCCCATCGATACTTCGTAAATACAAGGTGTCGACGCTGATTTGCGTTTAGTGCCAGTTTAGTTTAGTTAAATATAATACGCCAAGGGAAATACTCGCATTCTTTAAGAAGTAGCACGTAGGACTGCAGCCATTGCTGCAGCGAATTCAAAATAACCTGTTCTAAATGAATGAGGAAAATAAGGTCAGCATTAGTGTGTTCATGTATTAATTAATGTATTATTAATATGGTAACAAATAAAATCAACTCAATCAGCACCTACATTCAGTGAATAATTTCATATTTCATTTTGTTGGGTTTTTGGCTTTCCACGGTAAAATGTGAAATTTTACATTCACCCGAAATAAATCAGCTGTTCGGTTTGATTTGATATGTGTAAAGTATGGCAAATAATAGGAGAATAGTGAAAAAAGCTAAGTTGCATATCAATAGGCTGATGGTTCCGGTGTTTTCGCACGTTTTGGAACAATTGGAGGAAGATTGTGTTGCAGAGACTTGCAAATTTGCAATGAAACTGAGAGTGCCCACCTGTGAAGTGCACAAACTTCACTGCTCCTAAAAGGCGCTGTACCTTGTCGAAATGTTGCCATTTCGAGGGTGCACCTCCGGACACAACTTCCCTCTTAACCTCATCCTTTCGAAATACAGGAACATTAACATATAAACATTTTACTATGCATTTTAAAAATTACTGTTGACGCACAATTTATGCTCTTTCACAACATCTGATCATTGTCTACTTTTGCATCTCTTCATCGATAAACATCGCGTGTTTGATAACAATATATTCAAAACTGCCGGATCGAATGTCTGAATTCAAAAAGAATGTCACGTTCACCTACGTTCGGTCTTATGGGATTTTGTACAGGTATGAACTGCATATTCTGCCCAAAATTACAAAATGGCGTTACATCCACTGAATGTGCTGCCATAGAATGTGGCTATAAGTCCGCATTTAGACGATGATTTAATCTCACGATCATAACTGGAAGCTTTTTGCTTGCTTGGGAAGAGGGGTAGCGAAGCAAGCGGGTCGTACAAAATCTAATTTTTCTCTAGTTTTCAAGAAGAAGAAAAAACTATTTTTAAATATTTTAAATATTCATCTAATTGCGGGTTCAGTATGTATGTACATGCACATGCATATGTATGTATGTATGTATGTATTTGTTTGAGGCAATTTTTGTATAGCCACAATGTGCTTTTTCTTGGTATTTAAGGTTGTTATTTGTTGGTTCACAGAGATAAAATAATTAAATATATTTTATTTTTCAACAACGCATTGTTACTTCGATATCAGTGTTTCGGGTCCTGAGTTAGCAAGTAGGAGCAGTGTTATCGAAGTTGTGCAATTTTTCAATTGTGTAAGGTCGGACTCATACGCATTGTAATTTTGTCAAATAATGTGACTTGCGGGCCCAGAATGCCACATCGTCCTCACACGCTATTGAAACTGCCGACTACCACAGATAATGCAAATGCCATAGAGTGTGAGTGCGCCTTATGAGTGTATCCGAAACAAGTTAAACATAAAAAAACTTTGTGGAAATTTTTCAGGATGCGGAACGTAACAAGCAAAAATGTCCAAATGTATAGCCAGGAAAAGCGGCTAAAAATGGAAATGAAAGAAACACTTGATCAGCAGCAGCCCAACACAGCAACAGCGCTATAGCGACAACAACACCGCAGCCCCACAGAACTGAAATAGTAGCACCAGCAGTATCTCAAATCAATTAAAAGGCCAACGGAAATATTCACTAGTTTATAAGCAATTACCAGAGCTGCAGATTTCTTGGACCTAATGACTGAGGACGCCGTGGCCAGTACAGGGTTCTTACTAACAGCATTAAGAAAACAAGAAATAGAGTTGCCAGTCTTTGGGAACGTTTTGCACGAAAATTTTCAACGTGGCAGGTCCCATACGCTTCGTATTTGTTCGGTGGGACCTGCCGCTTCGAGCGGGACCGCCACTTCGGGTCGTGAGCGACGCAGCGTGCGGCAGATCCCACAAGTTCGCAGATACTTAGCGACCGCCGAGTCGAGAGCAACAATAAATGTATGCGCGTGCATACATACATACATATATATATGTATGTATGTATATGCACGAGAATTGTTTTCGTTTATTTGCTATTTCGATGGTTTGGCCAGCCACGACTGGCATGCATGCGAAGATCATTGAGTCTTGCATAAAATACCCTGTGCATCAAATTGATTTGTTAGTACCTAGTATTATGGGTAGAATTGTTTAAAAATATAGATTGTCCTTAAAATTAACATAAATTGACAAGTGTCCATTTAAATGCACAGTACAACAGCTTTTTTTAAATATATTGAATAAATAAATATACATAAATTATGTATATTAATATAATGTAAAAATAATTTTTTGTAATTGGAACCTGGAAATATTTATGTTATTTTTACTATTTTTATTTAACATAAAAGCTGTTGTGACTGTGCTATTTAAATGGACACTGTCAATTTATGTTATTTTAAGGACTATCTATATTTTTAAACAATTCTACCCATAATACTAGGTACTAACAAATCAATTTGATGCACAGGGTATTTTATGCAAGACTCAATGATCTTCGCATGCATGCCCGTCGTGGCTGGCCAAACCATCGAAATAGCAAATAAACGAAAACAATTCTCGTGCATATACATACATACATATATATATGTATGTATGTATGCACGCGCATACATTTATTGTTGCTCTCGACTCGGCGGTCGCTAAGTATCTGCGAACTTGGTGGGATCTGCCGCAGCGCTGCGCTCGCTCTCACGACCCGAAGTGGCGGGTCCCGCTCGAACGCAGGTCCCACCGAACAAATACGAAGCGTGGGACCTGCCACGTTGAAAATTTTTCGTTCAAAACGTTCCCAAAGACTGGCAACTCTATTTGTTGTTTACTTTATGCTAATAGGCTATTCACACTGAGCCACCATCTACCTTCCACCATCATCTGGCATGATGGTCCCAGAGTTTTACCCGTGCCGAAATTAGGCCATCATTCCCACCATCTCATTTGGATGTTCCTATCCCACACGTACTTTTTCGATTTTATGCCGATTGGTTTCGTATGCAACACTGAATATTTGATATACTCAATGAAAATGTAAACAATATCAACAAAAATTAATGGCTTAAACCAGAAGACCAAGAGTAAAAAACAAATGAGAAATGGCTGAACCGTATACATATGTATATAAATTTGTAAAACCTGACTGACTGACCTAACAAGACATGCATAATGGCCGCAGTATTGGCACCAAGAAATTAATTATGTTGAAATGCCAAATCCATCTAGGGGTCAAACCATGACCAAAATTACATTCACAATAATTCACTAGAAAATTATTTCTCAAGAGAAAATAAATAAACTGATCTATAATATTTATGTTTTCTTTCGACATAAATAAGTTACCGCTTCAAGACTTACCGCCTGTGCAGAGACTACAAATTGAAAGCAAGTGGCACAAAGCATAGTCTATTTCGAATTTTGAGGCTGCAAGGTGTCATAGTGCAAAAATCAAGACAGAGTTTGATTAAACTAAACATTAACATGGAAAATTTAAAAAAAAGTGTAGAGATTGGTGCGCTAGTGGAAAACAAAATGTTGCCGATCGAAGAAAACGGCACAGAATTTGCACGAAACGAAGCGGTTGGCGACCTGGTGACGGCGTGACGGCAATGGCGCCAGTAAAGACGACGCAAAAAAAGCGATGTTTACGATTAAATCGGCAACGGTGTGCAGCAGACTGACAAAAAACAAAATGTAGAGCAGGATGATGGCTACAAGAACAATTATATGAGAGATGTTAATGAAAACGTGAAAAGTAATAATAAAGAAGAGTGCATGAATAAAAAAGTAGATGAGCATAGTGGCTTGAATACGGTATTGCAACAGTTGGAAATTAAAAAAAAAACAAATTCGACAATTACAAAATGAACTGGAAAATTTAAAAATGCAAATAAATAATAAAAATTAAATTGATAACAAAGTAAGATTAGCGACGTTGAAAGAATTTGTACCGACGTTTGAGGGAGGCTATCAATTTAAAAATTGGCTGCTTTTATTAAAAGGCGTGCGCGAAAATTACAATGTACATGTACAATGTAGATGAGAATACGTTTCGTGCACTTATCTATATCTATATATATAAAAGAGTTCGTCCTGACTGACTGATTGGCAATCATCGCACAGCCCAAACCGCTAGGATGCTGGAATTTTTACAGTTGGTTCCATCTATGATGAAAGTGAACACTAAGACGGGATTTTTTGGAAAATTCCACCCACAAGCGTGGAAAATCGCGGAAAACTGTTGTATAAAACTTTTTGTTTACCATCCAAACGACTTCAAACTCATTCTCAAAGATCTACACAAAAATTCACTTGACAAATATTTCACCGATTTTGGAAAATCCACCCTCATGGGCGGAAAATTGGGGTCTTAAAGTTATATGGGCGAAAGGCTAATTTTAATCCGATCACCTTCAAATTAATTTTCAAAGCTCTTCACTTAAAATAATTCGACACGTGTATCAGCGATTTTGGGAAATTCAGCCCTATGGTCGGAAAATTTGTGGAAAACTGTGGCATTCAACATTTTTAAATTTCATGCGATTGGCTTCAAACTCATTTTCAAGGTTCTTTGCGAAAAATAATAGGCGAAGTGGTCAAATATTTTGGAAAATCTACTCCCAAAGTCGAAAAATTCGCGGAAAACTGTTGTATGAAACGTTTGTAATTGTCGTCCGATTGGCTTCAAGCTCATTTTCAAAGTCTTCTGTTTATCATCGAATTATTTTGAAACTAATTTTCAAAGCATCTCACATTAAATAATTCGACACATGTGCTACCGATTTTTAATAATGCACGCCCACGGTCGGAAAAGGGGTGAAGTCTGGAAGTCAGCATTTTCGATTTTCATGCGCATGGCTTCAAACTAATTTCCAAATATAAATGCAAAAACCTCGGTACTTTGAGGCAATTCAACCGGCGGCAAATAGTTGGATAGCTTTAGTCTGGATTTTTAGTATTATTTTTTGGAATTGGCTTCGAATGCCAAATGAGTTTGGAAAATCTACTCCGCGTCGCCACGGGCGGGAAATGGAAGTCAAGAACAAATGAGTGGGATGAATTGTTTAGTTAGATCGGCTTCAAAGACATTTTCATAGCCCAACACAAGAAACATTAGTCACGTGGCTCAACTATTTAGTTGTCTACCCCCAAGGGAGGGAAAATTGTGATACGCTATTTTTGACAAAAGATGTTGAGAAACTAAACATACAACCCTCGAGAAGCGCACCCAAAAAACCAAGTCATAAATATACACATGCATTCGATCCTCGCTTGCCCGGGCCACTTGAAAACGGTCTAGGTAAAAAGGGACAATGCACATGTGGGTGCTCGTGTTGCAAGAGGCGTAAAAAAGGGGACCAATTAAGACTAAGAACCCACATGTAATATTTAGTAAGTAAGGACAAAAATATGTATTCTGTTTACTCACACGATTAATAGAATCCACAAAATAGGGTATAAAATCCCATGGATTCTCAATAAAAGATCAGTACCAACTGAAGTCGCGACATATTCGTTTGCATTTTATAGGGAAAGAGGCAGTGCGACAGTCTAACTAATAGCAGCAATTAAGAGTTGCGCCACAGTTAGACAAACGTTGCAACAAGCATTATAAATTGGTTTCGGCCAGTTTATATTGTACAAAAGAAGGCAATTCACCATAATTCAAAGTGCATCGAAATATTACGCCGGGCAAGGCCAGGGTATAACCTGCTAGTTTGTTTTAAGATCAAAGGCATGGTACAAGATTGGGTATTGTCGAATCTCGCATTCATGGTCGAGCCCGTACTTATTTTACTTTAGATATGTTTGCCCCCTAGATTGCGGAAGCCCCATCAGTTTGCTGACAAAATCATTTATACCATATGAGCTTATATCCGCGGCGTTGCTCGCATTTCCTAACTATATTTAATTAAATTTAAATTCTTATAATTATTTATAGCTGGAAATACCCCGGCCTTGCCCGGCGAAATATTTAAATAAAAGTGCATTCTCTTGAGTTTGACTACTATCGTCATCCGCAAGAAATACACAAAAATAGAGTATCACAAAATTCCCGCCCGTGGAAACCAAATAGTTCAGTCATATGTCTAATGATTTGTTTTGGTAGGGCTGTGACATAACTTTGAAGCCGATCTAACTAAACAAATAATCTCACTCATTTGACTTTGACTCCCATGTCGCGCCAATGGCGACGGCGCCCACCCGTCCTTTAACATATTTTTGATGAAGTTAGAAGAATAATACTGACATCCAGAAAATAGCGGAATGGTGGTAAGAAGTCTTTACTTAATTCAAGTGAAAACTTTTAAAACAATTATTTTCATTGTTAAAACATAGCACAATCATACATTTATCGCATTCTGTTTGCGTGCATTCCATGCACTGCGGAAATTCAAACGTCTCAAATTTGGCGGCAAACTTATTACAAATACAAATATCGACCGACCACCACATTTATGGAAAACCGATCATCAATCGATAATGCGAATACAGCTGTTCCGATTTACTACATAAAACATTAATAATGTTAGTGTGTAGTAAATCAGCCCAGCAACATTATATATATATATATATATATATATATATATTATATTATCTAAAAAGGTACATAACTAATTAATAAACTTAAATGCTTAAAATTAACCAAATCGTAGTACTATAACAAAAATAATTGACTCCAGCAGCAGCGCGACAACTACCGTAGATCGATAGCAAAGCATAGGCAGAGTCTGAGAGACATGGGCAATGTGGCGATTTCAGTCGCACTTATAAGTTTTAAGGCTGAGAGAGGGATAAATCGCGCTTATTATTTTAAGCGGCGTATTCACATTTTATTCTAAACAATTATTAACAAACTCAAATTTGTGCGGTTATATATCTTCAACTCTGGTAAATATTTGATGTTTTCCAACACTAAGATGAACAACTATCGTGTCGATATACGCATATCGGTCAACTTTTATTTGCATTCATTTCATTATTTCGACTGTTCAAATTACAGGCTTCTAGCTTCTACCGATTGGGCTGCCCAAATGTTACCAATCAGTCAGTCAGTCAGGTTGAACTCTTTATATATATAGATAAGTTAAGCTTGAATGAAATACAAAATAAATAGAATTATGTTGGATTACATAAAAGTAAATTGAAAATAAAAATGTTAAAATTAATCTGATGGTGGTTGAAGATGAATCTATGGGATATTCAGTCGTATTAGGTAGAGATTTTCTCAAACAAAGTAAAGCAAAACTTGTTATTAAAGCTGAGACAGAAAATAGACAAAAAGAAATGCCAAAGGTTGATAAAAATGTAAGAAATAGTCGAAATGTAAGAATATGTAATTTAAAGGATAATAATATGGATAGTAATAGTAATAGTAATAGTAATAGTAATAGTAATAGTAATAGTAACAGTAATAGTAATAGTAATAGTAATAGTAACAGTAATAGTAATAGTAATAGTAATAGTAATAGTAATAGTAATAGTAATAGTAATAGTAATAGTAATAGTAATAGTAACAGTAATAGTAATAGTAATAGTAATAGTAATAGTAATAGTAATAGTAATAGTAATAGTAATAGTAATAGTAATAGTAATAGTAATAGTAATAGTAATAGTAATAGTAATAGTAATAGTAATAGTAATAGTAATAGTAATAGTAATAGTAATAGTAATAGTAATAGTAATAGTAATAGTAATAGTAATAGTAATAGTAATAGTAATAGTAATAGTAATAGTAATAGTAATAGTAATAGTAATAGTAATAGTAATAGTAATAGTAATAGTAATAGTAATAGTAATAGTAATAGTAATAGTAATAGTAATAGTAATAGTAATAGTAATAGTAATAGTAATAGTAATAGTAATAGTAATAGTAATAGTAATAGTAATAGTAATAGTAATAGTAATAGTAATAGTAATAGTAATAGTAATAGAATAGAATAGTAATAGTAAATACAGTAATAGCATAAATAGCAATGCAATAGTACAGTAGTAAAGTAGTACAATAGAATAATAGCAATAATAGTAATAGTAATAGATAATACGTAATAGCTACACATAACGTATAAAATAGTAATAAAGTAATAGCAATAATAAGTAAATACAGTAATAGTAATAGTAATAGTAATAGTAATAGTAATAGTAATAGTAATAGTAATAGTAATAGTAATAGTAATAGTAATAGTAATAGTAATAGTAATAGTAATAGTAATAGTAATAGTAATAGTAATAGTAATAGTAATAGTAATAGTAATAGTAATAGTAATAGTAATAGTAATAGTAATAGTAATAGTAATAGTAATAGTAATAGTAATAGTAATAGTAATAGTAATAGTAATAGTAATAGTAATAGTAATAGTAATAGTAATAGTAATAGTAATAGTAATAGTAATAGTAATAGTAATAGTAATAGTAATAGTAATAGTAATAGTAATAGTAATAGTAATAGTAATAGTAATAGTAATAGTAATAGTAATAGTAATAGTAATAGTAATAGTAATAGTAATAGTAATAGTAATAGTAATAGTAATAGTAATAGTAATAGTAATAGTAATAGTAATAGTAATAGTAATAGTAATAGTAATAGTAATAGTAATAGTAATAGTAATAGTAATAGTAATAGTAATAGTAATAGTAATAGTAATAGTAATAGTAATAGTAATAGTAATAGTAATAGTAATAGTAATAGTAATAGTAATAGTAATAGTAATAGTAATAGTAATAGTAATAGTAATAGTAATAGTAATAGTAATAGTAATAGTAATAGTAATAGTAATAGTAATAGTAATAGTAATAGTAATAGTAATAGTAATAGTAATAGTAATAGTAATAGTAATAGTAATAGTAATAGTAATAGTAATAGTAATAGTAATAGTAATAGTAATAGTAATAGTAATAGTAATAGTAATAGTAATAGTAATAGTAATAGTAATAGTAATAGTAATAGTAATAGTAATAGTAATAGTAATAGTAATAGTAATAGTAATAGTAATAGTAATAGTAATAGTAATAGTAATAGTAATAGTAATAGTAATAGTAATAGTAATAGTAATAGTAATAGTAATAGTAATAGTAATAGTAATAGTAATAGTAATAGTAATAGTAATAGTAATAGTAATAGTAATAGTAATAGTAATAGTAATAGTAATAGTAATAGTAATAGTAATAGTAATAGTAATAGTAATAGTAATAGTAATAGTAATAGTAATAGTAATAGTAATAGTAATAGTAATAGTAATAGTAATAGTAATAGTAATAGTAATAGTAATAGTAATAGTAATAGTAATAGTAATAGTAATAGTAATAGTAATAGTAATAGTAATAGTAATAGTAATAGTAATAGTAATAGTAATAGTAATAGTAATAGTAATAGTAATAGTAATAGTAATAGTAATAGTAATAGTAATAGTAATAGTAATAGTAATAGTAATAGTAATAGTAATAGTAATAGTAATAGTAATAGTAATAGTAATAGTAATAGTAATAGTAATAGTAATAGTAATAGTAATAGTAATAGTAATAGTAATAGTAATAGTAATAGTAATAGTAATAGTAATAGTAATAGTAATAGTAATAGTAATAGTAATAGTAATAGTAATAGTAATAGTAATAGTAATAGTAATAGTAATAGTAATAGTAATAGTAATAGTAATAGTAATAGTAATAGTAATAGTAATAGTAATAGTAATAGTAATAGTAATAGTAATAGTAATAGTAATAGTAATAGTAATAGTAATAGTAATAGTAATAGTAATAGTAATAGTAATAGTAATAGTAATAGTAATAGTAATAGTAATAGTAATAGTAATAGTAATAGTAATAGTAATAGTAATAGTAATAGTAATAGTAATAGTAATAGTAATAGTAATAGTAATAGTAATAGTAATAGTAATAGTAATAGTAATAGTAATAGTAATAGTAATAGTAATAGTAATAGTAATAGTAATAGTAATAGTAATAGTAATAGTAATAGTAATAGTAATAGTAATAGTAATAGTAATAGATAATAGTAATAGTAATAGTAATAGTAATAGTAATAGTAATAGTAATAGTAATAGTAATAGTAATAGTAATAGTAATAGTAATAGTAATAGTAATAGTAATAGTAATAGTAATAGTAATAGTAATAGTAATAGTAATAGTAATAGTAATAGTAATAGTAATAGTAATAGTAATAGTAATAGTAATAGTAATAGTAATAGTAATAGTAATAGTAATAGTAATAGTAATAGTAATAGTAATAGTAATAGTAATAGTAATAGTAATAGTAATAGTAATAGTAATAGTAATAGTAATAGTAATAGTAATAGTAATAGTAATAGTAATAGTAATAGTAATAGTAATAGTAATAGTAATAGTAATAGTAATAGTAATAGTAATAGTAATAGTAATAGTAATAGTAATAGTAATAGTAATAGTAATAGTAATAGTAATAGTAATAGTAATAGTAATAGTAATAGTAATAGTAATAGTAATAGTAATAGTAATAGTAATAGTAATAGTAATAGTAATAGTAATAGTAATAGTAATAGTAATAGTAATAGTAATAGTAATAGTAATAGTAATAGTAATAGTAATAGTAATAGTAATAGTAATAGTAATAGTAATAGTAATAGTAATAGTAATAGTAATAGTAATAGTAATAGTAATAGTAATAGTAATAGTAATAGTAATAGTAATAGTAATAGTAATAGTAATAGTAATAGTAATAGTAATAGTAATAGTAATAGTAATAGTAATAGTAATAGTAATAGTAATAGTAATAGTAATAGTAATAGTAATAGTAATAGTAATAGTAATAGTAATAGTAATAGTAATAGTAATAGTAATAGTAATAGTAATAGTAATAGTAATAGTAATAGTAATAGTAATAGTAATAGTAATAGTAATAGTAATAGTAATAGTAATAGTAATAGTAATAGTAATAGTAATAGTAATAGTAATAGTAATAGTAATAGTAATAGTAATAGTAATAGTAATAGTAATAGTAATAGTAATAGTAGTAGTAATAGTAATAGTAATAGTAATAGTAATAGTAATAGTAATAGTAATAGTAATAGTAATAGTAATAGTAATAGTAATAGTAATAGTAATAGTAATAGTAATAGTAATAGTAATAGTAATAGTAATAGTAATAGTAATAGTAATAGTAATAGTAATAGTAATAGTAATAGTAATAGTAATAGTAATAGTAATAGTAATAGTAATAGTAATAGTAATAGTAATAGTAATAGTAATAGTAATAGTAATAGTAATAGTAATAGTAATAGTAATAGTAATAGTAATAGTAATAGTAATAGTAATAGTAATAGTAATAGTAATAGTAATAGTAATAGTAATAGTAATAGTAATAGTAATAGTAATAGTAATAGTAATAGTAATAGTAATAGTAATAGTAATAGTAATAGTAATAGTAATAGTAATAGTAATAGTAATAGTAATAGTAATAGTAATAGTAATAGTAATAGTAATAGTAATAGTAATAGTAATAGTAATAGTAATAGTAATAGTAATAGTAATAGTAATAGTAATAGTAATAGTAATAGTAATAGTAATAGTAATAGTAATAGTAATAGTAATAGTAATAGTAATAGTAATAGTAATAGTAATAGTAATAGTAATAGTAATAGTAATAGTAATAGTAATAGTAATAGTAATAGTAATAGTAATAGTAATAGCAACAGTAATAGTAATAGTAATAGTAATAGTAATAGTAATAGTAATAGTAATAGTAATAGTAATAGTAATAGTAATAGTAATAGTAATAGTAATAGTAATAGTAATAGTAATAGTAATAGTAATAGTAATAGTAATAGTAATAGTAATAGTAATAGTAATAGTAATAGTAATAGTAATAGTAATAGTAATAGTAATAGTAATAGTAATAGTAATAGTAATAGTAATAGTAATAGTAATAGTAATAGTAATAGTAATAGTAATAGTAATAGTAATAGTAATAGTAATAGTAATAGTAATAGTAATAGTAATAGTAATAGTAATAGTAATAGTAATAGTAATAGTAATAGTAATAGTAATAGTAATAGTAATAGTAATAGTAATAGTAATAGTAATAGTAATAGTAATAGTAATAGTAATAGTAATAGTAATAGTAATAGTAATAGTAATAGTAATAGTAATAGTAATAGTAATAGTAATAGTAATAGTAATAGTAATAGTAATAGTAATAGTAATAGTAATAGTAATAGTAATAGTAATAGTAATAGTAACAGTAATAGTAATAGTAATAGTAATAGTAATAGTAATAGTAATAGTAATAGTAATAGTAATAGTAATAGTAATAGTAATAGTAATAGTAATAGTAATAGTAATAGTAATAGTAATAGTAATAGTAATAGTAATAGTAATAGTAATAGTAATAGTAATAGTAATAGTAATAGTAATAGTAATAGTAATAGTAATAGTAATAGTAATAGTAATAGTAATAGTAATAGTAATAGTAATAGTAATAGTAATAGTAATAGTAATAGTAATAGTAATAGTAATAGTAATAGTAATAGTAATAGTAATAGTAATAGTAATAGTAATAGTAATAGTAATAGTAATAGTAATAGTAATAGTAATAGTAATAGTAATAGTAATAGTAATAGTAATAGTAATAGTAATAGTAATAGTAATAGTAATAGTAATAGTAATAGTAATAGTAATAGTAATAGTAATAGTAATAGTAATAGTAATAGTAATAGTAATAGTAATAGTAATAGTAATAGTAATAGTAATAGTAATAGTAATAGTAATAGTAATAGTAATAGTAATAGTAATAGTAATAGTAATAGTAATAGTAATAGTAATAGTAATAGTAATAGTAATAGTAATAGTAATAGTAATAGTAATAGTAATAGTAATAGTAATAGTAATAGTAATAGTAATAGTAATAGTAATAGTAATAGTAATAGTAATAGTAATAGTAATAGTAATAGTAATAGTAATAGTAATAGTAATAGTAATAGTAATAGTAATAGTAATAGTAATAGTAATAGTAATAGTAATAGTAATAGTAATAGTAATAGTAATAGTAATAGTAATAGTAATAGTAATAGTAATAGTAATAGTAATAGTAATAGTAATAGTAATAGTAATAGTAATAGTAATAATAATAGTAATAGTAATAGTAATAGTAATAGTAATAGTAATAGTAATAGTAATAGTAATAGTAATAATAATAGTAATAGTAATAGTAATAGTAATAGTAATAGTAATAATAATAGTAATAGTAATAGTAATAGTAATAGTAATAGTAATAATAATAGTAGTAATAGTAATAGTAATAGTAATAGTAATAGTAATGGTAATGGTAATAGTAATAGAAATAGAAATAGAAATAGTAATAGTAATAGGATAGAAATAATAGTATGTACAGAAATAATGGATATGAAAGCTCAAAGACAAACGAATATTGTGAAGATAATTTTGAAAACAAATATTAAAAATTGAATATTATGAAGATAAGGAAGTAAAATACATCACAGGAGAAAAGTTAAGTTGTAAGATGAGAATGGAATTGATTGAAATGTTTGATTAATATTTCCTGAACCCGGTTCGGCCAATAGAGCCGGATATAAAGTGTGAAATGAAATTGATAATTGAAGATGCTAAAGTATTTAATTTTGCTCCCAAAAGATTATCATATGAAGAAAAGGCTAAAGTACAGGAAATTCTTAATGAGGCGTTAACAAATAACGTAATACGACCAAGTGAATCGGAATATGCATCACCGATAGTATTGGTAGAAAAGAAAACAGGTGGTTTGAGGATGTGTGTAGATTACATACGGTTAAATAAAGTTACGACAAAGATAAAGTACCCTATACCACTGATAGATGATATACTAGATGGTTTGGCAAATAACACAATATTTTCGAAGTTAGACTTGAAGAATAGCTATAATCATGTGTATATGCATCCAGAATCAGTGAAATATACGTCATTTACAAAACCATTAGGTCAATTTGCATATTTGAGAATGCCGTTCGGACTGACTAATGCACCGTTTATATTTTAGAGCTTTATAAAACCAAATATTTTGTGATATGGTAAAAGAAGGGAAAGTGATAGTTTATCTTGACGATATTATGGTGACTACAGAACGATATGATGCTTGGTAAGGAACGAACTAGATTTGAGAATTGATAAATGTAGTTTTCTTCAAAGGGAAAACTTGGGATATGTGATCAGAAAAGGGCATTCGTGCAAATGAAGATGGCTTAAAAACGATTAATGATTTTCCAGAAACCAACAAAGTATATGATGTGTTCTTATTTCCGGAGGCTTATTAAAAGTTTCTCTGTGATTTTTAAGCCTTTATATGATCTTACGAACCAAGATAAATTTTTTTGTTTTGGTCACGAACAGTTGGAGGCGACGCGAGCTCGATAGGTGTTGGTGCGATACTATTACAAAAGAAAACTGACGGATTCTTTCACCCTGTTTTTTATCTATCAAAGAGAACAACGGAGACCGAATCAAAGTACCATAGCTTTGAGTTAGAAACTTTAGCTGTAATTAACGCTTTGAAAAGATTTAGAATATACTTACAAGGAATCCGTTTTAAAATCGTAACAGATTGTAAAATAAGAAAGAAATAAATTCAAGGATAGCAAGATGGGCATTCTAACGCCCATTACAGAATAATGATTATAAGATGGAGCATCGGTTAGCTAGGTTAGGTAGAACCGGTTGACCAGGTGGTCCCACATAGACCGAGCAGGTCCTTAGTGTCGCCGGATACTAAAGGTCGTTAGGAGGTTTGTTGATCCTGTAGAATGCGTGTGCACTTGGCAAACGCCAACAGCGCATTGGGAGTGTGTCTGGCCGCTTCTTCTAGTGATGCGAGCCAGTGTCTGTTGAAGTAACGATGTCTAAGTGTTGCGAGTGCTGGACAGCTGCACATAAGATGTTCCAAGGTTTCCACAACTCCTGGTTCCTTACATTTCCGGCAGCCGTCTTCCGTTAATATCCCCAGCTTTTAGCATGAGCTGCTGCTAGGCAATGTCCAGTCAATACTCCTATCATAAGTCTGCAATCTTTTCTTGGAAGATATAGTAGGAAGTTAGTGAGTTTCTGGTTTCGCTCCTTGCACATAATTTTTGTAATTCTGCAGCTGGCGGTGTTTCGCTACCTTTCTCCAGCTTTAGCCAAAGCGGATTCATCCAGTTCGCTGTATAGCGACTGCAATGTGATTTGTATATTTCCTTCGTTCACAAGAGGTAGCCCGACTCCTTCCTTTGCCAGGCGATCCGCCATTTCGTTACCATCAATGCCCCGGTGGCTGGGAACCCAATAGATATGCACTGTTCTAGCAGTGCTTAGATTATCTAAAGCCACCCTGCTTGCCAGGACATTTTTGGAACCAATGGAGGACGCCCGCAATGATTTTATAGCAGCTTGGCTGTCGAATATATTTATTCGTTCGTTCCTAGTTGTTATGGATAGAGCTACTTCTGCTGCTTTCCTTATTGCGCAGACTTCCGCCTGGAATATGCTGCAGTAGTCGGGCAGCTTGTACGGCAACCTTATTTCCGGTTCTGCACAATACACGGCCGCACCTACTTCTGTATCCATTTGAGCCATCCGTAAATATCTTAATGGCGTGTTGGTCCAGTCCTGTACACCAGTCTTCTGGTCCCAGTGATGTTTGTGTTTATTTGAAGTTAGTTCGAGGAGTCATGTAGTCTGTGCTACTTTGCATCTCTCTCCCAATCGAACTGTGTCCAAAACTTTGAAGTGCCATGTTACCCGTTGCGCATAGACGTTGGGCCGTCCTCTGTGTGAGCAGGTGAGCGTGGATGTCCAGGGGGTTGACACACAGTAGTGTTTCGAGTGCCTTGGTTGGAGTGGACCTCAACGCCCCCGTGATACAGACAAGTGCCTGTCGTTGGGTCCTTTCCATCAGTTTCAGGTATGTGGTCTTGTTCGTGGCTTCCCACCATACCAGGACGCCGTATAGTAGTATCGGTCGCACTACTGAGATGTAGATCCAATGCAACAGTCGTGGTGACAGGCGCCAAGTACTGCTTAGCATCTTCTGCGATGCGTAAAGCGCGACTGTTGCCTTTTTCACCCTTTCTTCAACATTGAGTCTCCATGTCAGTTTGCTGTCCAGGACTACTCCGAGGTATTTGACGTTAGTTTTTAGCGTGAGTGGCATTCCGTTCAACTTTGGCGGGTTCCACCGCGGTACCTTGTATCTCTTAGTGAAGAGAATGAGGTCCGTCTTTTCCGCGTGGCCCATCTTAGTATTTCCTGTAATGTGTATTCCATGACGGAGCTCAGGGTCGATGGACATTTTCTCGTGATAATAATGCTTATGTCATCAGCATAGGCAGTTATCTTTGGGGCTTTCCTGTAGAGTTTTTAAGTAATTTATCCACCACTAGATTCCATAACAGATGAGACAAGACTCCGCCTTGTGGCGTGCCTCCATGAGCTTCCTTTGTTATGATGGTGGCTCCCCATTCGGCTTTAACTCTTCTGCAGCTCAACAGGTTCTGTATCCACGAGTGTATTGCCGAGTGGGATGCTGTGGCTCTTAAATCTTGCATTATGCTTCTGTTGATACTTTATTGAATGCACCAGAGATATCTAGAAAAGCTCCCAGTGCATATTCTTGGTGGTGAAGGGCCTTTTCTATATTAGCTACCAGGAGTGTAGCGCCGTCTCCGCCGATTTCCTTTACTCTCCGACTAAAAGTATAGATTCAGAAATATAATATAAAAATATATTTACAAGACGGAAACCCTATATACCATATACAGTAAATTCCCTGGGCCACTATGGGCCTTATAGATACAAAAACTGTGGATTCCACCGCAAACGTAATCAATAAGGTAGAAGTAGAAGTACCAGATCAAAAGTTAATTATAATACTTTTGATAGTAATTGTAATAATTATGTAAAAATAAATGTTTAAAAAGAAATAACTAGGCAAAGGTAATGATTTAGATAAGATTTAAAAAAAATAAAAATAAAAAATAAAATCAAAATATATATATAAAATTAAAAATTAATATAAATAAAACTCAATAATGAACAAACATATCAAAGATCTGGTCGTTAAAATACTAGAGAGGGAACCAGACTTCGTAAATAGAATAGAAACATTAGTTGCCAGACAACCAGTAACTATTTACGAACTGACATATTTATATATGAATACATATGTATAAATTAAGTCTTCCGTCTAACTGCGTTGTCGAGTGACGATCCGTGGACGGTGATAACTTCTTCTCCTTGGTGAGGTGTTGATGCATCCAATAGGTGACTACTGGAACACTGTGATTAGGTTGTGGGAACTTTCCCAGTTGCCCGTCTTGGACGTGGTCAACTATGATTGATAACACAATTAATGTTTTATGTTCTTGTTTTACGGCAATGCCGGAGCTTTAATCATTCATTCGTCTTATAATGTTGCGATCTAGATTGAGACTAAAGGCTACAGAAATATTCAAGCTTAAGTTAGCCCTGCGAAGTCAATGCATCACGCCATTCGCTCGAGTCGGCGTGCCGACTCAGCATTCTTGCGCAAGCAACACGGTGTCCGTTTACAGTTGCTGCGCGCAGAATTCTTGGTAGCGAGTCAGCATTGTTTACAAGAATATTACTTTGTTGCTGAGGGCAAACAGAGTGCTTAAGGCTGTGTGTTAAGTGTTGTTGTATTTGTTGCTGAGGGCAACCAAATTACTTATGATTGTGTGTGAATAACAATGTATGACAGAAAAGAGTGTATCTTATGTACTTAGTTCTTAACTACCCCCCCCTCAGAATGATGACCGTCCTCGGTCATATTAAAGTTGTCCAAAGCCTTCTGTATCCTCAGTGTTGCTCGCTTTCTCCTTAGTGCCATAAAAAGGATGAATGAGCCAATTAGTCCGACGTTCAGGACTGCACCAACTGCGAACCAATATTTAGGTGAGCCAGCCGCAATTACCTCCTCCTTGAAATCCAGAATTGATTGCAAGTTGTTGATGTTCATACGATGCAGGAGTGGTATGCTTAGTGCCGGGTCATGTCCGATGATGTTTAGGAGTGGTGACCTCACGGTGCCAGGCTGCTTGCTTGGTGATTTGCGCAAGTTTATGAACTCCGTGCCATTGATAGCTGCAGACCGTTCGAAAGTTATCAGGAAGGTTCCTGAGACGGTTACCTCCGCGCCATCGTCAGTTCTGACGCGCGCTGTCGCTTCGTTGATTACCACGACGCCGTCATCTATAGGCATTATTGCATTCAGGTGGCTGGGTTGAGTGTGGCAGTTAGCGGTGTTTCCCGCATGAAGGGAGCTAGCACAGGTTTCGCGCCGTGCTCGTTCGCAGAAGGTGTTATGCGTAGTCACAGTGCATCCAGTAACTGCAAAGGTATCCCTTTCGCATTCCGCCAACGTGTCCTCGTCGAGTCGCAGAATGGTTTGTTGGTGTGAGACGGGGTAGACAGAGACCTTTTGGCACTTAAATTCAACTTTGGGGTAGGCTATTAATATGTGGATAATATTCTCGGATTGAAGGACCTTGATCTTAGAAGCTTCTAACTAGCTAACTATTGGGGTATCTTGTTCAATAAGTGATTTCAGATCGGCATGATCAAGGATTGTAGGATTTACTATGTTTGCTTTTGCCAACGTTATCGTGAGTATTAAATTTTGAATTTCTGTATTAAGTATTCTATTCCTTGCCAACAGTGTCTCAAATAAATGAGGAGTGTCAACCAAATCGCCTTTGCGGGAACTGATAATTTTATTGATAGTGTCCGTCAATCTGTTAATTTGCTTTTGAGTTTCGGAGTTTATTAGGATCTGTTTGGAGTTAGACTCCACCAACTGAGCCTCTGTAACGCGGACCTTTAGGAAATCTGAAGCATCAGGGGTACCAGCAACAACCTTCAAGGCAGTGCCTAAGAAATCGAGGCTTCGTGCAAATCTGTGATGCACTTGAAGAACGGACAACAATGTTCTAAGGTGATCTGTATCTACGTCTAGTAGTTTGCGCATATGCGACTGTGGAAAGGAATCGGACAGTTTTTCGGTCTCATCTATCATACTAATGAATTCAGAAATGTTACTTGAGTGCCTCAAGTAGCTACGTTGATCGAACACCAGTACTTCCCCGTCTAGGACCGGAATGTAGTTGGCATGCGAGAAGTCGGTGATCCGAGCGTTTACCGCTGCTAGTACTACAAGTAAAGTGAGTGCAAACCTGAAATGGATAAACAATATAAGACGTTGTTCTAACTCTAATTTGACTTACTAGCTAATTGTGGTGGAAAGCCTATTTTAGGTTGTCCTTATGGACCACCCTCCCCTTAATGAGGACAGACGTTCCCAGGTCTGCTTCGACCTTTTGCTCTGAGCATAAGGGAGTTAATTTGTTCCCTAACCTCTTGTTGTTCTTCTGGAACATCTTTTCTCCTACCTCGAAAACGCGGTTTTGCCTGGATGCATTGCATCTTTTGATGTTGTCTTGCTGTGCCTTAACTAGCCTGTCTTTGACGATTTCGCGACGATCACCGGCTGCTGCGTGAACAACCTCAATTGGTTTCTCGCGGGTTACTGAATGCAAACTTTTGTTGTATTCTATCGTAGCCTTTAAGATTAACTCTGTAGTGTCGCTGATTTTCTTGTCTAACTTGAGGCATCTCGCAATTTCGGTCAGGGTGCTATGAAAGCGTTCCACCTGGCCGTTTGAGGTGCTGTGAAGCGGGGCCGCATTCACAATGCAAATGCCGTAGGCGTTCCGGAGCATCGAAGTGATGGTCTCGGAATTGAAAGCTGCCTCGTTATCGCAATAAATTGTCTTGGTTGCGGGGAAAAGGTTAACAATTTGTAGTAGAGGGCCTGTGATATCGATTATTGTTCTGGACAATATCGGTTGGACGACTGCAAATTTGGAAAATTTGTCTATGCAGGTCAAGAATTGTTTCTTGTCTGTCGCGAAAATGTCAATATGCAACATTTCACCAGTATAACTTGGTATAGGCGTTTCCCCAAGTTCTTGTTTCTTCGGGTGCCTATCGTACTTGGCTTTAGTGCAGACCCTGCAGTTCGCAACCACTTCTTTGGCTAAATTGCCCATATTGGGAAAATAGTAGTTACGGAGTACCTGTTTAATATTTTCTTGAGCTGCTCTGTGCGCTCGATTGTGTTCGGCAGTGATGATTTCTAACTGGTCGTTTTTGTCCGTTACATCCTGCACTAGATTTCTGCAATGCCAAAACTGGGTAGCAGGGAAAAGTAAAATCAGGTCGTGTTGGAAACTTGCCAACGTGGGGAGATCGCAAAGTATTGCATTTACGACTCCAGAATTCACAACTTCTTTGAGTGTTTCGAGAATTGTGCTTTTGTCAGTGTAACTGATCAAGTGGCGTGTTTTGCTGCGAGACAGTAACAAGTTTCGCTTTAGCGGAAAACGCGATTCCTCCAGGACAATCTGGTTCCTAAAGCAATTCAATGGTTTGTCTGTTGAGTCGACCGTGTAGGTCAGGGAGAGTTCGCTGTGAACGGTTGCAGCGTCCGAACGGAGCTCATCTTGTAGAGCATTAATGTTTTGCCTTGAAAGGGCATCCGCCACCAAGTTCTCTTTGCCTGGTTTATAAAACATTTTGGCATTGTGCTGGTCAATGTAAGATTTCCATCTTTTAATCTTGGAATTTGTGTTCTTGTCCGCCACAGCGAACGTGAGCGGCTGATGGTCTGTGAAAATGTTAATTTCCCTAGAGCCGTACAGAAAGTTCTGCAGTCTGCCTAAAGCCCACACAATGGCCAGCAATTCTCTTTCGTTGGTTGCATAGTTTTGTTCGGCTTGTTTTAAAGCGCGAGAAATCATTGTTATTGGCCTATTGCCTTGGGAGAGAACCGCACCAATTCCACTGGCCGAAGCATCAGTGGTTAAGTCGAACGGTTTCTGAAAATCTGGATACATTAACATGACATCTTCTGATGCCAAAATATTCCGCAGACGGTGGAATGCATCGCGTTGAACTTCATTAAATTCAACAGGGATTTTCTTTGATACGTGCTTGCTAACCGAACCATTTTCCCCTTTAAGTATGTCCGATATCGGACGAGCTATAGCGGCAAAGTCTTTAATAAAGACCCTATAGTAGCCGGCTAACCCCAAGAAGGACCTAACACTGTAGACACTCTTTGGTTCAGGGAATTCCTGAATGGCTTTAACTTTTTTGGGATCGGATGTTGCTCCGTTCTTGGTTACAATGAAACCCAGAAATTCAATACTTTCTTTGAAGAATTGAGTCTTTTCAGGGCCTACACGCATGTTGGCGTCGATCAGACATTTTAACACAATGTTAATGTGTTGAACGTGCTCCGTTTCATTTTTAGAAAAAATTATGACGTCATCAACATAGACAAAGCAAATCTTTCCTATGTGCTCCCTCAGGATATCGTCTATTGCTCTTTGGAATATGCTGCTTGCATTGCGCAGGCCGAACGGTAGGCGACAGAACTCGTACTTGCCGCTGCTTACCGAAAACGAAGTCTTTTCGCGGTCATGCTCCGCAAGGTAGATTTGGTGATACCCAGACTTTAAGTCGAGGGTAGTGAAGTATTTTGCCTTTCCTAGACTTGCTAAGATCATAGGGATGCTCGGCATGGGGTAACGGTCCGGTATGGTTTTTTCGTTCAATTTCCTGAAGTCGATTACCAACCTTTTTTTTGGGTTACCGTATGGGTCAGTGCCTTTTTTATCCACCACCCATGTTGGGCTGTTGTAAGGCGACCTGGAGGGCCTAATTATGCCATCGTCCAGCAGTTGTTTGACCTCTTTGTTTATGAAGTCAGAAACACCCATGAGACTCGGGTATCTTGAATACACGGGCTCGTTGTCTACTGTTCGGATTGTAGCGACAACAGCAGTATTAAACGGGAGAGCTTCATCTGCATTTGAGAAAGCTTTTTTGTTTCTGAGTATCATGTCCCTGAACTCTTTCTTTACGGAAGGGGGAACTACGATGTCGTTGACATCGGTGAAGTTCACGTCAGCACATTGATAGTACTGGAGTTTTTCGGATATACCCTGGTATTCCAGAGTATTTTTTTCCAAGTTCAATTTGGCCCCGGCTTGTGTTAGCAAGTCGAAGCCTATGATCGCGTCGAAAGAGTTTAGGGTATCGAGGAGAAAAAATGGGGAAGTATGTTTGAAAATATTCATCAAGCATTTGCGCTTGATTTCGGTAGACCCGTGGATCGAGTTTACCGAGAATGACTTGGCGACCGGCGTTATGGTCCTTAGCTCTGTTAAGGGCTTAACATAATTCTTTGCCGCGCCAGTGTCAATCAACATCTTCAGAGTTCTCCCAGCCAACCGCCGTTCAATGTACGGAAGCCGGGAGTGTTCCCTAAAAAATTAACCGAGTCGTCACCAGGTGCGTACTCGTTCTCACTCTCTAACTCTTCAACTGCCTCTTTGGCCGCCTTCTCGTACTCTGTTACAGCTTCTTTGGAGTCTGTTTGTACGACATTGTTAACGCGTTGGCGTCTTTGACCTGTTGAACGGTCTGACGAACTCTTGCGTTTTGGTGCGTTGGATTCATTAGCCTGACGCTTGCTATAGTCGGTTTTTTGTCTATATCTGGAGGAAGAGTCAACTTCCATGGGCTGTGGAGCCTCGGTTTGATTGTCTTTAGGGGCCTGGGGCTGGGGACCGCCCTTTTGGCGTTTCACAAAATGGGGATTTTTCTCCTGATTTTGCTCATCTCTGTTAAATCTGGTTGGTTTGCCTTGGGCACGGATTTTGTTATCCTCAGCAATTTGCGCTCGGTCCTGCAGGGCTTTAGCGTAAGAGTTGGCAAACATGCTTCTCTCAATGCTAGCTTCTGCTTCTCTGGCCAGGGCCAGAGCGGATGGTAGATCTTTTGGTTGTGCAGGGAACACAACCGCTCTCAATGACTTTTTAAGACCGGAGATAAAGGCGTGTAAGGCGTCGTCTCTAACCTCCCGGTTGAGCAAATCGGCGCCTTCTTGGTCGTGAGACATTACGATTTTGTTGGTAACGAGCGTGAGTTTCTTTTCAACGTCATCGTAGTATTGCATGAGGGACATTTCGCCCTGCGTAACTAACTCCAAACTTTGTCTCAACAAACGCAAGGATGTTTTATCCGAGTATGTGCAATCTAGCCTAGCTAGTATTGCATCGAAATTTAGGACAGTGTTGTGAGACATTCGATTCGCTTCGCTTTCGCAAACGGACGTGTTTTTTTCTTGCGCCTCGCAGTTAATTTTTCTTTCCTCGTTCTTAGCAATTATTAAATTGCAAGTTTTATATTTGTGACGTGTGTTTTCATGCGGTTGTGTTAAACACCTGTGTTGAACTTTAATTGTTATTATTTGTGCTTTATTTGCAAATTTAAAATTTTTGTGCCTCTACACAACAACAAACTGCAGCCAAGCATTCTGTTTGTTTTTGCAGTTGCATTGCTGTCTGCATATAATTTGTTTTTGTGTGTACTCACATCACTCTCTTTTTTTATCTCTCTCCCGCGCTTGCATTAGTGGTGTTGTTGGTGTTGGTCGCGGTCTTTTCTGTTAGAAATCCGTTTGTGAGTTTCGGTCGTCGCGCCCGCGCTTTGTGTTTGTTATTGCGTTTGTAAGTACAAATCAGCGGTAGTTGTTTAACCCTAGGGTGCCTTTCCGTTCTTTTTACATTCTTTTTTGGTTCTTTTGCTTTTTATTTTATTTTTTGTTTATCTTTTTTTATATTCTATTTTCTTATATTTAAATTCCTTTTTGTTAGAATGTTTGTCTGCTATAATAAAAATTGCCAGGTTAGAGCAAACTCGAAGATGGGCTTTGTTTGTTGCTGGCTGTGTGATAATGTGTCACACGAAAAATGTGCTGGCCTAAACGGCAGAATTGTGGACCAGATTGAGTCAAAATCTGGCCTCAAGTGGACATGTGTATCCTGTAGGGATGTTGAACGGGACATCATGGGTTTCATGAGGCAGACTAAGAAAGGCTTTGGTGACATATTCGGGCGGTTCAAAAAACTGTTCGATGGTTTTTCCGACTTGGAGAACGAATTCAAAAGTATGAATCTTTTGAATGAGTCCCCAAAACGGAAGAAGGCTAATTTTAGGCTGTCTATTGGCCCCAATGAACTGCAACTCCCCACACATGCTTTCACTTCATCCGCAACTAATAAACAGTTAGAATTAATAAATTTATCGTCCCCCTCTCCTCATAATTCAATAATCAGAAGTGACGAGAATAGCATCGTACCCATGGATGTTGTTCCTTCTGACCCCGTAGAGCATTCTGATTCGCTGGCTATTAACACTGTTGATCCGGATCAACAGCCTAGTGATAATATACCGGTCGAATCAACTGGTCTAGCAACCAATGCTGTGGCTCCAGCGGATGCAACTGCATTGGTTGCTAAGAAGACCCTTATAGGAATTCCACCACGGAAACAAATCTTTGTTTCCAGGCTTGCCCCTGATACTACATCTGATGATGTGAAGGCCCTCATACAGGCCAAATCTAAAGCCCACATTACGGTGGAAAAATTCAAATTTACGTATTCTCGGGAAATTTCGTCATTTAAAATAAGTGTTCCGGCTGAATATTTCAACAATATTTGTTGCAAAGAATTCTGGCCCGACCACTTAGTTATTAAAGAATATACCGTAAAAAAGAAAAATCGGCCTCCGATTTCACTTCCTTCTTCCGGTGGTAGTTCTAACCCACCTATTGTAATATCTGATAGTTCAAAAAACTAACATCCTCCCTCTCACTTGGCTATCAGAATGTAAGAGGTCTTTGTAGTAAACTTAGAAATCTTTATCTAAATAGCCTAACTTTTCCTTTCCATGTCGTTGCCTTCTCTGAAACTTGGCTAAGGCCCGACATCCTTAATTCTGAAATCCTGTCTAACAAATTCTCCATTTATAGAAAAGATCGCACCCCTCGTCGTGGTGGTGGTGTTCTTATTGCTGTTGACGCTGATTTATCATCGGAACTTGTAATAATCGATAATTGTATAGATATTGAATTTGTTGCTGTAAAATTGTGTATGTCCAGTATTTGCTTTTATATTACTTGTTCTTATATTCCACCTTCTTCCGATATTTCTATATATTCTTTGCATGCTTCTGCTATACAATCTGTCTCATCTATGGTTTCTGATCGTGATTTTCTTGTAGTTCTTGGTGACTTTAATATCGCCGGAACTACTTGGACTTCAAGTCCCGATTCTAGCGTGTTGACTCCCACATCTCAGCACGATTTTATTGAAAGTTTATTTGGGATGTCATTGTGTCAAATCAATGATATCCCAAATTCTTCACATAAAATGCTTGATCTTGTTTTTGTCTTGGATTCCTCATTATATTCTGTCTCCCGTACTGAACCTATATCCACTCCTGAAGATCCTTATCACCCAACTTTGGAGGTGTTGATTGACTTACCAGCCAGTGTGCCAAGCCCTGGTAGAGAACCGGCTGAGCGAGTTCGACAATTTCGGAAAACCGATTTTACTAAACTTGCTCAGCTCCTATCCCAGACTGACTGGTCCCAGCTGTACATGTGTAGAGACATGGATTGTGCAATCAATTACTTTTATTCTACATTAAATTCATTATTTGATTGTTGTGTCCCGTTTTGTAACCCTCGTAGGTCTAACAAACCTGTGTGGTTTACACGTGAATTGATAAACTTAAAAAATAGAAAGTCGAGATTGTACAAAAAGTTCAAGGAATTTGGCTCTTCCTCGGATTTCTCTCGCTATTTGATTGCCCGATCTAACTTCTCTGCACTTAATTTACACTGTTATAACAACTACCTCAGGAGCTGTAGGTTACAGTTTCAGCGGGATCCTAAAAGGTTTTATAACTTCGTTAATGCGAAGCGTAGGTCATCAACATTTCCATCAACTGTATTTTTTGATAAAAAGACAGCTGACTCAGATCAGGCTATCGCCGATCTTTTTGCCGAATTTTTTCAAACGACTTACAGTTCACAACCTTATCAATTGCTTTCGCCTTATCCTTATCAGGTAATTAACTCCAATTGCATTTTTGGGCCTTTAATCACTGAAAGCTCGCTTCTACGTGATTTGAAGTCTGTTAACCCCGTATTTTCTCCGGGACCTGATGGAGTACCAGGCTGTGTGCTCAAGTACTGTGCTGAAGGTATTTTTAAGCCATTATTTGTTCTTTTTAAATTGTCCGTGGAGTTGTGTTCTTTCCCCAATATTTGGAAAGAATCATTTATTATTCCTCTCCATAAAAAAGGAAACAAGTCTAATGTCGAGAACTATAGAGGTATTTCTAAGTTGTCTGCTATTCCTAAGATTTTGAGAAATTAATAACTTCTCAACTTCAACATTTATGTAGATCTATAATTTCACCCTGCCAGCATGGGTTTGTGAAATATAGATCTACTACCACTAACCTATTGGAATTCACTTCTCTTATTATTAAGGGATTTCAATCTAAAATGCAAACAGATGTTATTTATACTGATTTCAGTAAGGCTTTTGATTCTGTTAATCATTCTCTTTTACTTCACAAGCTTCATCTTCTAGGATTTCCAAATAACTTAATTCTTTGGATTTCTAACTATTTAACTCTTAGAACCCAAAAGGTTTATTTCAAAGGCTTTGTCTCTAAGTCTGTTCAAGTTACTTCTGGAGTACCACAAGGAAGTCATCTTGGCCCCTTATTATTTACTCTTTTCATCAATGACCTTCCTTCTGTCGTAAATTACTCTCGGGTGCTGATGTATGCCGATGATGTTAAACTTTGTCTGTCATCTACTGATTTCTTATCTGGTCAAAGGTTGCAAACTGATCTTGACAGTTTTCAAGCCTGGTGTCGGGTAAATTTATTAAATCTTAATTGTGGTAAGTGTAAAGTAATGTCCTTTTACAGGCGAATGCCTTTTTTAACAGTTATATTCTTAATGGTAAGCCGCTTGTTCGAATTGAGTCGGTTGATGATTTGGGTATCCTTTTAGATTCCAAGCTTAAGTTTGACAAACATATCTTTTCCACCGTTAATCGTGCCTTTGGTGTCCTGGGTTTCATTAAGCGTTGGTCTAAAGAATTTAACGATCCTTACATTACTAAAACTCTATATACTTCGCTTGTTCGACCTATTCTTGAATATGGGTCTTGTATTTGGTGTCCCCAGTACAAGATTCATCAGGATAGAATAGAATCGGTTCAAAAACAATTTCTTCTCTTTGCACTCCGGGGTCTTAACTGGAATCCTAATACTCACTTGCCTTCTTATCGTAGTAGACTTTTACTAATAAATCTTCCTTCTCTTTCTGATCGTAGAACCATGCTTGGTGTAATTTTTTTACACAAACTAATCAAAGGCGAAATTGATTCTTCTGAATTAATTAGCCAGATTAGTTTTGCAGTTCCGATCAGAAATTCCAGAAACTTTCTTCCCCTTTGTCTTCAAGTTTGTAACACTAACTATTCTATCCATAACCCTTTTCGTATCATATGTTCTAATTATAACAATCTTTATCATTTAATATGTAATGCTAGTTCTATTTCCGTACTTAGAACTTCAATTTTATGTTATCTGTGTAATCTATAGTTTTTTGTATATTGTTTAATTTATGTAGAACTTTTATTTAGTCTGTTCGTTTTTATATGTTTCGCGATCTTCGTTACCGCACGTTATGCGGCGCGCCCCTCGGTCGGTTGGGCGGGAGGTGGGATTGCATTTTGCTTGGGTCCGCGCGTTAACAAGCCCGTGCTTGGTGTCGTTTGGGCCACTTGAATGTACTGCCCGTTTAGTACATCAACGTCCGAATATAGTAAGGCTCCAGCTGGGCCTTTGATTTTATTCCTAATGATCGCTACCGCTTGGTAGTGTGCAGTGCTCTTTGGAAAGTTCTTGAATAGTTCGTACGCGTAGATGGCTGCTTGCCTCCACGCTACATACTCGTCCTGCACACCAGTGAAATCCGGCACAGATTTAATAATGTCTAAGGGGATATCGCATTTGGCGGCAGGATCGACGGATATTTTCTCGTATGTGATGATTTGCGGCGCTTCCACCTGCAAACTCTGTACTTGTGTAGCCAAAGCGGTTATTTGTGCTTGAAATTGATTTTGTTGTAGCGCTAAAGCTTGCCTGACGGCACCCTCAACGAGAGCCTGAATTTGAGCTGGCTCCATTTCTTCAGTTACAGCGGTGTCTGCAGGAGTAGGATCTACTGAGCAATTGACTTCCCCCTCCCAACTATCGTCACTATTATATTCAACTTTTACTTCCCTATAATTCCAACTCATTGGCTTATGGTTGGCACTTTTCAAAACTTAGGCCGATCGTGAAAGGTCGGCATGTAAAACTGTTGGCAATAATAGAAAATAGTGTATCTTGGGGTATGCAATATTTATTATAAAATTTGTTAGGGGTATGCAGCAAAAAATATAATGCTGCCGAAAGTATGCAACAAATTTTAGCAAAAGTATGCAACGTTAAAAAATGAAATGCTGGCAGAAAAATGCAGCAATATTTACTTTACTTGTTTTTTGTTTTTAAGATCACACGTATCGGTACGTGGCGTTCGTTAATAATTTCTTCAAAGCCGAAATCACTTATGAACTTACATGACAATGGGTTCTTGTTTATTGGTTGGGCGCCAATTAAGTCTTCCGTCTAACTGCGTTGTCGAGTGACGATCCGTGGACGGTGATAACTTCTTCTCCTTGGTGAGGTGTTGATGCATCCAATAGGTGACTACTGGAACACTGTGATTAGGTTGTGGGAACTTTCCCAGTTGCCCGTCTTGGACGTGGTCAACTATGATTGATAACACAATTAATGTTTTATGTTCTTGTTTTACGGCAATGCCGGAGCTTTAATCATTCATTCGTCTTATAATGTTGCGATCTAGATTGAGACTAAAGGCTACAGAAATATTCAAGCTTAAGTTAGCCCTGCGAAGTCAATGCATCACGCCATTCGCTCGAGTCGGCGTGCCGACTCAGCATTCTTGCGCAAGCAACACGGTGTCCGTTTACAGTTGCTGCGCGCAGAACTCTTGGTAGCGAGTCAGCATTGTTTACAAGAATATTACTTTGTTGCTGAGGGCAAACAGAGTGCTTAAGGCTGTGTGTTAAGTGTTGTTGTATTTGTTGCTGAGGGCAACCAAATTACTTATGATTGTGTGTGAATAACAATGTATGACAGAAAAGAGTGTATCTTATGTACTTAGTTCTTAACTTATATGTTAAATAAATAATAGATTGCGGTAGAAAAGAACAAGCTATAATTTTAGCAGCAATTCTGGGAATAGAAGTTAAAATAGTTTATTTTATTTATTTACGAAGGCAAAACAGTGCTGCCCTGAATCAAAAAATATAATATAATACATAGATATAAGGAAAACATTATAGAAGCCTACGCGAAATTACAATTGAAATCTAATAACGACAAGTTATTGAGTTACAAGTTACAAGTTGGGGGAAGTTTATTTGCCAGTCCGGCTAGCTATGCCCCTATTCACAGCAAAGAATTGCCGGTGGCGTTATTAGAGCCTATATCAAGATAGTGAAGAGTTAGTTATGAAGAAAAAGCTTATAGAATTTAAGGATAATTTAAAACTAAAGAAGAAGAATAAAGAAAGACAGTAGGAAAAATGAAATTAAATGAAATCTCCAACCCGGTGGGGGAAGTTTTATGCGTCAGTCTGGCAAGCCAGCCCCAGCTCACAGCGAGGTTGGTTAGAGATTAAATTAAGGAAAATAGGATCTAGGAACGGTGGGGATGGGAAAGAATAAAAGATTTATAGAGTAGAAAATAGGAAATAAAGGGGGACATAGAATGGGCAATCTCCGACCCGACGGGGAAGATTATTTGCCACACATGAAAACATGAAAAACAGAATTGCACTGTGTGCATAGCACACGAAAAGGATTGTGTAAAGCGAAATCAGTAGTGCATGTAGGAAGAGATAAGGGAATAAAATTTCTAGTAGGTCTACAAGGGATAGAGAAATTAAGACGACTTAAAAGAAAGGGAGAATCTATGTCGCCACTAATCAACTTATGTATAAAAACCACACCAAGAGTTATTCTACGGTTAGCTAATGTCGGAAGATTTAAAAGTAAGAGTCTACTGGGATAAGATGGCAGATGAAGATTTGGATCCCAATATAAACTACGTAGGGCAAATAATAGAAATTGCTTCTGGACTGACTCAATACGGATCTCACTATTTTTGTATTGAGGAGACCATATACATGAGCAGTATTCCAGAATAGGGCGTACGAGCGACACATAGAGCAGTTTTGTGGTGAAAGGATCATTAAATTCCTTCGACCAACGCTTGATGAATCCAAGTACACCCTTGGCAACATTAACAATTGAGGAAATATTCAAGTTGAAGTTAAATTTAGAATCGAATGTGACACCTAAGTCCTTAACAGAGGTAATACGTTTTAAGGGAAAGTTATCAATAGAATAGTTACCGAGATAGAGCTTGGATCGGCTGAATGTCATAAACATGCATTTACAACAATTAAGAGGAAGATGATTAGCCAAACACCACAGTTGCATAGAGTTTAAGTCACGTTGAAGTAGTCTGGTTTGGAGAGGATTATTAAATGATAGAATAAGTTTTCCATCATCTGCATACATGAGTATATGAGAGTGTAATAAAATAGATGGAAGATCATTAATAAAAAGTGTGAAGAATAAAGGACCAAGGTGACTTCCTTGGGGTACACCAGAAGTTACGAAAACAGGTTTAGAAATTGTAGATCTAAGTAGTACTTTTTGGGTTCTATTTTTTAAATAAGAAGAGATCCAAGACAGAAAAGAGATAGGAAAGCCAATACAATTAAGTTTATAAATCAAAAGATCATGGTTTACAGAGTCAAATGCTTTACTGAAATCAGTGTAAATGACATCAGTTTGCATTTTCTTTTGGAATGCAACATTTATAATATATGAAAACTCTAGTAAATTGGTCGTAATAGACCGACTCTTTATAAATCCATGTTGGGATGAAGAAATTATAGATATACAGAGATGCTGCAAAGTTTCTGTAATAATTTTCTCAAATAATTTTGGGATAGCAGACAACTTTGCAATACCTCTATAATTCGAAATATCAGACTTACCATCTTTTTATGTAGAGGTAGATATATGAGTCTTTCCAAAGAGATGGAAAGACTCCAGTAGTAAGGGAAAGATTAAAAAGTTTAAGTAAGGGAATAGTTAAAGAAGAGCTGCATTCCTTTAACACACAACTTGGAATATGATCAGGCCCAGGAGAGTAAGAATGTTTTACGGACTTAATAGCAGATAGAAGGGATAATGCGGAAATAGTGGGAGCAAAAATATTATTAGAAGAAGAAATACTGTAGGGATAGGATGTGTTAGAAAGAGGAATAGATGAATAGGTGGATTGGAAAAATTTGGCAAATAAATTCACAGCAGTTGAGTCACTGCATGCTTTTTCAGTGCCAAAAAAAGAAAGAAGAAGGAAGATTTACGTTTAGAGTTAACAAAATAATAGAAAAGTTTAGGATTGTATGCAAATTGACTTTTGCATCGGGCGATGTATTCCGAGTAACATTGTGAGTTAAGAAGAGAGAAGTTAGATTTAGCGATAGAATATTTAGATAGGTCGAGACAAGAACCAGACATCTTAAACTTTTTAAAATATTTAGATTTAATATTTTTTAAGTTGGAGAGTCTGGGCGTAAACCAAGGGGGCTTAACACAACTAGATTTGCGAGAAGAGTTAGGAATACATATGTCTAATAGAGAGTTAAGTGTTACATAGAATGAGTTAAGAGCGCAATCAATGTCAACTGCGTTGTCAAGCGACGACCAACCAGTTGCAGAGATCAGTTGATTAAGCAAGGTAAAATTACCTTTGCGAAAGCAACGATATGGCTCAGAGGAAATGGAAGGTGAGCTAAAAGGCTTAGAAAAATAAAGAGAAATTTCTAATGTAGGATGATAGGGATAATCCCAAACTAGGCAAAGTTAAAGATTATGTAGTCTTCAAGTACTAACTCAAGTACTCACTACTATAACTATATATATGTATATATATATATATATAAGTATATGTATATATATATATATTCAAAAAACAAAAACCTTTCGGCTAGTACTTGTTGAAGTAATAGTTTTGTAGCAGTACAAACTAATGGATTGGCGGCAAATAATTGCCAACATTTCAGAGCTACGAAACGAATTTAACAAATCTTTAAAGTGCTTAAACAAAAGCACACCCATATCAAATTATACGAAGCTCAAACATATTAGGATTCTGTTGAAAACATTCAACACAGTACGTACAATTATACTAGAAAATAATACAAAATTTACGTCTTTACAAGAAATACAAGTAAAAGACGTAATAACACGGCTTAAGGAAGGCATTCTATATGTAGCGCAACGGCACAAGTTGCAAATATTGGTACCAAATGTATTAAATCTTCCAAGTAATAGAGATCATCAAAACGACAGAAAAACATCTGCGCAGATGATAAAATAAAATTGCAAAAAGAACAGAAAGAGCCCAATGTCTATGAAGTCATTAGCAATAATGACGTAAAGAAATTTGTGAAACTAAAATTCGGAAAATCCAATTGTTTATTTAAGCAAGGAAAAAGAATTATTTCACAATTTTCAGTTAATGATTTGTACTCCAATGAAAAATTCGACTTAGGTCAATTCTTTCAAAGGCTTAATGCAGAAGCCGGATTACATAAAATTGTTAATTTACAATTGTCACCAAGTGAACAAATCTTCGAATTTGTATCACTAAATGAATTTAAAAATATGGGCAGTAAATATCTAAATACATTAAAAGTAGCGCTACTAACAAAAGTGACACAAATAGACAAAAATGACGAAAGTCAAATTAAAGCAACACTGTCGAAACACCATGATGATCCTATAGAAGGAGGCCATACAGGGATTACGCGTACCTTGTTAAAAATTAAGAAATATTATTATTGGCCCCAAATGAATAAAACCATTGCGAAATATGTGAAAACTTGCGTAAAATGCCAAAAGGCAAAGACCATAACACATACAAAAGCACCAATGGTAATAACAGACACTCCAAATACTGCATTTGACACTGTTTTAATAGATACCATTGGACCATTACCTCGTACAGAGAATGGCAATGAGTACGCAATCACTATAATATGTGATCTCACGAAATTTCTAGTTACAATACCAGTAACAGACAAAAGTGCAAAAACAGTTGCCAAAGCAATATTCGAATCTTTTGTGCTAAAGTACGGTCCTATGAAGACGTTCATAACGGATATGGGTACTAAATTTACTAATAAATGACCTGTGTAAGTATATGAAAATCAGTAATATACAATCAACAGCTCATCACCACCAGACTTTAGGAACAGTGGAGAGAAGTCATTTAATGAATATATTCGTTCATATGTTTCGATTGACAAAGACGATTGGGACATATGGTTGAATTTTTTCACCTATTGTTTCAACACAACTCCATCGACAGTACATGAATACTGTCCATATGAACTCGTTTATGGTAGATTACCCAGACAGTTCAGAATTTAATAATCTAACTTAAATAGATCCTATATATAACGTAGATGATTATGCGAAAGAGTTTAATTTCAGATTAGAAGTAGCTTATAAAAGAGCAAAAACGTTAATAGATTTAGAAAAAGAAAAACGAAAGATAGAATAAGACAAAAATTAAATGACATAGAACTAGAGGTAGGAACTTTAGCATTACTAAAGAACGATACAGGGCATAAGCTCGAAAGTAAATATTTAGGACCCTATAAAATCGTAAACATAGAAGATAGAAACAATATTAAAATAGATTTAGAAAAAAAGAAATTTCAAACAGTAAATAAGAATAGGCTAAAATTATTCAATAATTAAACATTTAAATTTTCAGGTCTGATCAGCCGTAATATTATTATATATATATATATATACAAAGTTTAAAATAAAAATAAAAAAAAGAAGTACATAAAAATATATTAAAAATATATTTTCAAAAAAAAATAGTTAAAAATAACTTCATAAAATTACGTTATTTTTCAAAAGAAGGGATATGTAGTATGCACATATCGAGAGCTCACTGTGCTCAGCACTATGTCCAGTATATACTTCATATATACTAATAAACATAAATATTATAATACAATGACACTTAGTCTTTGTTGCCTAAACATACGACATATTCAAGTGCACCGAAATATGATCGGTCACAAGTGCCTCGACTGCAAACAAGCCGCGTCAGCATGTATCCCATGCAATGACCGCTTGCATATGTGCACAGCACGCTCTGTCCCTACAGCGACGTCTTCGCCGCTTACATATAAGTTACATATATTCGTTTTATATGTTATATATAAAACGACTTATATACAAAAGGCAGCGCTGCCACTGAGGACCGCGCAACCTTAGGTTTAAGTATACTGTATACAAAACTGAAAAACGTCAAGAAGAATAAATGTATCTGGAGCGACAAATACGGTCGCTCCTAACATATCTGGAGCGACAAGAACTGTCGCTTCTAACATCCTAAAAAAGTGTATCTGCTTTAATCAATACCACAATACATGTTTTTTGAGCTCCAAGGATGAGATTGCGCCCTCCTTAATGTGGAGTACTTTTTCCAATGTTTTCAGCATGAATGAGGTTAGGCTTATGGGTCTGTAGTCTTTTGGCTGCACGACCACTGACCTTGCCTGCTTTGAGCAGGAGCACGACCCGTGCAGTTCTCCACAGGCACTTTGCCACGTTGCAGACATGCCTCAAACAGAGGATGCAGCCATGGGATGATCCAATTCTTGGTCACCTGCAACATCGCTGGAAAGATTCCGTCCAATCCAGGGGATTTGTAGCTCGTGAACGAGTGTTTTGCCCACTGGATTTTCTTCGGTGTGACTATGTGTGCGGGTAGGTTCGAGCTTATTGATCGGATCGTATCAGGTGTGTCAGGCTTTGTGACTTCTGTACACCCATGGAAATGTGCATCAATGAGAGCACATATTGCTTCCCTGCTGTTTTCCGCCCATCGTCCATCGTCTGTTTTTAGCTCTCTGTACTCTGTATGGTTGGCTGTCTCGAAAGCAGCTTCCGGAGTCTCGCCGTTTTTGAGTGACCTTCTCTATGCTGGAGTAGAAGGTCCTTCATGAGTTCCTCTTTGCTTTCAGAACTTTTTTGAAATTACGCAGCAGTATTTTGTATTCGTCTCAGATAATCTCTTCTTTGGCTTGTTTTGCAAGCTTGAAGAGATCCTGTACATCTTTTCTTTGTGCTTTAAGCTCTGGAGTCCACCAGGGTTGCCTGGTCCTACTTTTGGTTTTTGATGGTTTGCACGATGTGTGGTACGCTGTCATAAGGTGATGTGTAAGTGTCTTTAGGGACCTCTCTATATCATCCACTGATGAGATTGTGGGCGGTATGGGTAGCTTTCTTCCTTCGTCGTTACAAACTTCTCCCAGTTTGTGTTCCGGGGGTTTTTGTATAACTACTGACTACTAACGTCGTGTCGCCATCCTCGTTGTCCTCCATCTTTTGGTCGTCGGGCGTGGCTTCTATGGCCACTTTCACGATTTCTAGGCTGTGGGTAGCTTCCACCATAGACGC
Organism: Hirtodrosophila confusa; assembly: GCA_035043065.1. NCBI lineage: Eukaryota > Metazoa > Arthropoda > Insecta > Diptera > Drosophilidae > Hirtodrosophila > Hirtodrosophila confusa. The sequence continues at coordinate 120,714 of JAWNNI010000172.1, forward strand.
AAGGCCCAGGTCTTGCTCCACCTCACCAGCCATTAGCGTGTTGTCGATGTTGTCGTGGGGGTGGCATTTCTTGAGACGCAGGTATACGCTACCCACGCCCCACGCCATCTTCCCGTACCTAGGATAAAGCAGATCCTCGGATTCCTTGCTAATTTGCAGGATCGTGTGCTGTCCCTTTTTATCAGGCTTAGCTACATGAATGACCTGCCAATCAGCGGTGGGCACGATAGGATTCTTCCATTTGAGCAATTAAGAGCCTGCTCCTTAGGCACGACCCTCGGAAGTAGCACTTTTGCCTTTGGTACAGACGGAATACTAGTTATTTTCCAATATCTCCAGCTTGGCGCCCTTCCACGGGGCGGCCAGTGAGGTGACTGTTTGAGAGACCCACTCCAAGGCTGGGTCGTCTCTGCAGCTGAGAATTTTGACTCCATTGAGCCAACCTGCACCATCAAATGTGGTGGGTACGGCATCCGGAATCTCCATCCTCTTCAGCATCGCCTCGAGCAGTCGTGTCTCCACTAGCTTCCACCGTTCCAGCGACATCTTGCCATTGGGGTCGCTTTTGTCGACGAGCGCCACGACAAGATGTTTTGCTACGTCGCTCGCGGACTCCCTGGTGGTCTTGTTAGTGGGGCGGGGCCGCTTGCTCACGGGCACTCCAGCCTTTGCTGTCTGAGTTGAGCACTGGCGTTTAGTGGCCAATTGCTCCTCAACCTTGTTCGCGTATGGCAAAATGTTTGCGACCCTCGCTAATCTTGAGATCAGCCCACGCCAGCATGCTCCTCTCCTCGGGGGTGAGGTCGCCGCTGCCGCTGAGCCGAGCCCAGATTTTGAGAGCCGCTTTGTATTGAGCCTTGGCTCTCATGCCCTCCTTTGGGCCCGACCCTACTAGAGGTACTGGCACCCGCCTGAACAGGGGAGAGCAGAAGCTTGTTTTCGGCTTCCGTTGATATGCTGTCGCCGTGCGATTCTCAGTCCGAGTCTGTTTCGACTACGGCACCGCCACGCCACAGCTTAGCGTTAGTTTTGGTGGATGCAGTAGCTTTGCAACTACCATGGCCTGCTCCAACCATGGTAGAGGTGTGACCACTGGCGACACGCAGAGAGAATTGCTCCTCCCTGTGCCCGCCGGTGGTAGCGGTTACGCTTTCCACCGACGTTTGGACTGACATCCCAGTCCGAGTTGCCTCCTTTGTTTCTTCCATGTTGACTTTTTCTGTCGAGGAATCACCCCTAGCGTTTTATACCTGCCGCCAGGTACTTCGAACCATGGTTCCGGTCGCAGTAATCCCATCTTGGCAAAAACCGGTAGGAAATACTGTGCCGTCGCCTTCGCTAGACACTGCACTACCTGGGGATGTAGGCAAGCAAGTGACACGAAGTATAACCCGTTTACCTCGAGGTTAATACAGTGTCCATTGCCCGGCCAGCACCCTCGTGGAGGGTTCAGTTCGAGGGTTTTCGCCAGCCAAGATGGAGCATAGGTCGGGTAAGAAAATGCAGCAGCTTAATTATTTGTGAGAGTCAAGACAAAAAAATAGGCAAGATTAAAGAGATACTTAGTGAAGGCGAACACGGGTTATATGAAATGAGAAACGGCATAGTATATAGAAAAGCTAAAGACAATTTATTATTTGATGTACAAGAGTTAATGGAAGACCATGTTTCTTTTAAGTATAACAACGAATTGCCTCATTTAGGTACAGACATTAACAGACATTTGTTTTTTTTTCAAAAATGCTTCAAAAGTAGACGAGCAAATAAAAATTTGTCATAAAAAATTTTCAACGCGGCAGGTCCCCACACGCTTCGTATTTGTTCAGGGGGACCTGTCGCAGAGCTGCTGTCGCGCTCACGACGAAGTGAGAGGAACACCAAGTTTTTGACTCTGTTGCAGCTGCTAAGCGATCGCCGAGTCGAGAGCATCAATTCGTATGTATGTGATGACCTGCGCTTGCATGTATTTATACATATATGTAAGTTATGTCCGAACGTAGCCAGAGAAGGCAAACTCTTCAAGGTTACCTTATTAATTCGTAAAATGATCGCATATTTCCACTCTGCGAGTTTCTTGTTATGGTTCGGTCGGCGTAGAGTTGTTGCGCTGCAACTTTAGGATCTAATACTTAATATTAGGTTTAAGTTTGATAAATAAATAATAAATACTTTAAATAAAACAGTAAGCGTCTATAGTCAACGTTACAATAGGTTTTATTCTTAAATCAAAATACAAGAAGTGGTCTCTTTCGTTCTACCAAATGAACTAAAACTAAAAGCTCCAAAAGCGGCTGGCTGACCGATGGCTTGACCATATAACATCGTGTCAGCACATTCCGTTGCCGGCACCGTCGCAGCGGATGTTGCGAAACGGCTAACGCCAGCCGACAAAATTGCCGTAGCGACCAAGTGCCGACTCTGCAGTTCATAGTGCCGCGGTCTGCGCGACTCTTGGATGACGTGCGGGCGAGGTAAGGGGGAATAGCGCTGTAGCTCATGTTTTGGCGGCCAGCGCAACTGTTGGATGGCGAGCGCTCGAGGTGAAGGGAAGTAGCGCTGCAGCCCGTTGTTCAGCGGTCAACGCGACTGTTGGATGACATGCGGGGTGAAGTGGTGTTAACTCCTCCCCACCACAAGATCTGCGTCCCGCAGATCACTAGGCCTTGGCCGAGGATTCGCATGCGACCTGCGATTCCAAATCCAAACTAAGATCGCGTGGTTTTGGAATCCCTTTGGCTGAAGCTATCTTCCTCCACACCAAGTAAATTGCTGTCATGACGGCCAGACCTATGATTATTTCTGTGAAGAAGGAGAATGAAATTTCGTCGGATATGTTGGATAACTTCTGTAGTTTTTCCAGGCTGAAGTCGTGGATGTATTTCAACGACAGCTTGTAACTCGTGGCAGTTATCTTGGTGCGGACGGCCGGCATTGTCATTAAATGGCTCGACGAGTAGCTGCTGTAGTTCCTGTTCTTGATTGAGATCGTTTCATTGTCGTATTAAACAATACAAGATCCTTCCAAGTGGTAATCCTTTAAAGCGGCTGTCACCGTCCCGTTGAAATGGGTGAGGAAAATGGTCCCGAGAGACAGTTCCCCAAGACGGCATGCGTTTCCAATGAATCCATCGCTAGTTTGCTGTATTCCAATACTACCTGTTTCCCATTGGATATAGTTGGGAACAGTGGGCATGGCTAATAGCCACTTTCCACTACAGCCAAAAAATGTCACATTTCAATTTGTCATTTGCTCGAAATAAATCAGCGGTTTGGCTTGTTTTGATGAAATTTTTTACAAAAAGTGAAAGTGGTAAATAATGGCAGAACTGTAGAAAAAGCAAAGTTGCATATCAATAGGCATTCAGTTGCGATGTATTCGTACGGTTTTGATCAATTGGAAGATGGCTGGGATGCGGTGTGGGGAGAAATTTGCAATGAAATCGCGAGTGCGCACCTGTGAAGTGCACAAGCTTCACTGCTCCTAAAAGGCGGTGTACCTTGTCAAATGGATCCGTTTCGACGGTGTACCTCCGGACAAACCTTACCTTTTAACCTCATCCTTACTAAAGACAGGAACATTAAGATATAGGCATTTTACTATTTATTTTAAAAATTAATTTTGACGCACAACTCGTCATTGTTTACCTTTGAAACAATTCATCGATAAACATGGCATGCTTGATAACAAAATACTAAAGTCTTCCGGGTCGAATAGCAGATTTGTAATTTTTTCCCTTATGGGATTTTCTACAGGAAAAATGTGACATATTTCCAAAATCAAAAAAATGACCAAAAGTGACGAAAATGGTAGTGGAAAGAGGCTATAAGACGTATAGCAAAGAAGTCCCGTTGGTTAAGATCGTTGGACGGGAGAACTCCACCGCCTCGACCACATTTTGATATGGAAGGCTGCTCACTTCTATTAGTATCGTGTCGATTTCTCCATGATCCACTAAATTCCTGTTGATTACCCCGGTCTTTGTCAGCTGGCAGGCTCTCGATATCTCATCGCCCTGATTAGCCAACACTATGTCCTTGTGTAGCACCGTCGTTGTAGCGTGGATGTCGCCATCTATGGCGTTTATCCTTCCGATAGCCTCGGTTAGTTTTTGGAGCCACTCGCGTCTCGCGTCGAACAGCCTCGTGTTGATCCTAATTTGCTGATTACCAATCCTTACAACGTTGTCCTTTGATTTGATAATCGCGTTCCAATCCGACGCATCGGGCGAACCTGCTACCCATTTCCAGGCCGATCCCAACCAATCTACGGATCGTATCTTCCGTGATTGTGTGCCCATCATTCTATTGATCCCTTCTGTTGCGCTCTGCAAATAGTGGCCCGCCAGGGCACCGATCCTCTGGTCAGAAATCGTGGTCACCTCATTTAAAATTTCTCCGATGAGCCGTTGCATCCGATCCAAGTCGATGACATGGGCTAATTTGAAAACGCCGTTAAAACGCCAGACAATACCCTGCTGTAAGGGTACGACAGGCGCGTCATATTTGAAAATATAAATGGCGACCGCTACGTGAATCAAGGCCACTCTTGTGATATTGGGGAAGAGACACATCAAATAGTATAATACTTATAATAAGATATTTGAAACGAATTAGTTTTTTTAATAAAAAGTTGTGTGTGTACTTATTCTAATTTGTGTTCCATTATGTTTGTGGTTCTTTTGTTTTAATATATAATTTTTGTGTGTTTCTTTTGTTTTTTAATATATAGTTTTTTTTTGTGTTTTTGATTGTCCTTAACATTCGATTGACAGTTGTCAACCGAGTAAAACGCGTTTGTGAATTGCTCCGTCAAAATTGTTGGAAAATTATTTCCTACTTAAGGACAAGTCCACCTATGGTGGTAAATAAATAATTAAGTTTGTTTTCACGGTCATGAGTGTCAGTGAAGTGCATATTAAGAAAAACCTAATTGTGTGCAGCGTTGCTGGCTAGTGTGCCTTAACGGCTGCCACTAAATAGTGTGCAATTGGGCAATAAGACAAATCCTAGCTTCTAGGTTGACTTGGTATCGCTGTGTATATACAATTTGCATAGCAACGCGAGAAACAATTTTGCTATTAATTGTGCAAATCATCAGAAAAAAGTGTGGTGAAGTGTTGGTTCATTTACATTATATTTTGGAACACAGAACAGTACTGTCAACCAAATTGACAGTGACATATCAAAATTACTTTTATAAACTCAGTCCCGTGAATCAAAGCTGCAGATGGAACATGAAGACTTCACAGATCCTGCTCCATGGCCACCTCTTCCCAGGAATGGCACAACTCGACTCCGGTTACCTCTACTCACACAACCACTATGGCCACTATGCAATTGCCAATAGTTACCACAGCTAGAACGCTATGACGATCGACCAAGCGACTATTGAGCCTTTTAACTCATTGCAAATGGATGGCCACGCAAGTGCGCTGCAACAGCAACAACACAGTGGGCAACGGGCCACCCAACCAAAAGATGGAGAGTTGTCCAAATATTTGCGTGCTAATGTGCAGAAAGTCGAATCTGGAGGCCCTCTGCCTCCCCTCCCCAAAAACGACAATATGCCAGCTTACCAACCATCTACAGTTTCCTGGCAGAAAATCCAGCCGAAGAAACGCAGGATCCAGTTCCCAGATTCACCAAGAAGTCTTGGGAAACAAGGAAAGTTGCCTAATAATTCCAATTCTACTTTAGAAACTCACCCATCTTCAAATTCCAGTGCTGTTAGGTTGACTGACAACAGTTTCGCTCTTCTAGCCGATCATGTTGAAAATAACAACGAGCTCCATATGGACGGTATCCAGCACGGAGATGTCCAAGAAGCCGAACTGCAGCCAGGCTCTGTGGAAACCCCTGCCCTGGAGCAACTCCTAAGCCTGGTAGTCGCCCCTGAATCGTACGAGCTCAAAGTTGTACCAAACGGTGACCTCAAAATGTATGCCAAGGACTCTGACTCTCATAGGAGTATCACCAAGAACATCGCATTCGCAACGGACGTGTTTTTATACTATGGGAAAATAGTATATTGGGCTTGCGAAATGTCCGTCTGTCCGTCTGTCCGTATGAACGCAATTTTTTTGCCTTTATCTTTAAGCTAGAGCAACCAAACTTGGTACACCTGTTGGTGTATACCGTCAATTTATGAAGTGTCGAGATTGAACCCCCACCACCACCCTCCTCCACAATTTGGGGAAAACCTGTATCTTCCTCATTTTTAAAGATATAGTCACCAAATTTGGCATACAGACTAATGTTGAGATTCCCGACAGATCTGCATCAAAAAATTTGACCCCCACCCCCACCCCTACAAATCGGCATATGGTATCCCCAAAACACGTTTTTCAAGGGGTGTATCTCCTACAGTTTCAAAGATAGAGTTACCTAATTTGGCATACAGACTAATGTTGACCACCTGGGAAAATCTGCAAAATTTTTGGACCCCCCACCCTCTCCTCCACAAAGGAGAAAAATCTATATCTCCCACACCTGTATAGGTAGAGTCACCAAATTTGATATACATTCTAATGTTGACCCCCTGGACAAATCTGCATCAAACATTTTTGGACCCCCACAAAGGAGCTAAATCTATATCTCCCACACCTGTGCAGTTTTTTTCGCGTCTCTTTCTGAACACACAAATAACCAAATTATTCCGGACTGGGAACATAGTATTCTACAGTCGGGTGCGTCCGACTCCAACGTTCTTACTTGTTTTTCTTGCGCATTGTTTTAGTTTGTTTTCCTCGTGATATCAAGTGATAACTTGTGTTTTTTTGTTCTTTCGGCGTGTGTTATATATTGGTTGTGTGAAACATATTGTTGGACATTAAATTGCTATTTAATTACGTTAATATTTACTAAATTTGTTCAAATACAACAACAAACAGCATCACAAGCAAGCTGGTGGTTGATTTGTGCAGTTTGCATTGTGCTTATATTTGCTTTTGTATTTCTACTAATCCGCGCTCTCAAAGCTTGCTTAACGCTCTCGCGCACTTCTATCGTTGGTGTTGGTTACGGTTTCTCTCTTCGCTTTGTATTCCGTTGTGCTGATTTCGGTCGACGCGCCCGCGCTTTAATATTTTCTATTTGGTGTTGCTGTGCGTAAGTACAAATCAGTGTCAACAGTTTTAACCCTAGTGTGCCTTCTTTTTTGTTTGTATTAAATTATTTCTTTTAATATAATGGTTGTCTGCTATGGTAAGAATTGCCAGGTTCGTGTAAACGTAAAAATGGGGTTTGTTTGCTGCTGGCTGTGTGATAACGTTTCACACGAAAAATGTGCGGGCCTTAACGGCAGAATAATCGACCAGATTAAGTCCAAGTCTGGCTTAAAGTGGACTTGTGAATCTTGTAGGGATGTTGAAAAATATGTTATGGCATTTATGAGGCAGACTAAGAAAGGCTTTGGAGACATATTCGCTCGGTTTAAAAAACTGTTTGATGGTTTCTCCGATTTGAAAAACGAGTTAAAGAGTATGAAACTTTTAAATGAGTCTCCCAAACGGAAAAAGGCTAATCTTAGACTGTCCATTGGCCCTAATGAACTTTTGATCCCTACTCACTTACCCACTACATCCGCTACCAAACACTCAGAGTTGACTAATTTAACATCCCCTTCATCCCATTTTTCGATCAGAAGTGACGAGAACAACATCTTACCCATGGATGTGGTTCCTTCTGACCCCGAAGAGGTTCCTGATTCGGTGATTGTTAGCACTCTTGATGTAGGTCAACCAACTAGTATTGAAAGTGCCAGGCTTTCAGTCGAATTATCTGGTCAATAAACCATTAGCATGGCTCCATTGGATGCTCATACTATGGTTGGTAATACGACCCTTGTAGGTGTTCCACCACGGAAACAAATCTTTGTTTCGCGGCTTGCCCCTGACACTACATCTGATGATGTCAAGGCCTTTATACTGGCCAAGTCAAAAGCCCATATTACGGTGGGGAAATTTAAATTTGCTTATCCTCGAGAAATCTCGTCTTTTAAAATAAGTGTTCCGGCTGAACATTTCAACAATATTTGTTGTAAAGAATTCTGGCCTGACCACTTAGTTATAAGGGAATATACTGCAAAAAGAAAAATCGGCCTCCGATTTCACTTCCTACTTCCGGTGGTAGTTCCAATCCACCTCTTGTAGTCTCTGATAGTTCAAAAAACTAACATCTTTCCTCTCACTGGGCTATCAGAATGTAAGAGGTCTTTGTAGTAAACTTAGTAGTCTTTACCTAAATAGCCTAACTTTTCCTTACCATGTCGTTGCTTTTACTGAAACATGGTTAAGGCCCGACATCCTTAATTCTGAAATCCTGTCTAACAAATTCTCCATTTACAGAAAAGATCGCACTCCTCGTCGTGGTGGTGGTGTCCTAATTGCTGTTGACGCTGATTTATTTTCGGAGATAGTAATTACCGATAGTTCTGTAGTTATTGAATTTGTTGCAGTAAAATTGATTATTTCCGGTGTTTGATTTTTTATCACCTGCTCTTATATTCCGCCTTCTTCCGATATTTCCTTATATTATTTGCATGCTTCTGCTATACAATCTGTCTCCTCTTTGGTTTCTGACCGTGACTTTCTTGTACTTCTTGGTGACTTTAATATTGCCGGAATTACCTGGATTTCAAGTCCTGACACCAGCGTGTTGACTTCCACATCTCAGCATGATTTTATTAGCAACTTATTCGGGATGTCATTGCATCAAATAATGGGATCCCAAATTCTTTACATAAAATGCTTGATCTTATTTTTGTCTTGGATCCCTCCTTCTTATCTGTATCCCGTAGTGACCCTATGTCCTTTCCTGAAGATCCTTATCACCCAACTTTGGAGGTGTTGCTTGATTTACCCACTAGGATGCTAAGCCCATGTAGTAAAACTGCAGAGCGAGTTCGTCAATTTCGGAAAACCGATTATACTAAACTCGCTCAGCTTCTATCCCAAACTGACTGGTCTCAGCTTTACTTGTGTAGAGACATGGATAGAGCAATTCAATTTTTTTACTCTACTTTAAACTCATTATTTGATACTTGTGTCCCATTGGTTAAACCACGTCCCTAACATTTGGAAAGAATCATTTATTATTCCTCTCCATAAAAAAGAAAATAAGTCTAACGTCGAGAACTATAGAGATATTTCTAAGTTGTCTGCTATTCCTAAGATTTTTGAGAAATTAATAACTTCTAAACTTCAACATCTTCAACATGAAAAAATATGACGAAAAGTGACGAAAATGTGGTAGTGGAAAGAGGCTATAAGACGTATAGCAAAGAAGTCCCGTTGGTTAAGATCGTTGGACGGGAGAACTCCACCGCCTCGACCACATTTTGATATGGAAGGCTGCTCACTTCTGTTAGTATCGTGTCGATTTCTCCATGATCCACTAAATTCCTGTTGATTACCCCGGTCTTTGTCAGCTGGCAGGCTCTCGATATCTCATCGCCCTGATTAGCCAACACTATGGCCTTGTGTAGCACCGTCGTTGTAGCGTGGATGTCGCCATCTATGGCGTTTATCCTTCCGATAGCCTCGGTTAGTTTTTGGAGCCACTCGCGTCTCGCGTCGAACAGCCTCGTGTTGATCCTAATTTGCTGATTACCAATCCTTACAACGTTGTCCTTTGATTTGATAATCGCGTTCCAATCCGACGCATCGGGCGAACCTGCTACCCATTTCCAGGCCGATCCCAACCAATCTACGGATCGTATCTTCCGTGATTGTGTGCCCATCATTCTATTGATCCCTTCTGTTGCGCTCTGCAAATAGTGGCCCGCCAGGGCACCGATCCTCTGGTCAGAAATCGTGGTCACCTCATTTAAAATTTCTCCGATGAGCCGTTGCATCCGATCCAAGTCGATGACATGGGCTAATTTGAAAACGCCGTTAAAACGCCAGACAATACCCTGCTGTAAGGGTACGACAGGCGCGTCATATTTGAAAATATAAATGGCGACCGCTACGTGAATCAAGGCCACTCTTGTGATATTGGGGAAGAGACACATCAAATAGTATAATACTTATAATAAGATATTTGAAACGAATTAGTTTTTTTAATAAAAAGTTGTGTGTGTACTTATTCTAATTTGTGTTCCATTATGTTTGTGGTTCTTTTGTTTTAATATATAATTTTTGTGTGTTTCTTTTGTTTTTTAATATATAGTTTTTTTTTGTGTTTTTGATTGTCCTTAACATTCGATTGACAGTTGTCAACCGAGTAAAACGCGTTTGTGAATTGCTCCGTCAAAATTGTTGGAAAATTATTTCCTACTTAAGGACAAGTCCACCTATGGTGGTAAATAAATAATTAAGTTTGTTTTCACGGTCATGAGTGTCAGTGAAGTGCATATTAAGAAAAACCTAATTGTGTGCAGCGTTGCTGGCTAGTGTGCCTTAACGGCTGCCACTAAATAGTGTGCAATTGGGCAATAAGACAAATCCTAGCTTCTAGGTTGACTTGGTATCGCTGTGTATATACAATTTGCATAGCAACGCGAGAAACAATTTTGCTATTAATTGTGCAAATCATCAGAAAAAAGTGTGGTGAAGTGTTGGTTCATTTACATTATATTTTGGAACACAGAACAGTACTGTCAACCAAATTGACAGTGACATATCAAAATTACTTTTATAAACTCAGTCCCGTGAATCAAAGCTGCAGATGGAACATGAAGACTTCACAGATCCTGCTCCATGGCCACCTCTTCCCAGGAATGGCACAACTCGACTCCGGTTACCTCTACTCACACAACCACTATGGCCACTATGCAATTGCCAATAGTTACCACAGCTAGAACGCTATGACGATCGACCAAGCGACTATTGAGCCTTTTAACTCATTGCAAATGGATGGCCACGCAAGTGCGCTGCAACAGCAACAACACAGTGGGCAACGGGCCACCCAACCAAAAGATGGAGAGTTGTCCAAATATTTGCGTGCTAATGTGCAGAAAGTCGAATCTGGAGGCCCTCTGCCTCCCCTCCCCAAAAACGACAATATGCCAGCTTACCAACCATCTACAGTTTCCAGCCGAAGAAACGCAGGATCCAGTTCCCAGATTCACCAAGAAATCTTGGGAAACAAGGAAAGTTGCCTAATAATTCCAATTCTACTTTAGAAACTCACCCAGCTTCAAATTCCAGTGCTGTTAGGTTGACTGACACCAGTTTCGCTCTTCTAGCCGATCATGTTGAAATAACAACGAGCTCCATATGGACGGTATCCAGCACGGAGATGACCAAGAAGCCGAACTGCAGCCAGGCTCTGGGAAACCCCAGCTTCTAAGAAGCAGCCTAAGCCTCGCCCTATAACGATTATGGGTGTACGAGACACCCCTGCCCTGGAGCAACTCCTAAGCCTGGTAGTCGCCCCTGAATCGTACGAGCTCAAAGTTGTACCAAACGGTGACCTCAAAATGTATGCAAAGGACTCTGACTCTCATAGGAGTATCACCAAGAACATCGCGTTCGCAACGAACGTGTTTTTATACTATGTTCCCGAAGGGAAAATAGTATATTGGGTTTGCGAAATGTCCGTCTGTCCGTATGAAAGCAATTTTTTTGCCTTTATCTTTAAGCTAGAGCAACCAAACTTGGTACACCTGTTGGTGTATACCGTCAATTTATGAAGTGTCGAGATTGAACACCCCCCCACTTCCTCCCCAATTTGGGGAAAACCTGTATCTTCCTCATTTTTAAAGATATAGTCACCAAATTTGGCATACAGACTAATGTTGAGATTCCCGACAGATCTGCATCAAAAAAAATTTGACCCCCACCCCCACCCCTACAAATCGGCATATGGTATCCCCAAAACACGTTTTTCAAGGGGTGTATCTCCTACAGTTTCAAAGATAGAGTTACCTAATTTGGCATACAGACTAATGTTGATCACCTGGGAAAATCTGCATCCAAAATTTTTGGACCCCCCACCCTCTCCTCCACAAAGGAGAAAAATCTATATCTCCCACACCTGTATAGGTAGAGAGTCACCACATTTGATATACATTCTAATGTTGACCCCCTGGACAAATCTGCATCATACATTTTTGGACCCCCCACCCCTCCCCACAAAGGAGCTAAATCTATATCTCCCACACCTGTGCAGTTTTTTCGCGTCTCTTTCTGAACACACTAATATCCAAATTATACAGGACTGGGAACATAGTATTCTGCAGTCGGTGCGTACGACTGCAACGTTCTTACTTGTTTTTCTTGCGCATTGTTTTAGTTTGTTTTCCTCGTGATATCAAGTGATAACTTGTGTTTTTTGTTCTTTCGGCGTGTGTTATATATCGGTTGTGTGAAACATATTGTTGGACATTAAATTGCTATTTAATTACGTTAATATTGTGACGCCCCATATGACGCCACAATATTATTTTGTATATATTTGTTAGATTTAAGTTAGTTATAAGGCTCAAGGAGAGCGAACATTATATATTATACCCCATGAAGGGAAGACAACAAACGCCAGGTATTATTATCTCTGATAGCAGCGAGCATCACTAATAGAAACAGGGCATCTCTGATAGCAGTCAGCATCACTGACAAATAAGCAACCGCAAACGCGGCCTACGTGACCACAAAAGGAATAGGCAAGGATTAGCGGTAAAAGCCGAGAGAGTGAGTGAACGCGTGCACAAATGCAGCAGCGGATAAGCAGCGAATTGCCGAATTAAGCAGGTCAGGGAAATGATCGAAATGACCAAAATTAGTCATCGACGGGAGCTTAATTGCAAACGACGTGTGCGCGCAAACAACGCGATAAAACTTAAGCCGCGGAGTAAACGCATCTACGCGATCACACCAACACATACACACACACCACAAGAAGACCAGCGAAAACGGTAAGCGAGCCAACGGCATTATTTTGCGTAGAAGCTAGGGAAGCAGCGAAGTGCGGCATAGGCAAATTTTGTACAGTTACCACCTAAGTTAACTAAAGTGAATAAATAGCATCTATTCAGGATAAAGCGAAGTCAACCCGCTTATCATTTCTTTAGTGACAGTGTTGGCTGTTTTCAAGCCTACATCGAGTGCGTCGTCAGAGTCAGTTTGTGCTGTCAGTGTTGGCTGTTTTAAGCCTCCACCGAGCGCGTCATCAGGGCAAATTTGTGCTGTCAGTGTTGGCTGTTTTAAGCCTCCACCGAGCGCATCGTCAGAGTTAGGTTGTATTAGCAGTGTTGGCTGTTTTCAAGCCTACATCGAGTATGTCGTCAGAGTCAGTTTGTGCTGTCAGTGTTGGCTGTTTTTAAGCCTCCACCGAGCGCGTCATCAGGGCAAGTTCGTGCTGTCAGTGTTGGCTGTTTTTAAGCCTCCACCGAGCGCATCGTCAGAATTAGGTTGTGTTAGCAGTGCTGGCTGTTTTCAAGCCTACATCGAGTGCGTCGTCAGAGTCAGTCTGTGCTGTCAGTGTTGGCTGTTTTTAAGCCTCCACCGAGCGCGTCGTCAGGGCTAGGTTGTGCTGTCAGTGTTGGCTGTTTTCAAGCCTACATCGAGTGCGTCATCAGGGCAGGTTATTCAGAGTTAGCAGAGTGTACACGGTCAGTGTTGGCTGTACTAAGCACTACCGAGCGTGTTGTTGAGACAGGTCGAGGGTCTGTTGTGTTTATGCTGTCAGTGTTGGCTGTTGCTTTAAGCCTTCACCGAGCATACCGACAGAGTCGTGTAGCAGGCATATTTGCGTAGCCTGGGCTTTTTTCTTCCTACTAGTTATAACATTAGCGACCCTAATTGTCACCTTTACTAGGGTCCACGATTTCTAACGTCAGTCAGTCCCAGCACTACTATAAATTTTGTTGTAAGTGGCCTTGGCCAGACTGAGTTATACCCAGCCTGAGATACTTCCTTACAATATTTACTAAATTTGTTCAAATACAACAACAAACAGCATCACAAGCAATCTGGTGGTTGATTTGTGCAGTTTGCATTGTGCTTATATTTGCTTTTGTATTTCTACTAATCCGCGCTCTCAAAGCTTGCTTAACGCTCTCGCGCACTTCTATCGTTGGTGTTGGTTACGGTTTCTCTCTTCGCTTTGTATTCCGTTGTGCTGATTTCGGTCGACGCGCCCGCGCTTTAATATTTTCTATTTGGTGTTGCTGTGCGTAAGTACAAATCAGTGTCAACAGTTTTAACCCTAGTGTGCCTTCTTTTTTGTTTGTATTAAATTATTTCTTTTAATATAATGGTTGTCTGCTATGGTAAGAATTGCCAGGTTCGTGTAAACGTAAAAATGGAGTTTGTTTGCTGCTGGCTGTGTGATAACGTTTCACACGAAAAATGTGCGGGCCTTAACGGCAGAATAATCGACCAGATTAAGTCCAAGTATGGCTTAAAGTGGACTTGTGAATCTTGTAGGGATGTTGAAAAATATGTTATGGCATTTATGAGGCAGACTAAGAAAGGCTTTGGAGACATATTCGCTCGGTTTAAAAAACTGTTTGATGGTTTCTCCGATTTGAAAAACGAGTTAAAGAGTATGAAACTTTTAAATGAGTCTCCCAAACGGAAAAAGGCTAATCTTAGACTGTCCATTGGCCCTAATGAACTTTTGATCCCTACTCACTTACCCACTACATCCGCTACCAAACACTCAGAGTTGACTAATTTAACATCCCCATCATCCCATTTTTCGATCAGAAGTGACGAGAACAACATCTTACCCGTGGATGTGGTTCCTTCTGACCCC